>CM069929.1:10333755-10933755 GCA_036172225.1 Cryptocoryne crispatula var. balansae | reverse complement strand
TCCTTGGGGGAGCGAAGTGGCGAGCATAGCCTTGCTGTGCAGTTCTCCTTGTTTGTTCTTCGTGCCTGAAACACTCAGAAAAGGAGATCAAGATGGCTTATCCCCCTTGCAAGTTGCAATCTGCCTTGACCTTTGTCAAGGGGTGTAAAGTTTTCTTGTGCCTGAAACACTTAAAAGGAAGAGATTAGAACAACAATCCGGCTTATCCCCCTTGCAAGTTGCAGTATGCCTTGACCTTTGTCAAGGGGTGTAAAGTTTTTCTTATGCCTGAAACACTTAGAAGGAAGAGATTAGAACAACAATGCGGCTTATCCCCCTTGAAAGTTGCAGTATGCCTTGACCTTTGTCAAGGGGTAATAGCCATCTTAAGGGTGCAAAAAAAAAAAAAAATATAAAGCAGCAAATATACAATGAATGTAAAGACAAGAATTCAAACAGAGCATGGTTAAATTTTTTTGAAAATTTTGTTGGAATTTGAAAATGAAGTTTTCTACTTCTTCTTTTTTTTGAAAAGATTCAATTTTTCTGGGATTTTTGAAAATATTATTTTTTTGAGTTTTTGAAAATATTTAATTTTTTTGGAGTTTTTGAAAATATTCAACTTTTTTTAGAGTTTTTTTTTTGAAAATATTTTTTTGGGGAGAGAAAAATCAGTATTGACACAAGTTCTCATCACTTGGTTGTTTTTCTAGGTTCGTTGGTAGACACCATGTGCAAAATGGGGTTCCTTGCCCAGAATCTTTCCGACCTTCAACCTTTGATGGGCTAGAGTTTAGCTTTGATTTGGTTGGTTCTCCCACACCTTGAGGGTAAGAATGAAGAATTGAGAGAAAGTCCTTGATAGACTTTGGAGATGTCAAGAGGGATTTCTCTACTCACACACAATTACCCGTTGGGGTTCGGCCTTTTCGGGTCTTTTCTTCTTTATTGACAAACCTATTTTTGTGGCACACATTCGGACAGGTGCTTTGACCTGTGGGGTCATTGCCCATCTTTTGGTGCCTTTTTTCATTTTCTTCAATTTTGGGTACTCATTCAGACAGGCCCATATTTGTTTAAACCTGTGGGGTTCATTGCCCATCTTTTGGCACCTTTTTTTTATTTGAGAAGTTGGACCTTCTGAGACGGCCTCCTACTAGGGCGGCGGATGCTTTCGATACTCTCCCCCTCTAATCCCCTTCACCTATCTTGGACCGAACAGAAGAGAGTAGGGCGAGGGTTTTCCTTCCATCTCTAAGCCTTGCCTAGCTTCTCTCGGGTGTCAAGTCATCCAGATTCTGGGATCAGGACGTGTTGTGTGTGTAGAATGGTATCTACCCTCGACTCCTAGACAACAACCTAGAACATGTTGACTTAAGTCATACTGGTAGTTCTCTCCATTTTTTTGAGGTAGATAACATTCCATAGGTGAATCAATTGAAAACATGCCTTGCAATGTAAAGAATTTGTTTAATAAGAACAAGGTAGCTACAAATGTCGTCAATCATGAATTTCTCTCAATTAAAATTGTCATATGAAATTCAAAATCATTTTTTTAAAAATATTACTTTGCAGATGACATAATGATGATGAATGCAATTTCATGTAATACCTAAGAGAAGAAGAAGTTCATTGCTGATGACGGCTTTGCTTGTGCTTGCCTTGCCTTGTCTGCCATGCCTTGCCTGCCATGCCTTGCCTTGACTTGCCCAACTACTTCTACTTTTGATATGCACCATATTGCATTGGATTGAAGATTCATAGTCATAGGATGAAGTGAAAATGTGGAGGATCTAATTTAGCATGGCGGAGTCAAAATTAATGATGTAAAAGGCAAAGATTGTGGTATCACCCAGGAAATTTCTCTACCTTGATTTTTTTTTTGAAAATAAAATTTGGAAAAGGAAAGAGAATGCAAAAAGGAAAAAAACATGTTTTGAAAACAAAAGTGTGCTAAAGTGGGCTCTTGGGCCGAAGAGTTGATAGTGGGCTTGAAAGCCCGGGAAGGGTTGGAATCAGGGGGCACGTGGGCCCAAGAGTTGAATGCGGGCCAGAGGGCCCAGTTGATGTTGATGGGCATGAGGGCCCAATTGGATGTGATGGCCCGATTGAAGGTTGAGCCCGAGGGACCCAACGAAAAGAGTGGGCACATGGACCCGATTGTGATTTCTGATAGGCTGGGAGGCGCCATTGAACAGTATGGGTGCGCAGACCCGAATTCGAAGAGGTGGGGGCACGGGGGCCCGATTTCGAAGAAGTATGGGCACGCGGGCCCGATGGTGAAGAAATGGGGGCATATAGGCCCGAAGTTGAAAGAGTGTGGGCATGTGTGCCCAAGGTTGTTGTAAGGTGGGCACGTGGGCCCGATTTAGAAGAAATTTGGGCACATGGGCCTGGTTGTAAAAAAACAAGGGCATGTGAGCCCGGTTGAGGTGAATTGCAGGCACGTGGGCCCGATTTCAAAAAATTAAGGGCACATGGGCCCGATTGGGGAGAATTATGGGCACGTGGGCCTGATGGAAGGAAAGGGGCACGTGGGCCCAGTTGGGGAAAAGGGGCATATGGGCCCAATTGAAGGAAAGGGGCATGCAAGCCCGATTGATTAAAAGGGGCACGTGGGCCCGGTTGAAGAAAAGGGGCATAAGAGCCCGGTCGATTAAAAGGGGCACATGGGCCCGGTTGGATAAAGGGGGCACATGGGCCCGGATGATGGAAAGGGGCACATGGGCCCATTTGATGAAAAGGGGCATAAGAGCCCGATTGAAGAAAAGGGGCATAAGTGCCTGAAAATGGGGCATAAGGGCCCAAAAATGGGGCATAAGGGCCCAATTGAGTGGGATGGGGTGTGGACCATGGCCCTAAGATTGAAAGATTTTGGACCCATGGGCCTGATTGATGGTTGTAAGAAGGATAAAGAAAGCGGTGGACCTAAGATTGAGGAATTGTGGGCCCATGGGCTCAATCGTTGATTTGGAGGAGAATAAAGAAAGGGTGGTGGCCCTAAGATTGATTGATCGTGGGCCCGTGGGCCGGATTGTTGCCTAGGAGAAGAATGGGGTAAGGGTCGTGGCCCTAAGATTGATGTTAAGGGATTTACCTGCCTAGCTGGAGGAGGTCCTAGTATCCCCTTGCTAAGGTTTGCATCCTCCTTCTGTTGGTTTATAGATTTCTTTCCCATTTCACTGACCAATTCGGTCTCCTTACTTCCCAGCTCAGGGGTCAATTTACTCTGACAAACTTCAGGGATCAATTCCAATAATGATGATAGTTGATCTATACCTGAAGAATCCTTGCCTAGTCCTTGACAATCAACTAAGTTTATGATTCCTTCATCTAAGCTCCCTATAGCAGGCTTCTCCTCGGGATGTTCTATGGAAGAGTGCATGCCTAGTCTAGGGGATTCCAAAAAGGTAGAAGGGTTTGGTTCGACCTCCCCTACTAAATGACTTTGATCTTGAGATATAACAATGACATGATGAGAAGCTGATTTCTCTTCCATGGCAAGAGCACAAATGGTTGGAGTGATTGATTCCTCTGCCAGGGCAGGAGAACGAAGGGTCAAAGTGACTAAATCGTCTACCATGGTAGGAGCATGGATGATCGGATTGACTGGTTCCTCTACCAAGGTAGGAGCATGAATGGTTGAAGTGACTAAATCATCTACCATAGTAGGAGCAAGAATGATTAGTTCCTTCCGCCAAGGCGGAGCATGAATGATAGGAGTGACTAGTTCCTCTGCCATGGCGGGAGCAACGAAGAAACAATTGGTTTGACCGGCGAGGGGGAACCCTATGTTGAGGGATTGATTGAAGTGGTGCGGCATAGAAGTCGGTTCGGGATGAAGAGCTATTGATGTAATTAATTGAGGATTCATGGCTTGGATGGTTGGTGAGGAGTTGTTGGTGGAATAGGTGAGAAGCCAAGGGCCGGATGATTGGCCGAGGGTTGTTGGTGGAATAGGTTGAGAAGCCAAGGGCCGAATGATTGGCCGAGGGGTTTTTGGTGGAATAGGTTGAGAAGCCAAGGGCCGGATGATTGGTCGAGGGGTTGTTGGTGAAATAGGCTGAGAATTTGATTTTGATAATGAGGTGTTGGCACAATTGACATGAGGAGCTTGATTGTGCACAATTGATTGTGCCGTTGACACGGGTTGCATGTCCAGCTGAGAATGGGGCATGGGTGGCCTAATCAACTGACGTCGAGGAGTTGGCCGAAGATGATGATCTAGATGAGGTTGGAGAGGGCTCCTAGGTTGGTTCATAGCATCAATGCTCCTCTCAAGTCTGGGCCTCAATTCATCAGAATATCGCATTAATTTCACATCTTCTTTTGCTTCCCCAATTATTGAATAGCATGGCCCATATCGTTTCAAGAATTTGGCCTTGACAATTTCGAAATCCCATATTTCTATTTCCCCTAGTGAAAAGAACCATTCTAGGGCTGCACCATCCAATGATCGCTTAAAAAGAATAGCAAGAGCTCTTCGATCATTTAGCCACCGAGATGATTTGCTCAAGAAATCATTGACATGGGTGAAGGGATCACCTGAGCCATTGTAGCGATGGTAGGCTGGTGTTTGTGATGGAGGGATATGTGGGATAGGGAAAGATGGAGTAGATATTTTAAGGATGGCCTTCGAGTCCAAACGATGCCTCAACTCTTCAATGTGCTCATCCATTTGGTTGAGTTTGTCCATGAATGCTTGAGTGAGGCTGGGTTCCTGAGCCACCGGTGCAAGGTATTTAGATGAATGGGTTGGAACAGGTGGCTTCAAAGTAGGAACTGGCATAGAATTATATGAATGCCCCACAACGGGGTTAGTAGAGGCACGACAGGGTTGCCCAGGAGAGGAGATGATGAGGGGCCTGACTGTCGATTGGGGTGGTGAGGGGACTTGATTTCCCTCGACCGGATCTTGATTGGTGGGCATCTTTTCCTTTGTTAAAGATTGGATGACTGCAAAGGTCTCGGGATCAAGGTGGAGAGATAGACCCTGAAGGATTTGTTCCACACTAAGTGAAGCAGGTGGATGAGTAGGATTTTGAACTTCAGGTTCTCTGACGGCATTGACATGGCCCTCTGGTTGGACCATGGGTTGTTGCAGCTTGTAGTAGTCCGACCTCCCAACGTGACTTCCAGACCTTAGCATCATGGGCATCCTGTCGATCTTTCTTCAAGGATGGTTAAAAAAAAGAGCAAGCAAAGCACACAATTGAAAATTTTTTGTTATGTTTGTTTTGTTTGAATTTTTTTGTTTCAATTTGGTTGTTTGAAAAACAAGTTTGAACGCAAAAATTAAAGGGATTTTTTTTGTTTTAGGTGTTTTGAAAAAAAAATTGGTTGTTTTTTAATTGTTGTGAGCAAGCAACTTATGCAAACAAGTTCTTAAAATGACTACTCGACAATTTTTGGATTGAAACCTTAGATTAAATAGATTGTTAGCAATTGTTCACTCAAATGGGTATGGTTCCTATTGCTTCAATCTTCAAGACCTAAGGTTGTCACTCAATCACCACGAGTAGGTACTTGGGTTCTTCGGGTTTTGAGAAAGTGGTACAACCGGCCCAATCGTGCGGAGAGGAATACTCCACGGATGGGGGCTTACGGAGGTCTTGATGGAAACCACCAAATCAACTAGGAAGGAATATCCCAGAAGAGAGGTAAGAATCCACCAAGAAGGTGTTTGGAGGGTGAGGGTGTGTTGGGAGAGAGAGCCCCCGCCTCGAATGCCCTACGGATCGGAGCAAGTCCGGTACCCGATGCAAAAAGCTAATGCAAAAGTAAAAATGGAGGGTAAGAGGAGAAGAAGCAATCAATGTGCAAAAACATGAAATGAAATGAAGTAAATAGAGCATGCGATATGTAAACAAGACAAGCAATCACGCAACAAAACAAACAATCTAGTGACTAGAATTGAATTAGAATGAAACTAGTTGCATAAACAAATCAAGCTAGCACGGTTAAATACATTGGTTGTCCCACCGTGGTCGCCAAAAAGCTGTCGACTCCAGAAACGGGTTCCGGATCGGCACCTCAAAAGAAGGTGAAAGATGGATGGAATTGGGGAAAAAAGGGAAGTGAATTGAAAACACTCGGAAAGCGGTAAAATGTCCTCACCTCGGTCCCACACTCACATTGATCCCCGAACTTTCATCTCACGGCGTCGCTCGAGCACCGGAGATGGTTCGGGTCATGTGGGAGGAGAGTGAGGAGTGAATTAGCTTAGAACATGAATAAAAAGAAAGGTGGTCGCCAGGAGCCGCGGGCTCCGCTTTATAGAATAACAACAAGATTGAGTTGTTTTGACCGTGTACCTTAGCGTGGGAGAGAGTGTGTGAGTTCAACCTTCTTCCTCTTCGGCCGGCCGATGAGGGAGAGTCCAACCAATGCTAGCTTTATGTATTTGTGCAACGGGTAACAATTTCTATGAAGGATGCATAGGTTGAATCCACCATTAAATGTACTGAAATTGACTGAGAAGATGATGACTTAGAAGAGAAGACTTCGGATCAGTCTGTGCAGCGCCGGTGTTGAAGCCATAACAAGCAGAGGAAATGTCAGAATTGATCTCTGTTTGTTGGAGATTAAAGATATCTTGATGAACCACACTTCGTATGAAGAAATTCAGGCCATAAAATGACTAGAAATATCTGTAGAAGCCGATGATCAGCAGTGCAGCACGTTGGAGCATAGACCGGCTTCTTCTTCACTTTGGGATGATCTCCGGGCACCGGGACGAAGATAGAACTATTTGGGGAGATTGGGAAGAGCCTAGGGTGGCTGGAGGACGAAGAGAGAAGTGATGGAGGATGGGGATGCCCTTCTTAGGTCGTTCGTATGAGTCTCCCTTTATAGGGGATGAAGAACAGGTCAAAAAATAGCAAGTTTTGATACATCCGACCTTAGGTTGGATTTCCTCCATTTAATGTTGCTGATTTTCATACTGAAGTATCTATAAACTTACCTAAATGATTGAGAGAGATTTAAAACCGTGGATCACCTTCTCCATGCTCAAAATATGCCTCCACTTGAAGAGGAAACAAATCTAGTCTAAAAATGGCAAGTCTTGATATACAAGACAACAAGTTGGATTGCCATCATTAGATGATGCTAATTTTGACCATGAAGCTTACAGATACTATAAAAAGTGATATGGAGGAGGAAAAAGGAAAGTAAGGTCGTGAATTGATCAAATATGTGCACAATGGGCTGGGCTTGCATGCAATTGGGCTTGATTGGTGCTGCGTGCGGACAGAGCTAACGCATCTGACTTCTAAAAGGCGCTGCGGACAAATGGTAGATCAGAATTGAATGCCGTTTGTTGCATTGAAAAGATAACTAAGAGGGTAATATTATTGATGTAGAGGACTTCTTCATTGTATGTCCACATAATCCTGTGAAAAATTTTTAAGTAGATGATATGCTGGGAAAAGCATAATCTGGCACACCACCAAGAGTCTCTTGTTCGGCAAACACGGATTTGATTAGAAATTAGCAAATATTATTCATATTTCCAATAAGCACCTAGGCTCATCCAAAAGGGCGGTTCATCATGATTTTTATGGTCTAAAAGAGATGTTTCCAATGGAATAATAGTTTAAGCTCTAAATAAGGCCAAATTGGCGTGTCTACAATTAGTAGACAATATTCATTTTTCACAAATCTTGTTAGAGCCACATATGCATATGTCCTCCGACTCTTAGCTCTAAACCTTGTAATTCTTCTAACATTTTTGTTACTTCACCAATACTTGGTGTATTGTTTGCAACTTCAACTTTGTCCTTTCTCTTGATTGAACTACTTTCATAAGATTCTCGATGTGATATGTCATTCGTACATGCTGTGATTTTTTCTTCTTGTTCAAAAGTGGAGAAGGAGCACCCAATAAACATCTTCTAGTAGTTCTATCATTTATTTGTACCTGCTCATCATTTCTAACAACATTTTCATTTTCTACTTGATTTTGTTCATTTGGACTCTTTAGTATGATTAGTTGTTGATTGATGTTGTGTGTCCATCGCTTCAAAATAAATTGTTGATGGATTGTTAATATTTGCTACCATTCCAATTATTCCTTGAAATAATTGGGACAACAATTATTAATGTTCTAAGCCCTTTCTTTTAATTGTACTAGTTGTACAGTGTTTCTATGGATGAAAATAGATAAATTTTATAGGATAATGATATAAAATAATATTTTGATGTATCAAATTAAAAGATAATACTAATCGGCAAGTAATCAGTCCAACATTCCTCAATAGCTTTCATAGTGTTTTTAACTTCATCCCATTTAAGACCACTTGTATTATTCTTCAATGCTATTTAAGCTTTATACTGTCGTTTTAACTTATTCAAATGGTTATTCACTTTTTTTATCAAAAAACTATCTAGAATTATAATTTAGCTCTTTAATAATATTTGACCGTCTTAACTTTGATAACGAATGCCTACTTTTCTTTTTTAAATCTAGTTAAGTAACACATGCCCTGAAAATCCCAAATAACTTTTATTTTCGGACTAGTCTTCTTTTTCTCCATACTATCATGAAATATTAGAAATATATAGTTTACATGACAACGTTAGTCAAGTTATAAGTTTATAAGCTTTGATTGAGATATCAAAAAGATTCATACAAATGTAAAACAATTATAAATCTAATAAATTTTGTAACTTCTAATGTTGTTAAAAATACCTCGGTCGAAGACAACAAGAGTTAGCAACGGAGAGCTGCACCACAATGACAAAGGAGGAGGCTTCTTGTAGCTCTGAAAAGATGAGGTTTGTGGCGGCAAGAGAACCAGCAGATATTGTGGCATGAGCAAACACTTGTAGTGTGGAAGGCTATCAGAGATGTTCACAGTGCAAAGGTGTGGCATTAGCAAGATGGTCTTGGTAATGATGCATTGACGGAGATAGTTTGAAAGGCTACCAGATGTGTGACTACAGTAAGATGCCCATAGTGATGCCGCATTGTCGAAGGATAGTTTGGATGGCTACCAGAGGTACTGGTCTTGCAAAGGTGTGGTTGTTACAAAAGAAGAACCAGGTGTGAGAAACCCTCTTTGGTGGCGAGAGTAGAACAAAATTTAGAAGAGGCTTGTGGGGAGGAGTCTTCGGCGGTGATAGGAGAACATGGCATAAGGAGAAGCGTAGAAAGAAGTCCTCTTTAGTGGCAAGAGGATAACCCAGAGTGATAACCTTCTTATGGCAAGAGGAGTCTTCTTCAGTGACGAGAGGATAACTATGTGGGAAGAATGCCTCATGACGAGGAGTCTTCTGCAGCTAGAGAGAAGAACTTGGAATGATCACTTTCTCACGATGATATGTCTTCGACGATGATAGGAGACTCTGGGGTGAGGAGTCTTCTGTAGCTATAGGAGAACATGGCATGATCACTTTCTCGTGGTGATATGTCTCTGACGATGATAAGAAACTCCCACATAAGGAGAGATAACCCGATGTGGTCACCTTCTCGCAGCGAGGAGAACCCTACATGGGGAGAGGCTCGTGGCAAGAGAAGATACTGCGGTGAGAGGAAAACCTTACGTGAGGAAGGGCTCATAGTAAGAAGTCTTCAATTTGGTAAGAAAACTCGATGTGAGATTGGCATTGAGAGGAGAACCCAGTGAGGCGTCTTTGGTGCGATTGGAGTCCCGATGTGAACGATGATAGGAGAATCTAGGGATAAGTCTTCGTGAGAGGAGTGCTGACGTGAGCAGTGAGAGAGGAGTTCAAGCATGAGAGGCTCGAGGCAACGAGTCCTTTTGGGGAGCACTTTTCAGTATGTAGCACTTCTTCCTCCAATAAGGAGAAGTGCATCGGAAACATTCTCAACAAAAGTGAAGTTAAAATGAAATGCTTCTAAATAGTTTTTTGATCAAGGCAAGAAACCCGGCCTGACCCGTAGCACCATGCCTATAGCAATACTTGCATGTGTGTGCGTCTTTTATTGTTGTTGAGTGGCTCTTAGGTCTGTTCAATGACTTTTAAAAAAAAAATTCCAATTTCTTCTCCTAATAGAAGTGCCTTGAATTTTGTAACTATTTAAAAATGTTGTCAAAATTAACTTTGCATCTTTGCGGAAGGAAAAAATTTCTTATTCAAAAATGAAAAACACTTATGTGTGTGTTGTTGTATGATAAATTGAGTTTTTGTTAAAATTTTATGTTTTTGTAATAAAAGTTGTTAAAAGAGATGTTTAACAACCATTACAATTTTATGTTATTAAAAAGTTATCTTTCTTGAAAAAAAAGTTATCCACTTATTTAGTCATGTATGATATCCACCTTTTTTTGTTATCATACCTTTTCAAACATGATTTTGTCACATTAATTAGCTCACATTTTATTTTAATACTTCTTATCACGAAAGTGTATAAAAATTTATTATGCAACTAAACACCCTACTAGTCTACTAATTTCATTTCATTTTTCTCATTTTCATATCCCCTTGGATACAAGTCCTCTTCATCAGGGTGGGTCATATAAATATTATTATTTAAATAAATTAAAACATATTACATATAAATAATAAATATAAATTAAAATAAATATATCCATTATACTGTTAATATTTTTAACCAGTTATAATTATATATTATTTTTAATATATTAATATATAAAATAAAATAATTCATATATTGTGTAAAGAAACATTTTTAAATTATTACATATTAAAACTCATTTATCATATCCGGCTCTCTCATTAGGCAAGGAACTTATCGAAAGTACTGCTAATTTTTTTATTTAGAAATTAATACCGAACAGCTTCCCTTTTTTAGTATAAAAGTACTTGTATTCAAATTAACGTATACTCAAGGATACTTCAAAAAGTACTTCTATTCAGTTCGCAAACATAGCTTTATGGAGTGTTTGGTTGCATGATAATTTTTTGTACAATTTCATGATAAAAAATTGTATTAAAATAAAAAGTGAACCAACTCATGACATAAATTTATCATGTTTGGAGGGATGTGATTACAAAAAAAAGTAACTACCACACATCACACATGACCAAACAAAGTGGGGGGACCACAAGAAAAAAGAAAGAGGTGAGACCCTCTTTTTTTGTTTAAGAAGAAAATCACTTTCAAAACATAAAATTATCATGATTGTCAAACACCTCTTTTAACAAGTTTTCTTATAATTTTTAAAAGTTAAAATAAAAACCTCAATTATCATGCAACCAAACACCCCATTAGTTTTTTTTTTACTTTTCAGTTTTGATTGAATAGACAAGATCTTATTTCTGTCTATGGATCGCCTGATAGCTTTGTAACTGCCCATATAATCACATTCTTACCCGTCATTTGCCCACACCAAAATATCTAATCAATGTTAAGCCACGAAGCTGAACCAGTTCTCTCAGCAACCTTCATCTATTAAGCACACAATGACACAAGTAATTACCAACTTCCTCCATCAAAATGCTCTAGGTCTTGTATAGTAATAGGTATGGAGTCAAACTGAGCAAAAAAATAAAAATAAAAAGTATACAGTCTCTTCCATATTTTCCATCGGGGACTAGAGATGGAAGACTATGGTGTGGAACATGTAATCAGATACTGTCTATATTCTTACATTTACACTTGCTGGATTCAAGGGAGACATGCTTCCACAGATTCCACCAAGAGGAGTGACATACCCAAAAAAAGAGATCCTTCTGGGTGGTGCAACTGGATAACACTATAATCGACAGAGCACAACAGCAAAGATCTGGGTAGCATGCAGAAAGATGTAGAGAGAAGTTCATGAGAACCATGGACAGCAGTAGTAGCTGGAAGGGGGGGCCTCTCCTGTCTGGCGGATGTGTTCTACTTGCTGTGCTGTAATTGTAACCTGTCTGTTCTTCCGGGCCTCGGCTCTGGCCAACTTCTCCTGTGAATGCTGCTTGACCGACGACAGTTTCTTCATCATCCTCTCCTGTGCATTTGCTTTCATCCTCTCGGCATGGGCCTGACAGGTGAAGTTGTTGGAAACATTTTTAGGCATATATCAGACTCACCGCTTCGTGCAGGCAACCACCAGGAACAATGCAGAGTACAGTGGTGAAATTCAAAGAAGTAAGATTCCATATTTTCCTTGTGCTTGACCAAAAAAATATGCTTGAATGTGAATTTTGGCTGCTGTTCCAGTACAGTTCTGGCTGGTTCATTTAATTATTGAAAGGGAGACATTAATTTCTCAGCCCCAACATGGTAACCTTCAGCAGGAATAAAGAGGTTCCAGGGCATGGTAAGCTCCTCTCAAGCTGGAACTTCCGTAATAAAAAAATGAAACCTCTCAGGAATATGTAATTTGAAGTTCAGTAATAAAGAGATGAAACGTCTCAGGAATTGGAGTATGTAAGCTCCTCTCAAGCAGGAATAAAGAGATGAAACTTTGGTCTAGTTCATCACATGGACAACTTCAGTAATGTGTGCAAAACATATTCCAGTATGTCATGCAGAATTTCATCCAACTGAACCATTGATCCAGCTCCTTCTCTACCCAATAAATGTTAAAGAACTGCACTCAGATTAGCTGCTATTAAATGTCAAGTGCTTTCGATAGCCCAAATTTACTACAATACTTTTGGCAGTCAAACGGAATCCGATATTCCAATCTGGTTTTGATAAAAATTAATGGATTTGGAACATATTGTTGTATCCTATAAGCTATCTGAATCGGAATCAAACATAGCCAATTATGTATCCATTTATCTAATTTCAATAAAAATTGTAAAAATCAATATTATAATAAATAAAAATATATAAATTATTACAAATAAAATATATATGTTAACAAAGGAAAAATATAAATGAAAACATATTATATTAAAATTTTAATAGTAAAATAAGATTTATTTAATATTTTTTAATAAAAACTGGTTTACACTATAGGCTTTGAAAATTATCGAATTATACCGACAAAAGAATCGAAATCAAAATCAGAGCGAAATCAGAATGTCATAGTTCCAATTTACTTGGAATCAAAATCAGAATCGCTTAACCCTAATCGAAATCAGAAACAAGTAATACCGCTACCGAATTCGATTCATTTGCAGCCCTACAGTCAGGTTATCCAAAATTTCTTAAAGGCAAAGCTTAAGATTGTTAAGCGAGCAAGAAAAAGGCATTGAGATTACCTCTACTTCTTTCATCTGTGCTTCAAACCTTGCTCTCTGATGACTCTCCCATACTTGAATCTTTACTTCTTCACGCTTAAACCTGAAGTGAAAAAGAACATTAATCACCCACTTGATGGCTTTCAGGCATTTCAATTGGAAAGAACTAACATGTGTGCTATTACACATGATGTGGTAACCTCCAGATTACCAATGGGCATAACTGTTACAAGAAACATCTAGGCGTCGTTTGGTATCGGGATAAGTTTGATGGGGATAGGGATAAACCAATCCTTGTGGTTAACCCTATCCTCATCATGTTTGGTTTAACTTAGGATAAGTTTAGGGATAACCCTATCCTATGTTTGGTAAGTTAACAATAAATTCGAGGATAATCATATATTTTTATATTTTTACTTTATTTATATTATCTTATTTTATTACTCATAACATATTCATATACATCTTAACCCACTTACATATTTATATAATAAATTTAAAATTTTATTTAAATATATAAATAAAAATAAACTTAAACGCGGACGGAACTCAACCCGCCCCCCCTCCGGACAGAACCCGGCGGACGGTGCTCCTCGTGGAGCCGCTCCCCGCCCCCCTTCCCGACTAGGGGTGAATAGAAAACGGTTTAAATCGAGAAACCAAACCGAACCAGCTCATTCGGTTCGATTTGGGACCCCTTTTGATTTAGTTCGATTTGAAAAACCTCTAAACCAATTTAAATCAAATCAAGCCGTTTAAATCGACTTAATCAAAAAAAATATAAAAAAATATTATAATATTATTAAAAAAACAATTTAGGCCCCCCCCGACCGGAGCTCCCCCCCGCGCGGAACCCCGCGGCACCCCCCCCCCGCGCGGACGCCACCCCGCGCGGACCCCCGCGGCACCCCCCCCCCCCGCGCGGAACCCCGCGGCACCCCCCCCCCCCGCGGCACCCCGCGGCACCCCCCCCCCCCCCGCGGCACCCCGCCCCCGGAGCCCCCCCCCCGCGCGGACGCCACCCCGCGCGGACCCCCGCGGCACCCCCCCCCCGACCGGAGCTCCCCCCCGCCCCATGGAGCCCCCCGCGCGGACGTCCCCCCGCGGCACCCCCCCCGACCGGAGCTCCCCCCCCCGCCCCCGGAGCCCCCCGCGCGGACGTCCCCCCTTGGCATCCCGCCCCCGGAGCTCCCCCCCGCGCGGACCCCCGCAGCACCCCCGAGCTCCCGCGCGTATCCTCAAAGTATTATTTTGGGAGTAAGTTATCCCAAGTATTATATAGGATGACTTATCCCTGCATTTGTCCCTGATTTTGGGGATAATCTGGATTAACTTAATCCAGGCTAACCCCATTTTTAAGTGTGTGTCAAACAGGGGATTGGGGATAAACCAGGTCTATCCTAGTTTATCCCCATACCAAACAGGCCCCTAGTTTCTAAATGCACTGGGCCTCTACCTCAAAGCCATGATTTTGAGCAATGATTTTGAGGGTTGTGAGATGGTATCAAAGCATGCATTAATCTAACTTTAATATTTGATTATCTGCATCCTGATTTAATTCTCATTACCCATCTTGACAATTTGGGGGCATGTTAGAGGTGGCCGATAGTTCCATATTGGTTATTACAAGAAAGGTCTAGTTTTATGTCCTGGGTCTCTCAGCCTCAAATAAAGAACAGTTGAACTCGTAATGCAGTAGACAACTAGGGATCTTTCCTCCATTAAAAATGTATGCAAAAATATCCAAAAGGAAAGGACTTCACTGTGAAAGGAAAGGTTTAGTTGCTTCTTCACCGCAAAGGAACCTTGATGAAAAGTATACACTTTTGTTGAATGCTTTTATGTGCCCCATGGTGTATGATATTTATTGATGAAACTGTGTTGAAAGTTAAGGCACAAGTACTTTTGGGGAGAAATACTGTTCTAGAGCTTCAAACTAAGTGAAATATCTACATCAAATTCTTGGCCCAATCATCCCAAATGATAGAGAACACATTAGCAGTTTTTCTGAGAATGTTGACGTGGATCATGATTGTCATTCTATAACAGAAAACAATGCATTCTTGAATAAATTATGTGCTTAGGTGCTAACGCAATTGCTTATGTGATGTATAGGTGGTAATTTCAAAAGTAAATTTAGATGGTAGACATATAACATCACTCTAAGAATAAAGGAATATGCTAAGAATATTTATAAACAGGTAAAATAAATGATAAGATGACAATGAAATAATTTTAAAACTAAACTTATATGATAAATATATAACATCTCTATGAATAAAAGTGCATGCAAAGTATACTAACTACAAACAGATAAAATATGTTATAAAATGACAATAAATTAAGACATTTTGGACTTAGTAATAAGTTGCCTAGGAGCTGCTCAGCCCAACCCATCCGCACACTTAGGCAGGTGTTGGACAGATTTTTTGTGTATTGCACTGTGGCAGCTGATGGGGACTTGCAGTCAAAAAACATGACTTGGAAACTATGCTGGGTAGATTGGATAGAGTTCGTAATAAATGTCCAAAGAAAAGGTGAAAGTACTATCAACCTAGAAAAACCTATGAGAGGGCATAAAATAGTTTGAATATACTAAGTGTTGATCTGAGGAAGCTCCACTAAAAAAATGGAGCATAGTAGGATATTGACGTAGAACTCTAGAAGAGAGAATTATACAAACTTAGATTGACTTGAAAGAAGGATACAGCACGATTTGAAGGATTCAAACCTTTTGAAAAGGTAGCCCAAAATTATTTTGGTTAGAGATAATTCACACAGCTAACCCCAAAAGGTTTTGGGATAAAGGCTTCACTCAGTTAACTTGAGTTTTACATTATATAGAAAAAGATTAAAACTTAAGTTTACACATTTGAGTACCTGGCCATATGTCTAGTTTTCTCTGCTTCCTCCCAGGCTGCAGCACGTGCCTCAAATTCCATCTTCTTGAGCTTATCCTCATCAACATCATGAAAGGTTGAATCATCTTCAGGATCGTCTTTGCTAGCCCATGCTGTTATATTTGTCTTGCCAAGTTGTAAACCAAGGGCCAGAATTTCTTTTCTAGTTTTCAGCTTGCGCTCCCTTTCAGATAACTCTTTTTTGACATTGTTTTCCTGATGTTCTAAATTATAATCTGAAGTAGACTTGAACGAAGGTGGTGCCATTTCATCTCGTCTAGGAGTTGTTGATCCAGAAGAAAGAGGACTAAGAATTGGTGTCATGGACCCATTTGGGGTAGCAGTCCTTGAAGGCTCCTGGCTTGCAACAGGAGTCATTTCAGTTCCCATGTCCCTCATAGAAACAGATTTCACAGCAGGAACTGCAGAGATAAGCATTATGCATATAAATGAGAGCAGATTCTGTAAAGAAAAACAATGATACATGAACAAAGAAGAAATAATAATGTGAGCATTGGTAAGCTAGTATATTAAGGCAAAAATTAACATTTCATGGTTTGAAGCCAACAAAAGTCAAGATGATAAAAATAATAATAATATCCAAGACAAAATTTCTAACCTACCTGATGACAATTATAAACTACCAAAATAGAAGTAAAAGCAAATATTTATGGTCAAAAACAAGGACATGCTTTCTTTTGACACTGTTTATCCCATATTGGTGAGGACACCAGACTGAAAGATAAATTCGAATTTTTCAAAGAAATCTACCGGCGCTGACCCCGTCAATTGGAGGCCATCTGGTTCGATCAAGTCAATTCATAGAGTTTTGGGTGCCACAAGTTTGGGCCTCTATTTGGGCCGGCCCGCCCGCCAGCCAACGTTCCTGCGTGAAATTTGACCCTTTTTTTGTTAAAAAAACTTTGTTTGTCCTCACGTGGTCCTCGCTGGACTGTCCCAGCGCGGGGACGTGGTGGCGACGACGACCCCCCTACTTTTTACTTTCCATTGTGACAAAATCGTCTAACTTGTCTTTTCCGGGCGAGCTTGGCTACATAAGCACCGCTCGAGCCTAATGTAAAGGATCGGAATCGAAAATTTTGTGATATCGGATTGATGCATCGAACGTTGTGTCCTATGGGCAATTGAGTTCCGGTTTGAAGTCCGCGGCGATTGAGGTTACGATGGCGACTGTCGCAGGTCATTTCGCGTTGGTCCCGTCCCTCTCTTCGAGCTATGGCGATGCCGCGCGCCCCGGTTGCTTCTCCGTCCCGGCGCTCTACCCCCTCGTTCTCCAGGATGGCATGGTTTTCGGCCCTCGTCCCTGAAGAGAAATTCGATCGCCGCCTGGTTCCCTCCAACTTCGTCTTCGTCGGCGACCCAAGCGGAGCACTCCCCAGCCCGCTCCCCTCGCTGGGCTGTTGTCGAAGTGGCATCAAACCAAGGTACGGGGTGGAGGAAGGTTTGGACTTCCTCCCCTCTCTCAATCTGCTGCTCCTGGAGCAGATCAGCCCCTCCAGAGGTCCTACTGTCCTCCCATCGGCACTCGTCCCTCCCGACTCGGGCTCTGCGTTCCCCTCGGTGGTCGGTAACGCTTGCGGACCGTCGTGCGCTCGGGGCTAGTGGTGGTGCTCTTCCTCCCAATCGGTGTGTCGGTTCGGGGAAACACGCCGAGACGGTTCTATCGACGGGGAGCACGCACGATATGCGGTCGTTCCTTGTTCCGTTATTCAATCCTCTGTATGCCGGCTACATTTGTGGTGATTGATAAGTCCGTCGTGTTCGCTACCGGCGGCCAGGCTCATTCTAAGATCTTCGATCTTACCTGCTATGGCTTAACTTATTCGAGTACTTCGGTGTTTAGCGTATTTGGGCTTCAGAGAATGATTTGAGGATGATGGAGGGTGTCGAAGCCGGACGACCGATAGAGGGTCGGCAACCCGGGCGTGAGCCCGATCGGGATGTCCCTTTCTGTCGGTGCGGTTACGTTATGGAGGCTCCGGCCTAGGAGGGTAGACCACATGGATAGATGTCCTAGTGAAGCCGCGAGTGAGCCTCGATGCGTATGCCTAGAGGGTCGGCCACCCGCATTGACACTGTGACTCACCGAAGCTATGATGAGGGGTGAGCTTCACCCGGTTTTCCTATGCCTGGTTTTCTCATTGTTGTTTGTTCTGTCATCTTCACTGATAGCTCCCTAAATCTCTCCAAAGCCAATCGAAGTGTATCTTGCTCATTGTGATCGGTGGTACGCCTGGGTATATCTATCAACTTCACTGGCGAGGTCTTACGCGGGTTTATTATCCGATATGCGATCATGCCGTATGTATGTGAGTAGGTTCTAGACCTTGTCTCCCATGCTAGTTGCTGTGGACTGCAAACTAAAGGTGAGCAGGAGTGATCCCAGCTCAGGTATGTTACTGTTAACCCTGTTATGTTGATTGGTAGAGTACTGCATGCCTATTTGGAGTAGATTTGAACTGCTACTATCACCTTTATTTTGCTATTGCCTAGAAGATTCCCCCACCTCATCTTGCGGTTTCTGGATAAGTAAATCAGTTTGGTATACTACTTTGTGAATTCCTATGATGCTAGTTTAAATATTGAGCATTTCCACTACTGATCATCATGTTAGCGCATTCAATGTTCCTGTTTTACATCATTCAAGCATGCTAGTTTGCATTCATTGATCCTGTTCCGCATCACATATCCAACTAAGCACAATCCACTAACCACCAATGACAAAAAAGCCCCCTCAGTTGTTTCAAATAATGGATGCCTGTTGGGAAAAAAAAGAATACCTGATGCTTGGTGATCTGAATTTTCTACTATGTTCATCTCCTTCTGGTTCAATTCCTTGCGAGTATTAGGTAAAGCCACTGCGTTCACAACACAGAGAGAGAGCTGGCTCAGTTTTCCTGCCACTGGTTTCTGAAAGAGAACATGAGCTAAGGAAGAAGCAAATGAGCAGGTCAGACCTATTGTTTGTGGGAGATATGAATCTATGTTCTTAGTATCTGCCATGTAGAGACTAGAAGCTCCTTGCTCCATGGTGGCAGATTCAGGTGCAACTTTTCCCATATTTGCATTCATCTTATGATTCACTTGCCGCTGTTGCATGAGAGTCTTCTTCAAGACACTTGCATGTGGATGGAATGGCTGCCTATTCACGATCCACTTCTCTGCATCATTCCACTTTGAAGGGACAGGCCTAGAGAAGGGACCCACAACTGGGCTTTGTAGAATCCGTTCCCCCCTGTGGAACTCAAAACTACTAGTGCTTCCATTGTCATGTCCACTATCATAGCCATTATTTTCTTCTACTGACGATCTAACAGCGTGAGCAGCTCTAGTATTGAGTGAGTGAACACGATTCAGAACACTTTCAGGAGTGTTCTCAATCTTGCTATCCCCAGTGTCCATTTTTGCCTTCAAATTTGAGACATTTTGCTCAAAATTGGGAACACATTTCCTATGTAACTTGGTCACTTGGTGTTCCATAGTTCCGGTGGTTGAAAGGAATCCAGACTCGTCTTCACAGTCTTTCGAGCTTTCTGCAGTGTATTTGATGGAGAAGAAAACGAAAGCATGAATCCAATATAATATCAAATTGTCTAGGAGAAACAAACAGCAGTTGTAGACCGTCTGTTAAATGAAACCATACTAAAATTTCACTCACCATTTTCTTCATTAGCCAGCAAGCTGTTCTTTGCATACTCCAGGTCCTTGAGCTTTGAAGGGGATGTTCTTGAAGAATTATTTGCACCCTCATTTCTCCTATGATTTTGAACTCCAAGAAGTTTCATCCTCAATTTACTTGGAGATATTACTCCCATCTGCATCCACAGTACAAACATTGAAAAAAAAAGTGTCAAGGAACCATGGAAGACGTCCTCCCCAAGAATCCAAACTAACAGCAACACCAGTTAGAGCAATGGCACTCCTCAGAAAATGATCCATGCCTAGTACATTAGCACCTTTCTCAAGCAGAATCAGTATGGACAGTAAACACGAGTGGCAGGTGTAACTTACTTACAGATAAATCAAGTTCAAGGAGTTGTACTTGTTCTATAAGTTTTTATGCAAATGAAGCTTAAAAAGTTTTAGTCGAACGTTCCCAGAAGCCATGAAATACAACCTGTAAGGAATACATAGCAATTGATGGAAAAAAATGGCTCTCAATAAGATTTTATTCGTCGTAGACTTGCATCAGAGTGTCCTTCATAACGGGAAAAAAATCCTAGTCTTGTTAATGAACAGAGACAGGCTTCAACAAACAAACGATAACTAACAACAGAGAGGAGGGACCACTTTCCACAAAAACATTCCAATAAATCTTATCTTTCAAAACAACCTCCAAGAGATAGTCAAGAGTAAAATTATAGAAGGACCAAAGAGTAGCCGAAAGAAGGGTCATTTGTGAAACAAATGAAAGAAATTAGGCAGCAAGAGTGAAGAAGAGAAAGCAAACTCAAAGATACCATCTATAGGAAACGTTATGCATACAATCCCTCGCCGAAGACATCAACAGATTTTATGAAGCAAAGCAAAGCATTCTCCAGCCCCGCCTCGTTTGGCTCAAAACAAATGGACTGCCAGGTAAAACGAAGAACAGTGCTTTGCATTGGCGCTAGACGGGGACAGTTCTCTCCTTTCGTCCGTTCAGAGAGAGAGAGAGGGGTGACATTACCTGAACCTTGTGAATCCTTTCATACTCCATAGATTAAACAGTTCGACAGAGCAGGCGAGCGCGCCCGAGAGGGGGGGGGGGGGGGGGGGGTGTTCACAAGACGAGATCTCAAACTCCCCCTGCCATCGGGGGCATTTATGTGGAAAGTTCACTGCTAGTGTGAACGGCAGCCGGACCGCGATGTCTCGACGATTACTTTCAATTCCTCTCCACACAAATTTCACTTAAGTCCACCTCAGAAAAATATTTGTGTGTGTGTACATCCTCGTTTTAAGTGGGACAGACAGAGCAACTGAGCAAGAAGACCGAGGCCCCGATCCCCCCCCTCGAGAAAAGACAGCAAAAAGAGGTCATCATCGTGTTCCGCGAGCGAGACCCCCCGAACAAGGGTCTCTGAAACATCTGGTCCGAAGTTCTGAACACCACCACTAGATTAAGGGCGTCGGACACAAGGGGTGCTCGGAGCTTCATTGCACGGCGCGGCAAGGAGACGAGAAGAAGATCAGACCCCGACTCACCCCCATCATGGCGCCCCGTGTTTTTGAAGCTCAATAACACTGAAAACCATCATTGCGATGCCCCTGACGGCGACCCAGAACGCCCAACGGGTGTTCGGATGTTCTTGCGTGCTCTTCCATCATGGGCCTCCGCATCTCGGACCGGAGGAGGATGCGTTCAAATTCGAAAGTTTTGATTTTTGAGGCGCAGGGGCGCATATACGACCCCGCCGGAGACGGCGGCTCGCAGTCGCAGCTGGGCTGACAGGGTGGAGCATTCTGAGAACGTAGAAATTAGGGGAGAATCCGGGCGGAGCCGACAACGACGACCTCGCCGCCCGATGTTGATGGCCGTTCCCCGTGCCGTCTTGCAAGGGGAGGACGACCTTTTCGGGCGGGGAAGGGGGGTTGTTCAGAATTCAGAGAAAAGCGGATCAAAGATTCAAACTTTGAACTCCCTCAACCTGCACGGCTCTCGGTCGTCGGTCTCGACGAGCTGGGGATTGGCATATACCAAGAACAAAGTCTTTCTTTCCTTCGCAAGATTCTCGGGCTTTTACGCATCTTTTTGTCGGGACGTCATCAGAGTCGGCGGGTGACATCAGTGGTCAAGAGAGATGGGACGACGATCTGCGACGGTGACACCCGGTCTTGACAACATGCGACGGGGCGGGGCGTTGTCTGACGCGAGCGAGCAGGCACGAAGAAAGGGTCCGAGCCCGCTTTCTTTCTTTTGTTCTGTTTTCCCACTCCTCGCCGAGTTTTTGGCGATTACTCGGGTAGGGGTTTTGTTTTGGGGTCCTCGCGGGGGAGGGGGAGGGGGCTCCTTCTCCTGTGCCCTGCCCTCCATGCGGTGTGGTCAAACGTACTTCCCGATGCCCTTCAATATGTGCTACGAAGGGCAGCCCCACCCGCGCATACTCCTTTTGTTGTGTCAGCCAGGCTCCAGAATACAATAAGATCACTTGTCTCATTCTTGAGGCTCCCTAATTTACATGGGTTTTGCTTCGTATAACAACAGTATGTGCCCCCATTATTTAGGGGGTGTGCGTAAACTAAACAGCTCAGATTGCCAAAATAGTTAGACTAGTGGTTCGGTTTGAACCACTATTCAGTTCATTTGGTTTAGAGATCTTCTAAACCCAATTAAATTAGATTAAAAATTAAAGATATTACTATATTATAAATAAAATTAATATTTGTACAAATTTACAATGACATGATACTTACCTTTACTATTCATAACTTAAGTATAAATAATTTTTTTACCATTTAAATAAAATTTACTCTCAGGGCCACTAAGGTGACATTTGATTCGACTCGATGAAATGTAAAATTTCAATTTAACCTCTAATATATACCGTGCTACATAAAATATTATTCAGTAATGTTTGAAAAAAAAAATTAAATTCAACCGCTTAAAATTAAGTAAGTTGTCAAAAAGTTACTAGTATGTTTCAGACGTTTTACCAAAGTTTGTGTGTCTAATTTATGACCCATTCAGGAGCTGAGACATTAATTAAACCAAAACAAATGGAATGGACGAGGTTAAACAACTTCTATTTCATTCAACTAAAAAGAATTTTGAAAAAAAAAAGAACTTAACTCAAACCAAAGACACCACCTGTTGGAAATTAGGAGGGCACTTCATAGCATGTGTGGAATCTATCAATTAATTAGGTATATACTTATTCTATTATATAGTTTGCAATCCCAACAAATGCTAAGATATATAGCGGTGGCCACCCTATCTTGGTATGATATAGCTGGCCAGCCCCCACTGAATGCTATTTCCTCCAAGATTAACCCTAGAACCCTATCCGATCAGCTTTGTTTTGTCCCAATATGGGGAGGCTCCAAGACCCGATGCCCGTCATCATTTGTCCCCTTCTCCCCAGCCTATCACTGATGGAAGAGTTAGATCACATGCATGGGCATCCTCTTCCTTACCTCTGGACAGCCGCACAGAAACCCTAAACCCAATAGAGCACTCAGGGTTATTCCAAGGGGATGCCCTTTTCATGTCCTATTGGTAATATCAAACTCTATAAAGTGTGCACTCTAACATAAGAGAGAGAGAGAGAGAGAGAGAGAGAGAGAGAGAGAGATGGCTACTGCGGAAACAAGAGAATGTACGTGATTACCTGCTTGGCAGCAGTCTTCTTCTTGTATGATCACATGTTGGCCTTGAATAAGGTTAAGAAGGGAGGAGAGTTCGGTTCATCTCAGTCAAGTTTGGCATGAAGTATACGAGAGGGATGAAATTGATCGGTTACATATGCATATGGTTTGGTGGCAACCGATTGTTGACAGTTTAACAAGGGGTTTTTAATTTTCAATCTTAAATTTGACTGTTGAATTATTTTTAGGCCTCACTACTAGGAGACTTTATTTTACAATCCCAAAACAGTGATCTTTTAATTTTTAAATCTTCTTCATCAGATATGAGTCTCCTAATATTTTTTTTTTTTTTGTTCACGTGGCTCAGTGGCCAGAGAGCCCGCAGGCGCCGCGGGAGGCGAGGGTTCGACCCCCGTCGAACCCATCAAGTCGTCCCCCCCAGGGGACGCTCGGCTGTCGCCGCCGAGAGGCGAAGACGCGACCTGCGCCCCCAGGCGCAGGTCCCCGCGCCAGTCGAGCCATGCTCGACCGGCAAGTCTCCTAATATTTAATATGTCCATTTTACCCTTCCAACCTTGTTACTTGGAGCACCAACCAAAGGTTAGACGACTCTCGTACCAATAATAAAACATCACATCTCTTACATATGGATACATAATCAAGCCTACAGCAAGATTATAACTCTAGATAAGGATACATTTGCATAAAAATAATGTAAGATAAAGTCATCCCAAACATGGAAAGATCAGACTATCCCAGATTTATTGCCAAGGAAATCAAAGGATTCGGATAGCCAGATTCTATGGACACTTGTTTATCTAACAAAAATAGAGGTAGATAGTGACAATTGCCCTAAATTATCTTCTATCGTGAGAAATTAATTAACAGAGAGTTTAGCCTAAAAACTAGCCAATGAAGGGCAAGATTAGAATTGATTTTGGGACTAGAACATAGTAAAAAATGGTCAAAAAATAAATAAATGGACATAGTAAAATATGGACGGGAGTTGATTTCTTCACCAAACAACTTTTGTGATGTACAGTAAAAAGATTGGTCAAGGAAGATCTTTTGTTTTTGTTTATTTTTTTGGGTTGGGGGTTGGAGAGGACCAACAATTAATTAATGCTCCAATGTGAATAACAGATAGCTTGGTTGACACCCACCTTCTTGTGCAAAGGAGAGCCACATACGTCACAAACCAAACATTGATGTTGCTAATGGGGTGTTTGGTTACGTGGTAATGGTCATTTTTTTAAAATTTTTGAAAATTGTAATGAAAGTGCGCTGAAAGTTTCGTTTGGCTCATGTTATCGTTTTTTATTTTAAAAACGTTTTTCACCGAAAGGGCATTGTAAAAAAAAAAGTGGTCGAGACCACTTTTTTTTTGAAAGTGAAACAGCGTCTCGCGAAGCCCTCGGCGACCTCCCGGCGCTTCCCAGCGGCGCGCTCCTCCTCCTCCCGGCGCTTCCCAGCGGCGCGCGCTCCTCCTCCCAGCGGCGCCCGCTCCTCCTCCCGGTGCTTCCCAACGGCGGCCTTCTCCTCGCGGCACCCTCTTCACTCCTTCAAGAGCTCTTCAGGTAACACGGTTTTCGAGTTTTCTCTTGCTCCTGTGGCGAGTATCGCCCGATCTTGGCTCCTTGCCAGCTTGACCGGGGTTGCTGCTCTCTGATCACCACCGAAGATGATGCCTTTTCGTGTCCGTGATTCTTCCAAAGCGGACTCTAGCTTCCATCGTTTGATCTTCGCGAAGACGAATTGGGTTCTTCGGGTTCCCGGAAGGTCAAGGATCTATTTGCTTTGGATGAAACGGATCTAGATTCCCTCCTCATGATTAGCTTCAGCGTATTTAGTTTTTCGTCCTTTTTTGGATTCGGCTTCTTGGCAGTTGAAGATCGGGACTTGTTTTGTGTTCCTTAATTATTGGTCTGGTATGTTTTATATCTATTGGCTGACCTTTCTTCCATCATCTCCATTCTACCGAACGTTCTCCGTTTCCTTCCTACTTGTTTATGTTCCTTGTTTATCCGGTATTTAGATTACTCCTGATGGAAGAACGAGATAGTTCATGTATGTGAAACTGGATGATCATCACTGATTAAGCTAGCTTCTATTTCTGAATCTAACATCCAGCTAACCACCTGTAACAACTATGATTTCTAGCAATTTGCCTGCTGGAGCATCCGAAGACACATCGACATATTTAAGACTGTTATTAAATACTATATGATGTATTTTGGGCTTTACTCGATCATTGGATATTGTGCATGCTCATGTTCTGTCATATAAATTGTATCTGATGGTGCTAGGGATGATCGAGAATTATCCCTTTTATGGTCATACCGCAAGGAAATCTAAAAAAATGTTATGTGGTTACACAAGTATATTTGGCAGAACAGTGTTGTATCTGATTCTAATTTTAATTTTACCTGATTGCATGAAGATTGTTTTTAATACTTCCGATTGGGTAATATTGATCTTTGGTTCATGTTTAGGCAAAAATTTATATTGCAGGAAAGATATTAACTTGTGTTATAATTTTCTTTGGTCAGGTATCATCCTTAATTTTTTGTTCCTGACAATAAAAAATCTACTTCTAATGTAACTAAAAGATCATTTTCTAGTGTCACCAAAGAGGACAGACCTTTCAAAAGAAGCGACATTGGTGATGATGGTGAAACTATCCATGCTGGAGATGAGGCTAATGGGGGTGTTTGGTTGCATGATAATAAGGGTTTTTGTTTTAATTTTTAAAAATTGTAATAAAATTTATTAAAATAGGTGTTTGGTAACCATGACAATTTTATATTTTAAAAGTGATTTTCTTCTTAAATAAAAAAGAGGGTCTCACCTCTTTCTTTTTTCTTGTAGTCCCCCACTTTGTTTGATCATGTGTGGTAGTTACTCTTTTTTGTAATCACATCCCTCCAAACATGATAATTTTATGTCATGAGTTAGTTCACTTTTTATTTTAATACAATTTTTTATCATGAAAGTGTACAAAAAATTGTCATGCAACCAAACACCCTATAAGAATGCTGCTCTCTTTGAAGCAGAAAGTTCAAGTTGCTTTGCTGCAGATTCTGGAAAGGTAAAATCAGCCACTAGGCAAAGCAGTGTATTGAGAAGGGAATCATCTCAGTTGAATATAAGGAGTGCATTAGTACAAAAGGCAAAAGTCTTGATTCGGAAGAAACTAGATGAATTCAATTCCGAAACAGTTTTAGGAAAAGAGAAGACGAAGAAGAAACAAAAACCAAACATGGATGGCAAAGATAAGAAAAAAGCTGAAGACTATGCATATGATGGAAACAACGTGGAGGAGTCTAGAAATATTCAAGCTCTTGATAAAGCAGTAGTAAATGATGAGAAACAGGAAGTTATTTCAATGACGTCGTAGATTGTAATTATATATTTTTAGATGATTGAATTCTTATATGACATGAATATTTTGTCATTTCTTGTGAATTTTTAAATTTGTATGGCATGAAATGCTTGTTTTTTTATGTTTACGAAGTTGATGAAAATTGAATTTAAAATGCTACCGAAACACCTCATTATCATTTTTAAAAATTAAAATATTTTTGTCAAACACATTCATTGTCACGTTTTCACTTTTAAAAATTATCTTATTTGGTATTATATTTTAATTTTTTGTCATGAAACCTTTTTAAAAATTAAAATGCAACCAAACACCCCATGAGATATATGCCAATAATTCACATGGTTTGAGCTACTGTCTTATTCTTCAGAGAGAGAGAGTGAGAGAGAGAGAGAGGGGGGCAGGTAGGTATATCACATTTAAGCTCATTCATGACACTTGGAATAAAGATGAATTCACTGGTTGTGAATGCTGCCTTGTCCTTTATTTTCCCTTGCATGTTTTCTCTTCTCTTCATTTTATTTATTTATTTATTTGCACACCCGCGCACGTCGAGTAGTTGAGAGTTCACATCACCCGTTTGAATGACTTGTTTTCTCAGATCGAACATATTTTTACCTTCATTCAAATTTGAATGGTTGCTTAATTTAATCAACCGTGAGCTAGTGCCCTCTCCAGCTCAAATAACCGACTGAACTCCAGTTTTGGTTCAAACCTGAGCTTAAACTCAATATAAATTAATTTATAAAATCTGAACTCTATCTAAATATATATATATATATTTTACGTGCGAAACCCAAACTCGAACTTATTTATAAAATTTGATCTAAGTTTAAGATGGAATCAGATTTTGTTTTCGGCTTATCTTATGACGTTGGATAATTGTTAATACCAATAATTTATTTTAAAATAAATAGTTAATTATCGGCATATTTAGCCAAGGTACATGTCGACCTGAATAAAAAATTCTTGGCTCGACTTGTTAACCGATCTAATTTTACTTTTATTCGGGAGTATTTATTTTACGTGATAAAGAAGTCGAGTCATCCTATCTAATGCCCTGTTTGGTAAGAGTTTCGTTTTTGGTACTATATCAATATTGATAATAATATTTTCAAATATTGGAGTATCAATATCAAAAGTAATATAAGTTGACACTTGTATTACATAACATGTTTTGTTTGCACTATAAATTTTAAAATTGATACAATTAACCAAACACTTCTTAATAATAATTCCTATCAATATCAATTTTAAAATTGATAATGACAGAGCTACTTAATAGTGTTACCAAACAGGGTGTAAATCTCAGACACAGGTCGTGTGTGTGTATTACCGACCAAGGCAACTCACCGGATGCTTTTTTGACGCCGTGGAGCTGGTGCTGACGTGAACGGACCCGACGCGAAGATCGCGGGCCGACAGGCCAGCAGCTAGCGGGTCCAGCCGGGTCAAACTTGTACACACGGGTCAAACAGGGTAGACCCGCCAGGCTTCCACGTTGACCACGGCGTTGGAACCCGCCGCTCGTGCGGCACGTGGTTTGACCAGCCGACGGAGCGCTTCCCCCGTGGGCCCACGTTGCATCCGCACAGGGTGGGCCCACAGAGGAGACGCGCCTGGTAGGTCATGCCTGTATCTTGGGTCAACGTCAACGCCCGACTGGCCAAAAAAGTCTTCAGCATGCTCAACTTCATTCTGTGCTACGGCCCGGCGGTACCGACTGGAGAGAGAGAGAGATATCGTAAAAAATCAAATTTAAAATATCAAAATTTATATATTTAATCCGGATCCAAAGTATAAGTCACTTATGGGGTGTTTGGTTGCATGATAATTTTTTGTACATTTTCATGATAAAAAATTATATTAAAATAAAAAGTGAACCAACTCATGACATAAAATTATCATGTTTGGAGGGATGTGATTACAAAAAAGAGTAACTACCACACATGACCAAACAAAGTGGGGGACCACAAGAAAAAAGAAAGAGGTGAGACCCTCTTTTTATGTTTAAGAAGAAAATCACTTTCAAAACATAAAATTATCATGATTGTCAAACACCTTTTTTAACAAGTTTTCTTATAATTTTTAAAAATTAAAATAAAAATCTCAATTATCATGCAACCAAACACCCCGTTAATCTTTAACGAAATCCAAAACAAATGAATATCTGACCCGCCTGCGTCTCCTTCGGGAGAGAGATTTTTGGTGGGACCGTAAAGGAGTCGAATTCGATGACAAAATTACCAAAGATTTGATTTCAATTCCGAGAAGAGCCGAAGATATTTCGATCATGATAATTTTAAAATTATTGTATTTTAATTTCAATGTGATTCTGTTGTTGAATTTTATAATTTTTAAAATATATATTAAATTTTAATTTTTATTAAAAAAAATAAATAACTCGTATATAATTTATAAAATTTAACATAATTATTTTGTAATTTTATTTTTATCATTCTATCGATATATATGCATAATTTTGATTTGTATAATCTTATTTTTATCGAAATCGGGTACGAAGAAATTAAGTGAGTTGATTTCGGGTTCGATTCCGAAAGATTATCTAAATATTCGGTATTTATAATTTGTAAGTTACAAAAATAAACCAAAATTTAGAAATAACAGGGATTTCATTTACACCCTCCGCCTTCCGTCCGTTCGTCCCGGCGTCTCGCCGCCCCGATCTGCTCCGCGCGCTGCGGCGGCGTCCCCGGCTCTCCCGCCCCCCCCCCCCCCTCCCTACCATCTGCAGACCGGCCGGCGGCCGCTATGTCTTCTCCCCTGCGCGCAGCCGTCCCGTTCCCTCCCCCTCCCTCCCCCCCCTCCCGCCGGAGCTGTAAGACTAGCTAGGTGGGTGGCCGACGACCGGCGGCGACGCCTACCCCGCCGCGCTCGGAACCGCCAACCTATAGCTAGAGCGGTGCAGACTGGCGGAGGGGGAGAGAGAGGAAGCAGCCGTTCTCCTTCCGGGCGCCGTCCGGAGGCGACGACGGCCGCCCGGAAGACGTACGGCGGCCCAAAGGAAGAGGAGCACGTACGCATGCATGCATGCACGCGCGCGCGCGCGTAATCACGTATTAGTACGTACATGATATTGTTTCTAACTGATCAGTATTGGGTGTATCTTGACATGTACGTACGACGACGTTTGTGCGTGCGTTAACCAATACATGACGTTGACGATGTATAAACTGTTGTGTTTAATTAATAGAAAGGAAAGTTACGATCGAGTGTTAAATAAAACAATGATATTCTGTTTTATATATGAACTCAAGAAAACTTCAACGATTCATTCTCTCTCTCTCTCTCTCTCTCTCTCTCTCTCTCTCTCTCTCTCTCTCTCTCTCTCTCTATATATATATATATATATATATATATACTCAAAGTATTAGCTAAAAAGTGAAACTTTCTTTGTTGAAGGGTTTTATCTTATTTGATCATGGGAGGAGTATTTCATGTCTTTATCATAACCTAGACCTGAGTCTCCTCAACACACGTGCGTTTTTTGGAATTTCACATGGTATCAGAGCTGATCAGGGCTCTGTCCTCTGATGGATTTGCTCTTATTTACAAACCCCAAAGCTATGGTGTCAAGGTAGAAGGGCCCAGAATATATAAGCACTATATCAAGTTTCAAATAGTCATTATGGGACTATCCCCACAATTCTAATACTCCCCCTCACTGCCAAAGTGGGTAGTGAAAATAAGAGATAAGATAATCAAGTATTAAAGATCGATAAGTGTCCGCTCTGATATCATCTTACAAATCTCAAAACTATAGTGTTAAAGTAGAAGAGCCCAGGATATATAAGCACTATATCAAGTCTCAAATAGTCAATATGAGATTATCCCCACAATTCTAACATTCTTTCGTATCGATATTTATCCTAAATGACATGGGGATCGGGACCAAACGACGTAACGTCAAGATATCAAATTATACATTGGCATACTGTAGCGCAATAAAATATGATTTTGAACCGAATGGAATGAAATTAATTCAATTTGAGCTGATTTGGTTTGCCGGGTAGTTTAGGTTGAGAAAAAAAATCTTTAAAAATCAAATCAAACCAAATTATGGACACCCCTGGCACACAGTATCCATCCCGAGGATACCCTAAAAGGGACCTGAATACCCCCTTGCTTAGGTTCTATAAGCCATTGTTCGATCACCCATGATCTTCCAAAAAGAATAAAAAAACTCATCCGTTTGGCCCCTGACATCTGTCCCAAAATAGGTCCTAAACCATACCAAAAAAACACCCCAAACTGGCTCTGGCTAGCCCCCAAAATAGTCCTTATTCAGACCCTAAACAAACCCTGTTTCAGACCATAAACATACCCCAACCAGACCTGTCTTGGCCCTCAAAACAGCCCCCATTACAGTACCTCAAATCATGGTTCGCCCGGTCGCTTTTTGGGCCGACCGACCCCGACCCGGCCCCGACCCCCCGACCCGGCAATTATTTTAAATTGAATTTTTTATTATATTTTTCCCCGACCCCGACCCGACCCCGACCCGACCCGGGTCGGTTTTGGGGCCGACCGACCCGGGGCCGACCCCCGACTATTCCTTCCTTGCCTCAAATTACCCCGAAACACCCCCCCCCCCTAAACCAAACTTGTAAACCCCCAAAATCAGGCCCGAAACCTATCCCTACAAGTCCCAAAAATCAATCCCAAACAGTCCCATAATTTCCCCAAAACGGCCACCTCACAGTCCCTCTTCATACCCCATAGAGTTCCAAGGTGAGGGTGATACTTGGGCATTCTTGGACTCCACACAGTGGACCAAGTCTTCCCTGCGTGGACCCTTAAAATACCCCCAAAATAGCAAGCTACCAAGGTGTGAAAGGGAGAGAGGAAGGTGCAACAAGGGCCCCAAAGATGGCATGAAGCAAAAGTTGTCGAGCCCAAAACTCTTAATCAAATATGAAACAATAAAAAAACCTAACAGGTTAGCCTATCAACATAGGCCCCTCATTGGACGAACATTAGGGCATGCCCCTGACATGTGTGATCCCGAACGGGAAAATGGGCACACTCCTATCTTCTATCGATCCTTTCCCTAATGTAAGGAGTATTAAACTCCACCTAAAAAGGGAGGTATATACCATTAATTCAAGGGGAGATCATGCCACAAAATGAGAAAAAAATCTAGGGGAAGGCTATTGTCATGCTCGTCTGGGAATAATTCAATTTCAGTGTCATTTTCTATGCCCAACAATATGTTTGTACATAAAATTTTCAAGAAAATGAGAATTTTGAATTTTACACATTTTTTATGTCATTGAGAGCTTTTGAAGAGTCCCATAGACCTAAAGGAATTCAATCGAATGATAACGATAAAATAGCATGACCAAAAAGAAAAGATAACGATAAATTAGGAGAGAGAAAATATAATAATCAACAAAATTTAAAAATACTAAAAATCTGATCAAACCAGTCAAACTAAATTTTCTAACCTAAAAAAATTTTTTAGATAATTAAAACATCAAAAAATAAAATTTCCAAACCGAAAGACTAAACAAATAAATCAAATAAAATCAATAAACACAAAATTAACCAAATAAAACCCAAAATACTAAAAACAAAACTAAAATTAAATATAAATTTTCTAACTCCAAAAAAAAATTACGATGATTAAAACACCTAAATTAATTTTTTTAGACAAAAAAATTAATTTATAAACAAATAAATACAATAAAAATTAAAATATGATAAAATCAAATGTTATTCTAACTTAAAAGAAAAAATTTAACCCAAAACATGATCTTAAGATAAATAAAATAGAAAAAATAAATTTTTTTAACCAAAACATAGTTAATAAGCACATCAACTAAATAAACCCAATAAAGTTTAAAATAACCAAAAACAATCAAAATTCTAAAAAACAAAATTAAAATATCTTTAAAAATAAAAAATCAATCAATCTATTTTCAAAAGAAAATGATAATGAAGAAAGACAGAGAAAAAAATCAATAAAAATAATGATTTTTCTCAAATTAAAATAATTTTTACGTAGTTAAAACAAATTGTCTAAGTAAAAAACAACCAATAAACCCATAAATCATTCAATCCATATGAAAATTTCCAAAACAGATCCTAGAGAATCAAAAAATGTGCAAAATAAATAAATAATATCCCAAAAGATAAAAATCATCTCTAGAAAAAAAAGAAAACCAAAAATAGCTTAATAAATCAAACAGATAACAGTCAAGAAATAACGGTGAAAATATCAATAAACAAATTCTCTAAATAAACAATAATGACAACTGAAGATCAAATCTATAAAAGCAAATTAAAACATAAAATAAACGAAATCAATGCATAGAAACAAAACAATCTCAAAATCAATCAAAACATAAATTAACAAGCATAAAATATAAATCCATCAATTCCATATATCGAGATGATTAATTCCTAATTCAAAAAGAACATTAAGTGAAAATGAAATGAATCACCTAATTCGAAACTAAAATTAAAAAACACGCTAAAATTTAAGTCCCAAGTCCCATATCTAAAAAAAAAATGAAACTCTCAAATCTGAACGTTCATCAGATTTCAAACCCCAATTAAAAATCTTTAAAACACTCACAAATCAAAAAGACGATGAATCTAACACCCTTGAAATCAATAACACCCAAAATTACAAATACATTGAATGAAAACACAAAGTGAACAAAGCTAAAATAAACATAAAACAAACCTTAACAACAAAATCAATTTAAATCTCAAATAAACTTCGAAGGAACTCAAACCAAATTTAAAACACAAAATTTACATTCCTTTTTAAAAGTACGAGACTATACTCCCATAAACTTGTTTTGTGGATATATTTTCTATCCACGAATTACTGCAACGATTAATCAAAAACGTATAAATTTATATAATTAACATCAAAACTTTACACCTAAGTTAAGAGATATTAAAAAAATAAATTTCTAAAAAAACCCAACAGCCTCAATACATACTTATAAATATCATTAAATGAGTTGTACTCGTATCGAATACTACACATTTTCCTAGAACTTATCCGCATCAAATTCTTTTTCAATAAAGAAAAAGAATTTATTCTACTTTGAGGTTACATCAGAGCTAAACGACCGCGCATAGCTCAAACATTTTCTTGCGGAGCTGACGTCAAGATCAGAACCCTACAAGGGATCAACTAGGCGATGCTCATCTAACAAAATTATCTTACAGGTTCCTCCTCCCGTGTTGTGGCCTGACCGATCCTGATTCGAACGCACCCGTACAAAAGAGGGGGGCGGGGCTTAAACTGGTTTTTTAGCACCACCACCGAAACATGGAGAATAGAGTAGCTATAAAAGTGTCCAAGAGTACACAAAAGCCTTTCAGAAAGAAAGAAAGAAAGCAAGCACGTGTGATTGTCAAGCGCCGCCCACCGAAGTAATACAAGCGAAGAATTTTTCACCAAACAGACAAACAAGGTTTGCTGGAGGTCCACACATACAAACCCCAATTCGGCGAACCAAGTTCGTCAGTCTGCCGTCCAGCTCTGCTCCACAATCTCACGCACTTTCCTGTTGTACTCGCGCTTGTTCTCGCTGAACAATCGCGCGGCCTCCGAATTTGCAGGTGAGTTTGGGTTCGGATCACACAGCAGTGACTGCCATATAATAAAAGATTAGTCAAGCATGGAAGTCTAGCCTGGCACAGAATTCTATGATAGAAACTTCGCACTTTACTTCTTTTTCAAGTTTGTACCAAACAAAGAAAGAAGAAGTTTTCTGGCTTAACCGGAGTTTCTTTGATACGTAGAGCACCATAATATTTGACGGACTTAGTACCTGTTTATCTATCCAATAAACTAACGGAATCAGAACCAAATATGTTGATACCTTATCAGATCGAAAACAGCCGCAACCATTTTCCCAATTTTGATAAAAATTAAATAATTATTATTATATACATATTTGAAATCATGATGTATAAATGATAAGCAATTTTATAGGTATCAGATTAAATTTAAGTAATAATATGAGATTTATTAACCAATTTAATAAAATTAATATATAATAAAAATTTCAGAAATTATTGGATTGTTCCATAATCGAAACAGAATCCGAATATCATCATTCCAATTTAATCAGAATCGAATTCGAGCTAGCTTAACCCGTGTCCGAATCTGAATCGAAAACATGTAAATCTGCAACAAAATCTGGCCCTTCGCAGCCCTAACCATTATATACACAACCTTGAAATGCCGGATCCAGACTGGGTCGGGTCGAGTCAGATTTCACGGTGACCAAACCCACTCTTACCCCGGGACCCCAACTCCCGGGAGGCTTTCCAGGAGTTACGGCGGCCACCAAACACCATGTTAGCAACTTTACCACGACCACATTTCATTTTTTATTATTTATTTAATTATTTATCATATATATTAATGATAAACTTTATTTTAAATGTTTTAATTATTTTTAAGTAAAATAAATAGAAAACTAAGGATCAGATCATGGGATGCTGATGCCGATATTGCAAACCCTGTTTGACCAAGCAACCAAATAGGTAAAACTGCAACAGTCAGTAATTTCATATGAAATCTATGTCTAGGGGTGTTGACCGTTCGGTTCAATTTTGCGACATTTGTTCTGAAACTAAAATCGAACTGAACCGAACCATTCCAACAACTTTTATTAAAAATAACAATTAAATTAAATTAAGCTAATATATGATTAAATCAAAATAAATAACCATATTGAGTAAACTTAAAGTAGTATTTTATTTATAAGAAAAAACCACTGCTCTTTAATATTATTTATATAAATCTATAATAATATACTTTTAAATTGACATAATATAAAAATAGATTGGTCAACCAGTTTACCACTTTGGTTTAGGCAAGAACAAAACCGAACCAAACCATTAATGAGGTCCGGCGGGGTTTAGTTCAAGAAACTGAACCATCAAACGTCCAAACCCAATTTTCCTGGTTTGCATGAACACCCTTATATGTGCCTGCCTGATTAAAATTTTCCAGTGATCACAGCCCTCTTGATAGAGCTCCGTATGCATTTAAAAAATAATAATAATAAGCTCAAGCACTACCTGAATTGACGTAAGTATTGCAGCCACATCATAAATTGGACTCCATTGATTCTGTAGGATATCCAAGCATATACTTCCATCTGCGTAAACTGGAGGGAAGAACCATACAGATGAGATCATGAGACATTGTGCAACAATCAATAGGAAGAAAGGAAATCCAAGAAGCAACTGCATCAGAAAAAGATACGAAGGAATAAAAGGCAGTTACAAGAATTCACCAGAGCAATATCATGGTAAAATTTTAAATTCCAACTCCTATTCATCTGTACGACCATCAAGGGCACAAATAAAAAGCATGCTGTAAGAGTTCCATCTTTTTTCATCCTTGAAGGTGAATACCATACCTTATAATAATCATCCATGTTAATGAATGTAGCTCTAAAAACTTGCTTACACTTCAGACATCTAAATTAGATGATTATAAAATTTCAATGTCAAGCTTGCCTGAGAAAACTTGCTTACACGACGTAACCCAGCTGCAAATGTGCTGATGGAATTTGTGGAGTGCAGAGTAGCGCTCCAAGGTCAAAGATAGTTGGGCACATCCTACCACAGAGAGCATGCAGGCTTGCAGGATCCCAATTCACCCCATGAACCAATGAATATCTAAACAAAATGTATCTGCCCCTTCCTGTGTATGTTCTAAAGGCCTTGAAATAAAACCAAACTACATAATATTCCATGTTTTGCCTGCTACAGTAGGAAACCATGTGCAGAATAAAGATGCAAATGAATATAGATTTTATCAGGATCTAATTTAGTTTTGTATCCATTTGGTTCAATATTTTCCGATAAAATATATCTGGCAGGTTTTTGAATCAGGTAAGGAAAATATCCAACTACTAAATGAAGGAACTCAAAACAAGAGGATCAGCTCTGAAAATTCCCTTTGGGTCTAAAATCCAACAGCCATTATCAAACATTTCGAAAGAAAACCTAGTCAGACTGGTCTGGTGCACCATCTCCCCTCCCCCTCCGCAAGTAGCCCCCCCCCCCCCCCACCTGTGTAGGTGTGTGGCTGGCAGGTTGTTGCAGCCTCTCCTGACAGACTGACAACAGCCAGCAGCCTTCTCCTTCCAACGCAGCTGACAGCCCTCTCCCTTCCTCTTGCAGAGATGAATAGCACAATAGGGCAGCTGCAAAGCAAACAAGCTATTGAGCTCCTCTCCCAGCTCCAATCGAGCTCCTCTTTCTCCCAACGCAGCCCTCCCCCATGTGTGGCTCCGAGCAGTGCTTCACAGTGGTTGCAAGGAGACCAAGTTCCTCTCCCAGATCCAACCAAGCTCCTCTCCCTCGCCTGCAGACCTCCCCTCCTTCCAATTGCAGCCAGCAGCTTTCTCACGCAGTGGTGAGCAGCACTTCACAATGGCTGCAGGACAACTGAGCTCCTCTCCCAGTTCCGAGTTCCTTTCCTATCTCAGACCAAGCCATCTCCCTACAGCCTCTCCCTTGAGCACCTCAGTCCCAACACTGAGCGGCTGAAAGCCCCTTCGCCGTCATTTCTTCTATTTCCAGCCTGTCTTAAGACTGACCCCGCGGGCTGTTGCTCCATATCCCAAATGGTATAGCCAAGCATCAGCTCTGTACTAGTGTACTGAGCTCCTCCTCAACTACAAGAAGATGAAGCTCAGCTCTGGCTTCAGCGACTCCACTGAGACTACTCATAGTCTCATTCTCCTGCCAACCCAACAGACTCCACTCAACATTCGTAACAGGTTTTATTGTTTTAAATTTGATACTGTGCTTTGATATTTATAAAAATGTATTTTTACGGTATGTAATATATGGCTAGTTTTGGGACATATACGGTTATAGTTTATGTGGAAACATACTTATTGTTCGTATGATTTGTATAGTTTATTTGTAGAGATGTACTGTTTATAGGAAGACATGTATGTATTCTTTAGAATATTCTCTTACGGAAAGGCATGTATGTTTTACAGCCTATTTACAGATTTCTTAAGGTCTTCTTTTAAACGTTTTTACAGGTTTTTCAAGGTCTGCTTTTAGATGCTTTTACAGGCTTTTCAAGCTCTTCTTTGACAGGTTATCATGAACCCTTTTACGAAACTTTCTTTATTTAGGGGACTTTGCAGGTTCTATCTTCACCAAGGATCGCGGGATCGGAATCGGCCACCGGATCGGTGGGTACCGATCCGATCCGGATCGGATCGGATCGGTCCGATTCTGAGCGATCCGCCGGAAGAAACAACGATCCGGAATCGTTCCGGATCGGTCCTTCAAACAGTGGTAAAACCTAAAAAAAATACAAAAATAACGCTCTATGCAGGATTCCGATCCATCCTAGAGCATTTTGGGGGCGAAATCGGCCTGAAATCGCCCCCAAAATGGTGCCGCGGCGGCCCTGCGGCCGCCGCGGTTGTCTTCCCCGCCCTATCGGGCGGGGAAGACGGGGCTACCGGGTCCATCGGGACCCGGTAGCCCGGATCCGGTGACTTAAGTCACCAGATCCGGTGACTTAGTCACCGGACCGGACCGGTCGGACCGGTCCGGTCCAGTCGATCCGGTGACTTAAGTCACCGGATCCTGGGCTACCGGGCCCCAATGGACCCGGTAGCCCCGTCTTCCCCGCCCGATAGGGCGGGGAAGACGACCGCCGCGGTGGGTTGGCCGCCGCGGCGGTCTGTGGGTCGATTCCGGCGGGGGAATCGCCAGAATCGATCCAGAATCGACCATTTCGGTCGATTCCGGCCCCTATTCTACCTACAAACATCGATCCGGACCGATCTTCGGTCCGGATCGATAATTCCGACGGGAATCGGATCGGAGGGGTCCAATCCGATCCAAGAATCGGCCGATTCCGATCCGGATCGGCCGATTCTGCAATCAATGATCTTCACCCCATATTTTCTTAATCATGCAGTTTTTAAAGGTCTCTTTTGCACTTTTTTAAAGTTTTTGTGTTCTGGATGATATCTTCAATTTTTTACAGGCTTTACACATTTTTACAATTTTTTAAATTTTACAAGTTTTACAGGTCATGTATAGATTTTTGCAAGTGTTTACCAGTATTTTCGTAACTTATAGATGGTAAATATGTTATTCATAATATATCCTGGTATTATCCATATCTGCTCCTTATGCACTATCCTGAGCAGATACCAAATTGTCCAGAATGACACGTATAGTAGATACGGAAATTGCATATCCGCTCCATATTCCTTCCATTTACAGCCCAACCTCAGAACTTCCACAAAGGTTATAATATAATTTTTGATCAACAAAGTTCTAGACTATGCTTATGCATATAATACTCAAGTCTTACTCTCCTTCCCATATCAAGTAGCTCCACAAGGTTGCTTTTAGACCTTTTTACCTCTGATTCCATCAATAATTCCTTTTATTCCGTTACCTCTGACTTTGTGAATCAAAACTTGCAACAACCATGTCCAATATTGCCAACTTACAAACTAGAGATTTGTTCTCACATGTCTTGGTTGTCAAAAGCAGGTCTATGACCATCTTGTAAGATCTTTCAAGGCTTGAAAACTTTGAAAAACCACTCAAAAAAACCGTCCTCTCCTTTGTCAACTTATTTACGATATGTCAGTTTCAGCACCATCATTTTCTCATTTTAATATTAAATACCACTTGCTGACAAGAGGTGTGTTCTGAAAAGATTAAAGGACAAGAAACTAGGAATTCTTTAGAAAGCTTCAGTGCTTCAGATGTTCTTAAAACCCAGTGCTTGTGAGAGCAAGTTTGTAAGAATAGAATTCCTGAATAAAATAATTGATGTGGAACCATAGTTAACCAAATCAGCTGATTCCAGATCGAGGTCGGCATAAATGGGGGGGTTCCAATCCAAGATTGGATTTCCCCTTGAATCTGCCAAAAGCCGAATTTGCCTTAAATCGGCAGATCCGATGCCAATTCCACCAGATTTGAAGGAGTTTTCGTCCTCGGCCCAAAAAATAATTCTATATCTTTTATGTTTTTGAAAGAATTAATCTGGGTCGATCATGGATTGGGTTTTCTTCCCTTGGATCAACCTGAATAGGCTGATCATATCCAAATCAGTAGAGATCAGCATTACTCAGGCTGATCATATCCTAAACAGTAGAGATCAGCATTAACCAATTTGGACCTGATTACGATCCGGACTTACCTGTGTGGAACATTGAGCAACACTACCAGCTTTAGATGATTTTGTTTGTTAGTTCCCTTGTACTCAATGATTCGTGACTCTATTTTAGGTCACCCTCAAAAAAAAGGTCAAGCTTGGAAAAGAAACAGGTCAATTCAGAAATGGATCAAGCATTTAGCTGGCTCACTTTAAGTTTGCAAACAAATTCATAGATTCAATTAATTTATGAAGCTTACGCACACATTTGAGTCCATTACTTAGCACATAGCATACAAAAAGTTTTGACCTTGCAAGCACTTACACAGTATAGCTAATAAGCTTAACTTTTAAAAAAAAAATTAACTGGTCAGAAGACCAAGATTTTCAGTAAAAAAATATAATGTAATGGCAAGGAACAAAAAAAAGAAAGACTAAAAACTCATACTCCTCTACCCAGATGGTAGGGGCGTATGGGAGCTACAAGAAGAAATCGCTAATAAGCAAAAATCTCTCCCTGAACTTTGCTTCATCCAAATAACCATTGTGAGCAAAAAAAAATCAATCCTTGACAATAGATTGACATCATGTAAAAGATAAATCTCTTATGCTCAAAAATGGTTGTCAAAAATTCGTCTATTCCTGGCATGCCAAACGGATCACAACATAGCTAGAAAGAAAATAACCCACATATTAGAATCTGATCCCCATGGATATAAATGAAAAAGCACACTGCCAGGATCCCACCACTGAAATTTTCAAGCTTTGAACATAACATGACAGAGAATTGATAATCCCACAAAAGACAAAAAGATGGTCAATAGATTCACCACTCACGACACAAAACATCCAAGCTATGAATAAATCAGAAAAAATATTGCTTAGATGACTTCTAGTAGGAAGTCTCAGTCTGTCAATCTTCTATAAGAAAATTTTGATTTTAATGGGGATTGAAGATTCCCAAGCTATCTAATGTCATGGCGTTGACACACCTCCTAAAGAGAGCCTCTTCAAACCAGATCACCGTGAACACAGAGCTGTTGCAAGGTAACCATGTACGTTTATCCTCTTTATTTTATATGCACCTATGCTTGTCAAGAAGATTCAGCAAATTGAAGAGATCAATAGTTTCCTCATCCTTAAGGTCTCTTCTTAGCAACAGACACCACTTGGCTCTAGCATCCCAGCTACAGCTTACCCGTGGTATGAGGGTTGTGACACAAACTATAAAGAGTAAAACATAAAACAACCAAAGAAACGTGCCCAACCCACCAGTCCTCCCACAAGGAAGTCATCTTACCATCCCTACTTGATTAGATAAAAAAGAGTGGAAGAGCTCCCACTTGCAAAAACTACACTTCCAGATGTTGGAAACCCTCCCATTGCCCCTGAAATCCCTGATCAACGTACCATTGACCACCGCTCCATACTTAGATATAACAATCTTAGCCCACAAATTATCCCCATTAGTGTTAATCTTTCGCAACCATTTGTAAAAAAGAGCATTATTGATGCTTTCTAGAGAAGCGAATCCCATCCCTCCTACGGTGGATTTAGGGTGTCTTGACCCAAAAAAAAAAACTTTGCCCTAATTCTCTCCAGCTTTTCGCATATGCTTTTAGGTACCTTTAAGATAGAGAAAAAAGAAAAGAAGGTTTTGCAGTATCGTCTTAGATAGCAACCACCTCTAGTAGATAACATTCTATTTTTCCCACCTTGCGGTTTTCCTTCCATCTTTTGAACCATATATTAGGGAGGTAAACGGGTCAGATTCGGCAGCGAAATCACCAGTATCAGATTCTGATAAGGGTTAAAGAGATTCTGATTCTGATTCCGATTTTAAAATTTCGGAATCACTATATTCCAATTTCGATCCAATTCTCATTATGCTATCAGAATCAAAACCAAATTCAATAATTTCCAAATTACGTATTAAGTATTAATTTTTATACAAAAATAAGTTAATAATTGACATATAATTACTGGAATATGATATAATCCCTTTAAAACTGTATTTTTATCATTTTATAAAGTTATATATCATATTTTATAATTTATTTAGCTTTATTTTAATTAATTTTACTTATATCTACTTATTTTTTTATCAAAATTTGATAAACGAAAACGGAATCAACTAATTCCAATTCTAATAACCTATCAAAATATCTGATTTCGATTCAATTCCGATATCTTATAAAATATATATATAAACAAATTATTTTTTATCGAAATCGAATCAAAATTTTAGAATATCAGAATCTGTTTACACCCTTACCACCATAGATCGCGGAATCGGCCGATTCGTGGATTGGATCGGCCATTGCCGATCCGATTCTTGGCTGAAGAACCGATCCGGAAAAAAATTCCGGCAGAATCGGTCGGGATCGGTCGGAATCGGTCCGAAATCGGATCGGAATCGGAATCGGATCGGCCGAATCGGTCAGGATCGGAATCGGATCGTTTTTTTTCTTTTTTTGCTATTCCAGTCGGATCGACCAGGATCGGCCAGAATCGGTCCGGAATCGGATCGGAATCGGAATCGGATCAGTTTTTTTTTTTGCTTTTTTTTCTTACCGATTCTGGATCGATTTTCTTCCATTGGATCGGTCGGAATCGGTCCGATCCGATCCGATCCGGATTGGAACGGTACCCACCGATCCCGATCCCGATTCCGATTCCGATCCCGCGATCCTTGCTTACCACACATTGTCAATCTCCGCCCTTGGTCCCTCTGTCTGACAAAGGTAGCCCAAGATATTTAATGAATAGAGATGTCCACGACATGCTGAAAATTTGACCTCTCTCGATAGGACTCATTCAAGTTGATACGAATCATACGATTGTTCACACTTACTGATTTTCAACCTTGTAACTATATGATCCTAAGGTGATAACGTGTCACTTTTTCATTAGAAGAACAACAGTGTGTCGTTGCAGATTCGTTCCCTGTTTCTCCCCACCTCAATGCCTTCAATCAAGCTAGCTTGTTCAGCATTCCCCCACATGATGCTAAGCACTTGGCGGACAAGAACAAAGAAAAGAGAGATTAGATCATCTCCCTGTCTAAACCCTTAGAGGATGAGAAACCAACAAACACCCCCATTAATATCAACAAAGAATTTCACCGTGCAAATGCAACACTTGATCCACTTAATCCATTTGTTCAGGAAGCCCATCAGTTAGATGGTTCAGAGAAGACAATTCCACTTAACATTATCATATGCTTTCTCGAAGTCCAGCTTCAGCACAAATGCACAATACACTATTTGATCTTTATCTTTGGGCCGTGTAAGCATACATAAGCAACCACAAAATTATCTAAGATAAACCTACTAGGAATGAAGGTAGACTGATTAGAGTTAGTCAATTAATCTATAAACCTGCAATCTAGTTGCCAAAACTTTGGAGCCTGTTGTGTAGCTACAATTGAGTAAACTAATCGGTCTCAAGTCTTTAATATCATGTGCATTCACGTTTTTTGGTAACAAAACTAGTGTGGTGGAGATCAACAACTTTATGAATTCCGGGTTTACTTCAAACTCCCTAATCAGGTTCATAAAATATTATTGTATAATATCTCAACATTGAGAGTAAAACTGATGCGGGACGGGACCGGGGGTCCCATGGATACCAAATAAACTGGAAGATATCACCCAACAGATATAATGCTAAACAGAAAATGACAGGAACCAACAGTCTGATATAAACCAGCAGGTAACAGACCGAATATGAACAGATTTCCAATAGTATATGCAATTTATCATCAGAATAATATCAACAGGAACAGATGGATGTATCAATGAAGTTGGCTCAGAAAATTTTCATCACAGCCAAATGAACTGCACCTTGCTTGATTTTCCAGCAATGATATCGATTTCCAGCAATAGGGACAGCAACCAGAATTTTAGACTCAGAGAATTTATCTCCTCACAGTCTTGGAAATCAGGAGACCAGTGTTAAAGGAGAATTCCCTTCCAGTGGAGAACTAGCTCACAGCCGGCAACTTCAAGAAGCTACCAAGGCGATGGGGAATTTACTGGTCCTCATCATTTTCCATTCCAACACTGTAGGCAGATTCACACATATCCGCCACTTAATCTAGCTTATGTCTGTTACCAGAAGTTGAAATAATACTATGAAAATCACTGAATACCGTTTGTTGAACCAACTGAGTTCAGAACCAGCAGCCTTAAGGAACCAGAAGTCGACTTAACAGGACTGGAAAAGAACCAATCTCAAACGTTCATGATATACAAAACTATCAGCAGTATCCATTACCAAGATTTCAGCAAATCAGCAAGAGCAATAAGAAGATCAGATTAAGACTGGAATAAGGACCAGTCTCGCTTCACGTAAATGGTCCAAAATTAATGCAGCAGTAAAATCCAAATCTGAGAGAACTCTGTTCTTGGACTGGAGAAGGACCAGTTCCTCAAACCGGTAAGAATCAGCAAACCAAGAATGTAACTAAATAGTTCGGAGAGATGTAAACAGGAACTGAAGATAGGATCTGTTCTTTTCAGGATCTAAATCCCACAGCATTGTAATAAATCGATCCGAACATAATCGATCCAGTCACTTGAAGAAAACTTGACTAAATCCAGACGGAAACACTGAAGACTCAGAATACTATACCAATTTTCGGAATCGAGAACAACGTGGAAACAGAACTCAACTTCTGAGTAACAGTATAGCCTCTTCTCAAGGTCGGAATTAGCTATGCGCAGCTAAATCAGATCTGTCGGACTATCATCATCGACTATCATTCTTAACCAAGACCAGAGTAGTATCTGTCAAGAACACCGTTCTGGACGCGCAGATCCGAAGATCCAGAAGAACGAGGGAGGACGAATTCACAAAATAGCACTGACCTTGGTCATTTGCTCCAACGGGAATCTCAAGATATAACCAGAGAATATCGCAGACCCTTCGTCACTGGCCAAGAGGCCTCAGAAAAGTAATGTTCAGCAGTCTCCGCAAACGGACTTAGCATAAACTCAACCGTCGAAAACGGCAACAACGAAGACTCATCTTCCAGCCAGGCTGGAGAAGATCTCGGCTACCAGGAGTGTCGACGTTGAAGAAATATTCACGGCAGTACCAGGAAGGAAAGAAGCTCAAACGAGTGAAGAGGTCATTCCAGAAACTCGTCGACAACAGATCCAGAAGAAGAAATAGGCAACGAGGACGAGCTATCCTCAAGAAGAGAGTGAAGGAGAAGAGAACGAGCTGTCCTCAAAATGTAGGGAAGGAAGAAACTACCGTAGAGATCGGAGGATCGATCCAACGGAGGTGAGGTTCAAGACAAACCAGCAGATCCAAGAGAGGAGAAACGACCTCCCCAAAGATGCTCTTCGTTTTCTCCATCGGAGGAAGGAGATCCGGAAGAGGACGAAGTTCGCGCTAGGGTTCGTTGCCGGGAGAAATCGCGAGCCAGCCGCTCACGAAAGAGGAAGAAGATTCCGGAAGAAGGATTCCCGCGCTGGAGTTCTCCAGAGGAAGAAGCTCCCGCGTGAAGGCCAGCGTCCGCCGCCGGGAGGGAAGTCGCCGGCCAGCTGCCGGAGGAGAATCGCGGGCCAGCCGCTCGCGAAATGAAGACCGGGAGAGAGAGGGGGAAACCCTCGCGGGTTTAAGTCGATCGCAGCATACACAAGGGCAAAACGGGAAAGCACATTTCATTATATCTCAACCATATCCTGTATCGAATACATGAGCCCTATTTATAGGGTTAAAATGCAGAAAAAGTCCGTAAATGAAAAGAAATTGAGAAAATGCTCAAACAATTCAACTAAAATTCCTAAAATTAGAAAATTACTTAAATGGACCCATTATTGACCTAAAATCAAAATTACATGAGATTTGAAAATCAATAATCGTTTCAGGCATCCCAATTTAATTAATAACATGAATCGGTTCTTGTGTCCCGATTCGATTCCCATCAAAAACCTAATTGAGAATCCATCCGGGCAAGGTGCTTTATAAGGATCCATGCCCTTGATGGCTTCAAACACTTCTTTCTCAAAGAGATTGGCAATCAGTGATTCAACTTCTGCTTGTAATTACTTTGACTTGTTGAAGTTAAAGAAGGGAATCTAGCTATTGTCATCCTAGAAGAGGTTCCTATGAAAATATGTAGCATGTAAACCTATCTAGTCAGTCTCTTCACAAACATTGCAATTCACGTTGTGCTTGTAGATTGTTCCTCTTCTTTACGAGAGAAGCCTTACAGGGTGTTTGGTTGCATTTTATTTTTTTGCATGGTTTTATGATAAAAAATTATATTATAATACCAAACATGATACTTTTTAAAAATAAAAATATGACAATGAACCTGTTTGACAAAAATAGTTTAATTTTTAAAAATGATAATAGAGTGTTTGGTAATATTTTAAAGTTAATTTTCATCAGAAATATTGAAAAACAAAAAATTCGTATCATCGGGTACCCCTTCATCATGCAACTCACCGGCGTCAGATTCCATTCCAACAGAGCCTCTCTACGGCCATCTCCCTCCTCTGATTGCAGACGCAAACCTCCAAGACGAGCCCCATCAACCCCTCCTGTGGGGTCGTAACGCAGCAGCTAGTTGATTAAAATGGGAATTCTCAATAACCCCTCCTGTGATGGCGTACCGCCCCCATGGGGATTTTCGATTTTCTGCAACCACCGGAGACCGGAGCTTGAACAACGATGGCGAAGAAGTGAAATTCCGGCCATATACCTGGCTGTAGATCTTGTCTATGACGGTAGCGGAAGAATTGAAGGTCCGGAGAAGGTAATCGGTGCCCTAGCGGATGATATCCCTGATGTGATCGTATTCCCCCAATTCTTTGTACTTGTGGCTATACTCGTCCAGCGGCGGCGCGGAGGGCTGGTGCTTGGGCAGTGACTTGACGATGATGATGGGGAGGGAGACGACGAAGAAGGCGATCACGGCGGCTCAGACGATCCACTTCAGCAGCTTGCGCTTGCACACGACGCAACCGAGATCAATGTACTTGTCCTTCTTCCGGCTGCCATCCTGCGGCCCCAGCAGCCAGCTCTGCTGGGTCTCGTCCAGCGGCCGAGATAGCGCCGCCCGGTCGAGCTCCATGTTGCGGCTGTACTCGTCCTCCGTCTCGCCATTGATCTCGAAGGGCCCACCCCAGTGGTTCGCCATTGATCTACCGCCGCCACTGCCGTGAGCTAGGTTGTGAAGAGGGCGCTGAGATCTGGAGGAGTCGGGATTTTGTCCGAGAAGGGAGTGAGTCATTTTCAAAAAAAAAAGAGGTCTCGACCTTTTTTTTCTGTCGCGAACGAAGATGTAAAAATGTTTTCAAAACAAAAAATGAAAAAGGTGGATCAAACATGTTTTCAAGACCTTTTCGTTACCAGTTTCAAAAATTAAAATAAAATTGCCCATTGTCATGCAACCAAACACCCCATTATAGAAGAATATGGTGTTCTTATCTCCCTCCTTTAACCAGGCCTACTTTGATTTCTTTTTCCATTTAATCTCCTCCCTAAGGCACGACTCTTTATAATCATGTTTCAAATGTCCCCATTCATCTCTTTGATCATCATTGATCAGACCAGCATCATTCAACCTCTTGAACCGATCAATCTTTGAAACCCATTATATTCTAGTATCAGCTGGAATGTTAAAACTTAAAACAAGAATTCGGCCATTTCGTAAGACATTTTTCGTCCACTCAACATGTGCATAAATCTCCATATAGTAGTAGAAGTGGGCACATGCTCGTTTCAGCACCCTTTGACTAGTTCCGTAAAACTTGGATTCCGTGCACTATGCTAGTTCATAATGAAATTTCTTCACATGAGCTTTCTTGAATTTGCCACATCTGATGCCAACTGCACAGTGGTTGGACACCACCCTAGGAATATAGAAATCCATAGAAAATACGAGCATCTAGATCCAGGTAAGAAAAACAAAAAATCTATCAAGTTTTGATTTGGACCTCGCATTAGAAAAACAAGGCCAACCTCGAAAATATCCAGCAGACCACAATCATTCATCCAGTCATTGAAAATACACATCTCATGAACCAAATCTCCTAAACCTAATCTTTCTCCTAGCTTCAACACAGCATTAAAATCACCCCCAATCAAAGACAAAAAAATTAAAAACCGAATCGGAATCGGTGGGCACAAATTCAATCCGAATTAAATTGAATCGGTTAAAATTCCTTGGGAGGAAAACTGAATCGGTCCAAATCGGTCGTGTTTTTCTTTTTCAATGTAAATAATCAAAAAAAGTATAGAGATATCAAACTCATGAGTCATACTATGAAATTGTGAGAAAGAGTTATTACACAGTGATCACAGAATTGTACAAATATTTCAACTAACCAATTTAGATTTATGATTGGTCGATCTATATTTGAAGCTATTTTTCTTATTAGAAGTTTGGTAGAGAAATATCGAGATAGACTTGAGGAAAGATTTACACATGATTTTTATTGACTTGAAAAATACTTATGATAGTCTCAAGAGAGACTTTGTGGTGAATATTGGAACGAAAGATGGTACACGTTAAGTATATACAAATGATAAAAAATATGTATAACAAAACAACCACTAGTATATGAACAATTGGAGGACAAACAAAAGATGTTCCCACTTCAATTGGTTTACATCAAAGTCTACAATAAGTCCTTATCTTTTTGCATTAGTTATGAATGAATTAACGAAGACTACACAAGATGATATACCTTAATATATGATATTTGCAGACGATATCGTATTGATAGATGAAACACAACAAAAAGTGAATAAAAAGTTAAAATTGTGAAAACATACTTCAGAGATTAAGGGTTTCAAAATAAGTAGAACTAAACTAGAATATATGCATTGTAAATTTAATGAAAATCACAGAGAAGTAGGTGATGGTGTTAATTTGGATGGGATACTATTATCAAAAAAACCAAGTATCTTATATTAATTATTCAAAAAGATAGAGAATGTGATAAATATGTTAATCATCGAATTAAAGTAGGTTGGATGAAATGGAGATTGACTACATGGGTTCTATGTGATCATAAATTTCAATAAAGTTGAAAAAAAAAATATTGTGCAAGTATAAGACCTACAATGTTATATGGTAGTGAATGTTGAATGATAAAAAAACAAACTTCTAAAATAAGTGTTACTAAAATGAGAATGTTAAGATGGATGAGTGGTCATATTAGATTCGATAGAATCAAAAATGAATATATTAGATAAAATATAGGAGTAATGACAATTGTAGATGAATTGAAAGAATGTAAAATAAGATAGTTTAGATATATTAAACGTAAACGAAAAGAGACTCCAACAAAAAAATAAAAAAATAAAAAATATATGGTAGACCTAGGTTAACTTGGAAGAAGGTAATTTAATATGATTTAAATAATTCAAATATCTCTAAAGGGATAACTCAAAATCGATATGAGTGGAAAAAAAGAATCCATATGGTCGGCCTCAAGTAACTTGCGACTAAGGCTCGAGTTGAGTTGTAGCAAAAAATTCAGAAAAATCCTTAAAAATACCAAAAAATAGGTGGGCCCTAAAAAAATTTAAAAATATAAAACATTAATCTAACATAGTTTCATGTGATTACAATAGACATTAATACAAATAGCTATACTTCAATGACAATGATCATTTTATTAAACAACAGTAACACGATACAAAGAAATATTGACATTTAATAAAATAGTATACATTTCTTTCTTTCACCACCATCTTTGGCCTCCACCTTAATCCTCATTCTTTGTATTCTCCTGGATGCTTCACTAAGACCTATTTGTCATGATTGTTCTATAACCATATAAAAATAATGAATAAACCATCCGAGAGAAATTGTAAACAGTGTCCTGAGAGCTCGGAGATGTAGCTAGAATACAAGGGTGGAAATCCTTAGGAGGTTATGAATAATTTACTGCAACGTATTGATTAAAGAACTCTTGATTCCATCGTTGGTTTCTCCCACTAGAATGTTATCTCTGCTCCAAATCATCTGCCCCCACCCCACTAGTGCATACACTACTAGAAGATCCTCCTCCACCACCACCTCTGTCGCCACCCCAACCTGAATCCCCTACATTTTGCTGTTGGGTAGGGACAATTAACTCGTCCTCATTGTCATATGAGAAAAGTGCTTGGGTACTATAAGTATAAGTTGGACCGACAAATCCTCACTTGATCTCCGACTTTCTTTTATTTGATGCTTCATTTGTTTCTGCTTGCGATGAAGAACTTCCAAAGCGCATACAATGTTGATATATCTTTTTCAATTGTAAGAAGTGTTCTAATATGGATGGTCTTTGTCTTCGTCTTGGTGAAAGTTGGTTGTGAAGCTGGTGTTAGGGGTGAACATTATTTGGGTCAACCCGATAACCCGAATCGAACCAACCCGAAATTGTCGGTTTGGTTCGGGTTGGAGACCATCCTCGGGTCTATCGGTTTCTAAAATGTTCAAACTGATTAAAACGAACTCAAACCGCAACCCGAGACCCACCTCACACTGCTAGCCGTATGTGCCAGTTGCCTTTGAAAGAATAGAATGTTGTGCAATATATGAACAAGTGAACCCTCTTTTCTCATATCCGATGTGGGACAAATGTGCTTTGCTTCAACTATTGCACACCTCCTAATTATCCCACATTAGTGGTTCCAGGATCCTTGTTGTCCAAGACAACTTGATAATGCCATGTGGGGCCAAGCCTTCCAGGTTGTAGCGGTGGCTGGTGGTGGTGGGTGGGCTTACACATGGGTCAATACCTCATTTAACATCTTCTTCATAAAGATTAAATTAAATTAAATTATTGATTAAGTATTTGATTATCTTATGTTCTTTATTTTTAAAGGATGGGCCCCTGGATTATGTTTTAAAATTGTTTAAACTGGTTTAACCCAAACCAAACCGATTTAAATCAATTTGTTTTGGTTTGGGTTGAGGTGGGTATGCAGTTTGGTTCGGTTTGAAAAAAAAAGATCTTAAAATGGATCAAACCGAACCGTGCTCACCCCTAGCTGGAGTGGAAACTGAAATTGGGGCTAAAAGTAGGATTGGAGTTAGAGTAGCTGGGACTTCCTGCTGCATCTCTTCATCTTCAGGATGAACATCATCCAGTTCCCCTTCAGCCTATGTACAATCCTCAGGATCAAACTTTGGAGGTGCTCTCCCTTTCTTCTCCACCACCCATGAGGTAAGTAGATGCTCCTCCTGGAAAAGATATTCCACACCAACATCAAAAGTAAGTGATTCTTATGCTTCTACTTGAGCCATTTGTTCATATGGGCCACCTATAAATTGTATGAATCACTATTCTACTATTTTTTGTGGTTTTTGATGTTATTTATCCTCAGTTGCATGTTGTAGTGGCAGAACACTAGTTTCTCCAACTTGTTAAATGTTAACATATTTCTTCTTTTTATGTGAATAAGGCTAAATGTACACTAGTACCTCTCTCACACTAAAAGGAACTAGTGCTTTGATTAGGAATTCAAATTACAAGTGGATTCCAATCACTCATTGTGTTGACTTTGCACCCACCACTCAGCTGTGAAAAACAAAGATAGAACATGATATTACTATCGTCTTATCCTACATTCATTACATATAACATAAAAACATATATTTATGCATCAAGCATCAATTAAATTATGGCAAATAATTAACAAGATTTACCTGTTGCATGTACGTCGTGGTACAGTGTCTATCCCATCTAGTATATATGTTCTTCCACCACTTCGCATACCCTTCACAATGCTTCTCCTTGATTTTCAAATTTGCTTTGTCAATGACATTGTAGGGGTATCTCATCTTATTCCTCTCATCTAAGTTCACTAATCTCAACACAGTTACAAATGACTCAATGATGGACAAATAGTAAACAATTCTCTCCCAAAAATGTTTGTCCATAATCAAATATTATTTCTGTGTAAGAATCTCTAATTAATATATCATGTTATGCAAGCCAGCCATAAAATATAAAATTCCAATGCAATGAATCGGAACAATGCATGTATGTGCCGAATCTGACGATGCAAGCTCTCCAAGATAATAAACTGTGTTGCAAATCTTATCGGCCCAAACCTGATCAAATTGTGCCCCTCTATATGATGTCTCATTATGTGAAGCAAACGTAAATGTGAGTAGATAAATGAGGTGATAAGTTGTGCCTGGCTGACAAGTGTAGAAATTGATGGCTCCTTGCCTATATCTCTCAATATGAGATCAATAGTGTGCTGCACATAGAATCCAGAAGAGATATGGCCTCTTGTCCATCAACTTCCTCCATGCAATCTTGTGGAAAGGTTCATTATTTGCACAAATTGAACAATGTTCTCTTCTCAAATCTCTTCAATAATGTTGCCCGTAAGTGAAAAAATGTAGTCAATATTTTTTATGTGACCTGAAGCATCAAGGGACTTTAAAAACATTATGTCCATTAAATAATACATTAGAAAGTTTATCATGGGTTTCTTTGTTATGTCAATTTAGCCATCACACATTATTGTGCACCCTCTCTCCTTCTAAACCAATTTAAAGACATCTATCCAGACCTTAAGCTTTTCTACATCCTCATAAGGCCAATAGCGTAGATGTATCAACTAGTTGAGACCTTTAATCCCGATCTGTCTTCCCCTATTGCATCAATCATGGTCCGGAAATAGGTGCTTGTCAAGGCATGTGTTAGAACGCCTACATTAAGTTAAGATAAAAACAATATTTTTATTAGCCCATTAAAGAAATATATAAACTTTTCAATTGAAGATTATCTAAATGTATAAACCACTTTCATATATGTTTGACTGCTCACTTTGCTACAGAGTTGATTACCTTAACCCCTTTAAAGACTTGTCTTATTGTCTTCTGTGAGATCTTTTGTCACATGAACATGTGAGGATCCTCAGTAGGTCATGCCGAACCAAATTGACCGAATGCATCTTACCCCTCGCTACCTTCCACATCCTCAGTGTGTGGGTCGAGTGGACTATGATCAACGATATGCCAGCTCCCCGACTCCAAAGTCTCCTTCCCTCCTCCTCTCTTCATCTTCCTTTTGTGATTGATTACAAACATGAATGCTCTTCTCAAGCCTTCATCTTCATTTGACTCGGATGATGTCAATACCTCCTAAGCTCGTCCTTTCCCCTCACCTTATTGGCTAAGCCTATCATATCTTCTTCCCATAAGCTCCTCATACAACTTCTCTCTTTGTTCAACACAAACCTTTCTTTGTAAAGCTCTTCCAATAAAGCATGCCCTATGGCTTCACTACTTTCTCGGGACACTGTCTCACATTTTTGACATTTCCACCCACACCTCCTATGTATTGCTTTAAACAGAATACTCCTTCATTCATATGTTTCCCACACCACCTACAATGTACCTTTTTTTAGTCAAAATCCACCATATGTCCATGTTCCCACCAAATATCACGGGAAGCGGGTACATCAGTGCCTTCTTGCTTAACCATTGCTCCTTGAGTATTTGGTTTACAATAAACAAAAATTCAACACATTAACCATATTTTCAACTTCACTGATTAAATGGGGAACCCGGAACTGGGGGCTCTGAATTGAACAGCCCCTTGAGGGGCTCTTCGGAGGGCTAAGGGAATTGAACAGCCCCTTAGCGAGGATGTTTGAAAGGCCGGCAGGATTGAACAGCCCCTTAACAGTGTTGTTTGGCCCTGAGGGGGAGATTGAACAATCTTATACCGGAGTTGTTCAGCGAAGGGGTGATTGTCAAGACCTAGAGGGTTGTTTCAGTCGGAATTGACCTGAAACAATCACCCAGATCGATCAAGGGATAAGAGAGAGGGAGATGGAATTGTTGCCACCCACCGTTGGAATCATCTAGAATCGAGAGAAAGGAGAGAGAATCACCGGAAGATGAAGGAATTGAAGCCAAAATAGTCGTTGGAACACCAAAATTGCCGAAATCAACGTTGGATCACCGAAATCACCTAGATTACTACTGCCCTAGGTGTTGAACGATTTTGACACAATATCACTCTTAAACTGGTGATATCAGGTCAATATCGGGCCTGAAATGAGTTGATATCGAGTCCAAACTGGGCCCAATATCTTTAACAATATGAGACAAAAGTAGTCACACTAGAATCAGTTGAATCGACCGACTCAGAACCGATTCAAACCGATTCGACCGATCCAGGCTAATTCCATCGGAAAGAGCATCTAGATTGGTGCTCAGGCCAAAATCAAATCGACCTCGGCCGATCCAATTCGACTGATTCAATAAACCATGCCCCCAATGCACCAGGCAACACTACTATAACTATATACCACTTGTTTGAGATCAGAAAAGAATATGAGTTTGTCAGATCCTTTCACCGGACCATAAACATTACATAAAAACTAGGTGATTTCAATCCCTAGAGTTGTAGAAAGAATATAGCTTCCACGGAGAATCTCCTAACATCCCATAGAAGATAGCACTGCCAACCCTCCACTTATCCCAGTTTAAGATACGCACAAGAAATCTATCAATTTATCTCTATTCAAACCCGCAATATCATTAGCCCTATTGAATTCTGTTTTGGTCTCCTGTAATAGGAAAGCATCTGGGTTACGTAACGTAATAATATTCTGCCACTCTCCGATTTTTTCCTTACCCAAAATACCTCGACAGTTCCAGCTAATCACAAAAATCATGGGTAAATAATAATGTCCTTCCCTTCTTTATTCTTCTTCCTTACACTATCAATATCATTGCTCAAGACAAAACTCAACTCCCTCGTACCCACTCTCTGTTGATTACCTTTTTTGGATGCGGGAGAAACCACTTCTCCCATCAATTCTTGTCTCAACCTGTCAACAAAATCCTTCACCACCTTTTCTCTGCTAACTTATACCTATCCGAATGTCAAAGGAGATAACAGCTTCAGACAACTGCCAAACTCCATCAGCATCATCTGCCCAACACAATTTAGGGACTGCCCCACTGACGATTGATAAAACAATAAGTGGGCATTCTGTGTCATGATGACCAGAAACACCTATCACCTCAAACACATCTGCCTTGGGTACTGGGGGACTGATTGCCTCCAAAACTTCCTCAGCTGGATACACACCATGAACGAGTATCCAGCCAATTCAGCTTCAAAAAAGCATTGGTGAGTGCCTCCTCCTCCTCAAAACTATCTTGACAAGCCGCTGTCACGCTCCTGCATTGCTCCAGCCAATGACGTTTATATAGCATACCAGGGGAAGAACGCAAGTGAACAATCTCCTATCACCAACAGGCAAGGAGGAATCATGCAGAGGGGTTGGTCATGCTTGATCTTGAACCCTTCCCCTCAAAACCATACAACTCCTCTCCCGATGGCTGATCCCCCCACCACTTCTGGTGGCACAACCCATCTATGCAAGAGGACTGAGTGTGGCCCATGTCATAGCAACAGCCACAGGACCATAGCCCGTTCCACCCAAGACGGCCTAGCACCATAGCATCCTTGTAAGACATCGTTGGAGTTCGACCTCCCCTAGTGGCAAGGACACCCATCCCCACAGGGTGGGTCCCGGTGGTTCTCACCCCAACCAAAATAGGAGAAACCGCAGGTCTCGTCTCCGTTGTAGATCTATGACCACCAAAGAAGATTGCACCATCCTAGAAGGAAGATGCAAACCCCATGCAGATGCCTCCGACATCGTCAAATGTTACCTTCCCCACTCCTGTAGGGTTTCCAATAGAACTGCTGAGAGACCCCCAAGAGGCTCCGGGATCACCGAAGCATCTCATCCCCAGACTGTAGCATTTCTAAATCAGAGACTTGGCTGGGTAAGCTTAACTTTTATTTGACTGAAAAAATTAGGGGATGGAGCTTGGGCAGCATATTCAGGTCAAATGGGCTCAGCTCGTTTGCAAGTATAAGGAACAATAACGTATCAACTTTCACATTGTAAAATTGGTGAAAACAAGCAAAAGAAAAAAAAACTAAAGTGGAATAATCGATATAACTCTCATGTATGGTTGTCCGAGATGTAAGGTGCCTAGGCAAGGGCCTTGCCTCAGGGTACTTGATGAGAAATGTTATTTTCAAAATATATATAATCGTATTCATATGTATATCTATGAGTCACTAATAACACCACCATGTAAAATTTGAAATAAAAAATGCAGCCAACTTTTGTACCAAGAAACTGAGAGAAAGATATGGGGGTCAGTAGCGACTGGAGTAGGGTTGAGGAGAGAGGTGACAACATGTCAAGAGGCACTGAAAGCAAATGAGAGTTAAGAGGGACTGGGAGGGTCAGAAGCTCGGTGGAAGGGTAGCACTAAAGAAGAGAAAGCATGGCCGACGAGAGACTACAGCAGAAGAAACATCCAGAAAGTAGCCAAAAAAAACCATACACCCCAAAAAAGACAGCATCAAACATGGAAGAGAATAGGAAACAAGACCAGACAAAAGATACTTCAAAGAACTCCATCCGAATCTGCCAGATGGCAGATCACAGGAAGCCACAACATCTTTGTCATCCCAAGGCAAAGTCCAATCATTTGAGCTAGCAGCAGCCCTAAAAAATGTCCTCTACTGTCATGAATATAAAAAAGCAGCCAACTTTGGTAACAAGAAACTGAGAAAAAGATATGGGGATCGGTGGGGACTGGAGTAGGGCCGAGTGAAAGAGGTGACAGAGCATGTCAGGAGGGACTGAACAAAGGGATTGGGAGGGTCGGAAGCTTGGTGAGGAAAGAGGAAGCTATTGGAACTGACCGGGCAAAGGCTAAAACAAAGTTATTAACCCTAGTTTTTTATCTGTTTCAGTTCTAGTTTGATTTCTTATCTGGTTCAGATCAGCTCCAAGGCAGGTGAGAAGAGCCAAACAACCACCCCACCTGGGTGAAAGAGATGATCACCTAAGATGATCATGGCCAAGGCAAGGCGCCTAGCATCGCCTAGGTGACCAAAACAATCGCCTTTCATAAAATAAAACTATTCATGAGAGTCATGACATGAATATGCTGGCACGGGACAGTAGAAGCCCTTGTCCTTGGGAGGAGTATTATGTATTATGAAAGCTTTTCAGAAGCTCCTGAATCTACACTTCTCCAATTTATAGCTTGGATAGTCTCACGCAGTAAAAGAAGAGCCAACAAAAGCTCAGTATGTGCATTGCAAACTGCAAAGTCATCTATCAACCCATCACAGGCTGAAAGAGAAAAAAAAACTCCCAGACATACAGTGAGCAGTTCACAGAGACATTTAGATGAGGAAAAGGTTGCAGTTCTTCGGTGTTGAATGCATGCATATCGAGAACTCAAAACATGTCACATTGAATAGTTTTATTTCTCAGGAATATCAGTAGTACTGGATAGGTTGGATCTATGAGGGCATACCTAAAATGAGGTGGCAATCAGCATTCATCAAAGCATAGAAAAGGAAAGCATTACAGAAGAGAACTCGTGGCCGACGAGATACTACAGTGAAAGAAACATCCAGAAAAATGGCCAAAAAGAACCTTGGATCCCCATACACCCAAAAAATGATAGCATCAGACACAGAAGAGGAGAGGAAACAAGACCAGACGGAAGATACTTCAAAGAACTTCTCCATCTAGATGGAGGATCACAGGAAGCCACAACATCTTTGTCATCCCAAGACAAAGTCCAATCTTTTGAGCTAGCTGCGGCCCAAAAAAACATCCTTAATCAGGCTGGGCAGAAGGAACATTAAGCCTTCTTCCCTTTCCAATCCTCCAAATAGCCCACAGCAAAAAGACAAATCCTGGTCCATCCAGCCATCTCTAGTACTCCAGTGCGGTAAGGTGCCAGTGATGTCAGATAGAGTAGAATGGGTTCGGAAGTCATGAACAAGGTACTTCTGGTTAAATGATTATGGAGAACTGAGAGTCTAGTCCTCCAGTGTACTACTGTTCGAATCACAATAAAAAATCTTGAAGAACCGTGTCCATCGTTGAAGCTTTCATATCATGAAGTTCGATATCTTATTTCTGGAAAGCCATTTTGGATATTTATCGATTGTTATTTTGCTTATGACATGATCGCAGGTAATAGTCATAGAACTCAGTTCTGGTTGTCTGGAAGAAAACTTAGATTAGCGGCCTGGTCTTCAAGCACGGTTTAGTCTTTTTCAGCTTGCAGCTGATAAGAACAGCACAGTAGCTAAAGCCTAGAATGCTTCTCTTTTTATAGTTTTTTGGGATATCATAATGTTAAAATAGATTCACGAGAGTGACGTTCAACAATTTCATGAACAGAGAGAACTCTCTGAGTCTAAACAGTGTGGTGAAAAAACTTGCTGTCAGAGAGAAAAAAAAGATACTTTTTGTTAATCAGTTACCACTTACCACTATAATATGGAAGATGGCGAGCAAGTTAGCTGAAGCAAGTTGTTTGAAACAAAATATTCCTTTGAAAGTACATATTTTTGTGGAAGACTGCTTTGTTCCATCTACTATTGATAACTTCAGATGATAGTGGGAATTCAGGTTGAGAAGGTCTCGTTTAATATAAAGAGCAAATTATCAACGCTCTTGGGCAAAAGTGTGATCAACATTGCAGATTTTGGTGACATGCTGAAGTTTGTAATGAAGTGTAAATTGAAAAGGCCATTATCACATCTGGGAAACAATGCTTCATGCCGCCTTGTAAATTATATGGGTGGCCAGAAGTAAACGAATCTCTAATGGTGCGATTTTTTCTATATTGGAGAAATGCAAAAGTTCACTATTCTATGTCTTGTATTGTAGCCTGTAACTTGGAGTCTTCTAGGTCTCTGGGAGTCACTGCGTGTGCAAGATATTTTCCTTTTTCTCGTAGTTGCCATGGTTTCCTTTAAGAGTTCTTGTTTGCTTTTGCTTCTTTCATTTGGTTGTTTTCCAAAGTTGAAAGACTCTTGGTGCTGGTGGGAGGCAATTCTTCTACTTTTCTGTATGTTTTACTTTCAAATAAAAATTAATTCAGTCCCAGCTCAGAGTCTCTCTAAATCAGTATAGCTGGATATTTGTATGATTCTTTTGTGTGCAAGGTAAACTACAGAAACAACCCCAGCCCTTTGGAAAACTTGATTCTGGCTCCCACAATATGATGGATCAGTAAGTGATGAACTTGGCAGGAACTCTACACATTAACCAGCTTTCCCCGTATGCTCTACTGCACCCATGCCCAAAGACTACTATTTATCTAAGAAAATTATGAAGTGCACGACACAAGACCTGAAGGTCACTCCAGTCAAAATCAAAACACATGTATAAGGTTAAATTGGCATTATTGAAGGGTTGTTTGAATAAAATTACAATACGCCTCTGCATTTATATTGAATTGGTTAGGACCACAAATTCAGTAAAATAGAAATAAAAGAAGGTAAAAGGCAAGCACATCATAGTTAAAAGAATTGACTCTGGAAGCATTGGAAGAAAGAAGCATTGTGTTTTCTGAATATTGGGAAAACGTGTGAAAACATGATAAAGAAACTCCACTAAAAAAACTCAAAAGAACAATAAAAACTTCTTCCGTTTGAAATCAAGTAATGGGTTTAAATGGCTAGCACACACAGATACACAGATACACGCACAAGAACACAGACACAAACACAAACAGCATCCAAGTACTTTGTAAACTCAACCATGGAATTATACACTTTATAATTCAAGCATTATCTATACGCACACAGACCAGCTCCCTAGAAGGCTGTTTCACACTATTATCTCTAATGTGTGTTGACATATAAATATATTCATTTTAATCATAGTCCTTTTTAGCTGACGAAAAATCTTAAAGAATTTTTAGACATTGGTCCTTGTAATAATTCGTTTTTATGGATAATTCACCATAATATTCGAAAATTCAAATAACTTCCTAAAATCAAATCAGCCCTTGATATCAAAAAAAACCTTAAAATATTGTTGATTAAATATTTTTAAAATTTTTATGATAAAAATACCCCTCTCTAATACTCTCTCCCATTTCCCTTTTATAGCCTCTTTATTACTCTAGAAAAAGACAATGTCAGAAAAAAAAATACATAAGAAAAGACATGACATTTTTAGGGTGTTTTAGAGAGAGAAACTTGTTTTTCAATAAATGACCTTTTAAGATTTTTTATTTTCTGGAGATATATTTAGAAATATAAACAATTATGAAGACTGATATGCAAAAATCACAATTATTATGTAAAAATATAAATATTAAATACATTTATGCAAATGAAAGAGTATGTGACTGAATGTGAACACTTTAAATACTCTGCATAAATAAACTTCCCAGGAAGATGACCAAATTCCTAAAATCGACTTAGTTAATGCTGAGCTGACCATCCAATTTAAACAAAGCTAAAATATTGATCCCTGGAAAAGAAAAGTTACCTAAGGTACTACCTTCTATGAACAAGAATACTTTATCGTAAGCCCAAGGGGCCGAGGCTATTTGAAAACAGAACCAAACAAGCATAAAAAAATTATCAAAGCACAGTCTCTACCTGAATAGAGAGAGAAGAGATAATAACGGAGAAGCAACTAAAGAAAGGTGTCAAACTATCAATTAAGTAAGAGAAGTCAAAATTAACTTAACTATTTGGATGGAACATCCGAGAAACAAAGCGCACAGTTGGTGGTTTATTTGGATAATCCTCTGTGAACTGAAGTGTCAATTTAAATGTGCCTGAAATAAAAATTAAAAGTTATATTTATAAAAACAAATATCACGAGAAAATACAACAAGATGAAACATGTCAGATGCAAAGTTGGCACATATCGATATATGGGTACCAAAAGTTTTCTTCGTTTCCTCTTTTTTTGTGTTAATAAAAAAAACTAAATATTGGTGGTGACGCGGAGTGAACAGATGGACAACCAGCAAGAACAAGTGGATAAAAAAACAAAAATAGATAATTTTCCAGCAAAATATCTAAGAAGATGTCAACTTGATGTCGCTATTAACAGAAGTATTGCAGTCTTGCAGATCAAGGTTAAACTTATGCCAGAAAATACACTGATATGCACCAGATTACTCCAACAAGGTTCAGAACTTTTTAAGGTGACCCAGGTAGAAGGTATAGTTCATTGATAAACATAGTTGCCATTTGATAACTTGATGGACTCAAACTGGCTGGCTATAATAGGACATCAGGAGCAAACAAGACCAAAGAATAACAACCTATTCAACTCAATTCAACTAAAATAATAATATCAAATTATTTGGAGTCACTCATGGATTCTCTTCCTCCCCCTCCATCAACTTTTGAGTTATTTTTTTTCAAAGATGTTTTAACTTTAAATCATGCAAATCATAATGACTTACCCTCCTACATGTTAAGCCTGCCGCACACTTATATCTACATTAAATATGTTGATGTTCAAATCATCTCAATCTTCCTTCTTTCAATTTATCTGATATTATCACTCCTCCTACCACTTATCTAATATATTAATTATGCATTCTACCTAATATAGTATGTCTACATATCTATCTTAACATTCTCATTTCAGTAACACTTAAACCATATTTTTTCTTCCCTGCACAGCACTCACTATCATACAACAATACAAGTCCTACAGCTGAACAAATAAAATTTTTCTTTGAAATTTAGTGAAATATTATGACATAGGATCATTGTGGCTAATCTCCATTTTATCCGTCCTACTTTAGTTTTATAGTCATTGTCTACATCATTTTTAATCTTTTTGTACAATTAAAACAAAATATTTAAAATGAGTACCATGACATAATATTACTCCATTCAATTAACTCTCTCACATTTCTCCTTTAGCGTTCATTGAACTTACAAGGCATATATTCTGCCTTAGACACTTATTTTGCTTGAACCTTTAGACTCTTTAAGTGCTTTTTTTCGAAGTTCTAACTTTTTATTAACTATTTACATCTCATCTACTAATACAATATCGTATGCAAACATCATACACTACAGCATATCATTTTCTATATCATTTTTAAACCATCCATAAATAATACAAAAAGACAATGGCCTGTTGCAGAACATGGACGTAAGTCAGTTGAAATAGAAAAGTATTGTTTCCTCTCCAATTATGCAACACTAGTGATAGTCTATCATACATATTTTTATCACTTGTACATGCATAATAGGCACCATCTTTTGCTCTACGCCAATCACAAAACATCTCCAGGACTCTATCATAAGCATTTTGAAGTCAATAAATACCCTTTTTAAAATCATTTCCCATATCTCGATATTTCTCCATCAAATTTCAAAGAAAAAAATTAAATTTGCTTGTATATTGACCAATACAAATCCAAATTGCTTAACTAAAATCATTGTAATATCTCAGAAGCAATGTTCCAAACCTCTTTTCCACAATTCCATGGTATGAGTCATGAGTTAGATTCGTCAAGCAATTTTATATATCTCCTTTATTTTCATAATTAAATACAATGATTTTTTCTATTAATTCAAAAATTTTTAGAGATTAAGATTTGTTAAAAAGTGGAGTCAATCATTCAACCCTACACCTTACAAATCAAACTAATATATAGAAGTGTGTATCCCTTTTGCCGTCACTGTTCCTCTCTCACGTTCACCATTCTTCGACGATTCACATGAGAGACATCCTTTGCCCCCATGTCACCGGAGATCATACATCCGGTAGCACCTCTTCACACAAGTACTAATCTCTCTTTTGCGTCACTTTGCCATTCTTTCACCACCCAAAAAGTTACACCTAAAGAGGTGCTTGTGCGCCATTTCTCCGTGATGGCTTTTTACCATTGTAATCGTATGCGTCTCGTATTACTAAAACCCATTTTGTTTCTCGCCTGGGTCCAAGGCATCAGCAGCATGCCTCAGAACTCAGGCTTCCTCGCCTACCGCACGGACAACTGGAACACCCAAAGGACTGCCACCTTGGCCGCCGCACAGCCCAAGAGCAGCAGCACCTTGCCCCTATTGGGAGGGGTGAAGCGCCAAAGTAGTGTGAAGAGTAGGGACGCGAGAGACAAGGCAAACAACAATGCCGCCGTGGGCCACAACTTCAACGTCATGCCCACGGCCACATAGCGCCAGTAGACTACGGCGTTGGCCACCAAATAGAAGATGGAGCTCAAACATTTACGTTTGCAAAAGGTGCTTGTGTGCCGTTTCTTCGTGACAGCTTCCTTCCATCGTAACCATACATGTCTCGTATGTTTTTGTTCGCATATAAAAGAGATGTCTTCCTTATGTTTGACGGTGGCAGGGTTGTTGTCGACGAGGCTCATTGCTTGCCTTCATGAAGGTTGGTCCCCACCGCTCCTTCTCTCTCCATTGAATGTACTCGGCACATGTTTATGATCTTGGTTCTTGGAGCAATTCTTTGCTAAGTTTTGTGGATGTCAGGTAGCTAGGGGTGTAAACGGAATCCGATAATCCGAAATTTTGATTTGATTCCGATAAAAATTAACGGGTTTGGAAACTGTTTTTGTATCATATAAGCTATCGGAATCGGAATCGAATATTCCGATAGCTTATCGGAATCGGAATCGGAATCGGAATCAGGTGATTCCGTTTCCGTTTATCCGATTTCGATAATAAATAAATAAATATAAGTAAAAATAATCAAAATAAAGTCAAATAAATCATAAAATATAATATATAAAATGATAAAATGATAAAATTAAAGTTTTAAAATATTATATCAAAATTTATTAATTATATGTGAATTATTAATGATTTTTTGAATAAAAATTAATATTTAATATCGGAATCGAAAATTATCGGATTCGATTCCGATTTCAATAATGGAATCGGAATCGGATCAAAATCGAAACATGGTGATTTCGAAATTATCGGAATCGAAACACCTTATCCCTTATCGGAATCGGATTCTGTGATTCTGCTACCGAATCCGACCCGTTTACACCCCTACCGGTAGCACTCAGCAGATGGCAACTTGTGATTGTGGACACATTCGCACTGTTGAATACCTTCTGCATAAATCTATCATTATTTACATGTTCGGTGTGGATTTTTCTCCTCCCTCTTTTTCTTCCCTCTTCCTTCTCCTGGCCTTCCCTCTGTTGCGTTCATTGTTCTCTTCTTCTATGTTGTCTTACTTGCTTTACCTTCGTTGTTTTAGTTTGTTTTCATATTATCATGAGATTTTAGAAACCCTTCGTGCTACCCACATAACCACATTAAACTAAGTTGGGCTAGAAATTAAAAGTACACTATGCATTTGACAACACTCAAATTTTGTAGTTGACAAAAGTGTTGCAAATTCTCATTTATTTCATCACTGCATTCCAATTTTTATGAGAGCTTTTGCTCAGGATGGACGAAAGAAAATGATAAGGTTCTAATTCACTTTCTCACTTGGAGTGTTGTTGTACGTTAGAAAACAAAATAAAATACTGACGAAAGTCGCACAACCATCACTTTCTCACCTAGATAGATATGTCAAGTGGACGTTCTTAAAGCTCATAAATCATTGAACTTTGAGATTTCATAATTACCTAGCTAATATTTTATTATATCTTTTATTTCTCAAAGAACCTCACAAGCATATGTTATAACTTTTAATCTTTTATTTAATTACCTCGCATCCTCATTTGAATATAGAACTAAGAAGACACATTAATCATATTATAATTTTAGTTAATGATTGGACTAATCAATGAATATGTCTTAAATGAATTAGATACTCTTACGATCATATATTATATAAAAACATAAGTAGTTTTGTTATAAATTCAATGTAAACTCACACAAAAAATTTAGTTTCAAAAGAAAATATCATACACCAATATAAATTATCTTAAACATTAGCTAAATGCCACAAATTTGGTCACAATCGTCACAACTCTTTATCATTTATGTGAAATTATATTTCTCATGACATTCAATGGTATTAAATTATATGATCTTACTTCTTTTGTTATAGCAAATAAGAAGAAGATAATTTAATCTCTAACTAATCTATAGAAGCGGAAATCGTCTTTTTCGTCACTGTTTTGCTCTCACATTCACCATCAATCATCTCTTCACAATGGTATTTGTCCCACCGCATCAGAGGCACCTCTTTGTTACTCATTTTCAGGCCTCAGATGCCACCTCTTAGCAAGAGGTTAAAGATCTTCAGGAAGAAGCCGCCTAGATGCACCCTCCAACCTTCTTGTCAGTGTCCTCCTCTGTTTCTTCACTTTGCCATCCGTTCTTCCAACTTTTCATACCCTTCCTCTCTCGCCTCACGAGATTGACAAAAAGAGTTCTGTTTGAATACTGAAGACTGTTGTGTGGCATTGAAATAAGTGCAGCAGTTTTTAATCTTCCCCTCTGGTGTATTCAGGGGAGACCGACCGTCTTCACACACTGATCCTTTCTCCTGAACCTCCACCCATGCATTTGCCGTTGTCAGTTTGCTGTCCCTTTGGACCTCACCAGATTGCCAAGGGCCACAGACGACTCCACAGCAAGAACCAAATTAGTGTCCATTTGGCTCCCGGTAAAATGACCATCATGGCCTGCTTTTCTGAAATCTGATCTTCCTTTTATTTGGTGGCATGTAAAATGTGAGTCAAACAGAAAATATATTACATTAACTCCTTCCAAATCTTTGATTGCAGCATCCAGCAAATTAGCATGTACGTCATTTTCTGGCTCAACGCACCATGTAAATATATATAACTTTAATTATATTTTAAATATATATTTATATATTAGCTCTTCAAAATAGTTAAATCAAACTCTGAAGATAAAGAAACATTTCCAATTTTTTAAATATTCAAGTCGTAGAAAAGTATTTTTAATTTAATACATATTAACTAAGTACTTTTCTCTATATAATATTTAAATACTAAATAAAATATGTCATCGTAAAGAAGGTTATGTTAAAATAATAATAAATGAGTTATCTATTTTCAATTTTTTGGTTACTTTTTATTATGTATTAAAATATGTTATTTAAAATTAGGTTTGTGTGGATCATGGTAAGCCAAATAAGACTTATCCATGATCAATCCTTCATACAACTTTCCTTGATTAAAATACATAAAATATGTGGCATATTTTACATTTGTGACATTTCCCAACCTTCACTCTTCAAACCATTGTCACACTTTTTGTCTCAATTCCTTCTATTTGCTGATGCTGACACCAACAAAACCCTCATTACTTATCTCTGCACCATTTTAAGCATCCATTATGATAAGGAAAAGAAGAAAATGATGAAGAAGGTTAGAACTTATTTATCCTTGGCTTTCTCCACTTGAGATAGAGGTTTTGTAAATGTTAGGACTTACTAACATAAATTTTGTTTTTTTTTGTTGCAGTAGGATTTATCTTGACAGCACCAAAATCAGATTCAACACTACAAATTGATATATTCTCATCTTCGGGACGAGGTAAGCAATTTTTAAACTTTGTGTTTTGACCTTACAAAACATTTGTAAAGTTGGCCGCTTTTCTTTATTGTTTCCTTGGGGGAGACAAATTTTGATTTACAAAATTGAATTGCTCACAAGTTCATCTTTAATGGATTTTCTTTAAATGGTCGAAGATGTGGGGGTGTTTGTGTCATACTTGACAAGGATTTCTTGTTAGTCAAATTTAAGCCAATTATTGCATTTTGTGTAGCATTTGGAAGACTTCCCTCCATTTTATTTGTGAGGCTATTCTATGTATTAGACTTTTAAATGACAATTGCCATCACTGTGGCATTAACAAGCAATAAAAAGTGTAGTTTCTTTCTGACAATCGAAATGAGTAGCTATATTGTTTGTGTACAACGACTTACGCATGTCAGCATTCTATGTTGGTCAATTTACAAACGAACAAATGGTGCCGCATAGCTGCACTCCTTTAAGAGGGGGCCTAGCTAGGTGATTTATGTAATATTGTAATTTATTTTATGTTTCTTAAAAAAATCAGTATATTCTCATAATGCAAGTAGATTAAGTATTTAGGGAAGTGGTTAACTTTTATTTCACTTTTATCATGATAAACTATAATATATTGTATCAAATTTTTAAACATTACTTTTCACAAACATGATAATAAAATATGAGATGGTTAAGTTTTATTTTAATGAATATGTTTGTAATATTTAATATGTAAATCTTTATAATTCATCTTTTAGTCAATAATAAATTATTTAATTATAAAATATAATTAAAATACATAAATAATTAATTATATTTAAATATATTATTTAATGTAAATTTTGTTCAAAATTTAATATGATAAATACTATAAAAATTACATGCACACGTGCGAAGCACGACGCTTATGACTAGTACTTTCATATTTCAATAGGAATTCTTTCGAGAAAACGTGTCTTGCCTAATTTCATCTTCATCAATTCCTCTTTGATTTCTAAAAATCTAATCTTATTAGTATAGTTCATATTATGATCTACTATCTCCTCTATACCTTCTACATTTTTATTAAAACTGCCACTAAAAATATCAAAATAACTTATTCACTGTTCTCTAGTGTCATCATCTTTGATACAACTCTCTTAGTTAAGATCTATAGATCTTTTTATCATCCTTGTTACTCCCTCTCTCTATCTATCTATACAGGTGCTACTTTAGTTCTAAGCTTCTCATTTATTTTGTTTGAAAGTCTAATTTCTTGCTGGTCTAACAACTTTTTTACTTCACTTTTTTTTCATAAACTTAGCTGTTAACATACTGTGGTAATCTTTTATATCAATTTCTCTTATCTTTTATCACCTTTTGCACTTTTTTTGTTCCACAATCATCTCTTCTTTTTAGGTGGGCCATGTCCATTAAACTCTAGTACAAGGATTGTTGTCTCGAAACTCGGCTTCGTCTTAGAAGAGTGAAAAAGAGGAGATCTCATGAGATTCTTGAGAAAATCTCGAGAGATTGGATCTCGGATTTCATTTATGTAGAGTATACCTTATGTAAAGATTGTTATCTCGCATCATGATTTTATCTCATAAAAACTAAAGAAAAAATATCATAAAAATCTCAAGAGATTGGATCTCGAAAATATCGATCAATATGCATGTTCAAGTGTAAAATGAATTGTAATATTTTCAAAAAGGACAAGAGAACTCATATTAAACATCAAAATAAACTGCGAGAGAATTAAAAGGAAATGTAGACAGAGGGTGGACTATTGTTAACACGAGACATACAAGAGATCTTATGTTAGACCTAAGTTTCATCTTGAATAATATGGATAAGAGATTGATGACATCTTGGGTCAATTGTACATATATAGTTCTAAAAATATTAAGTTATAAAATTTTGTCAAACAATAATATCTAGATAACTATTTGGATGGATTCCATAATAAAGTTGACAATATATAAAACAAACTTAACAAGGCCATCTAACAAGTTATGAGTAGTAATAGGCAGAAGAAATCAAGGAATCAGAGGTACTAAAAAGATATTCTCGTTTCGGCAATCTCGTTTCTTAGATGCGCAGAGAGAGAGATTCTCGAGAGATCTCAAGAGACTCTCAGTAGAACGCATTAAATGGTCTAGTACTTCTCTAGCTATTTCTTTAATCTTGTTGTCATTTTCATCCACATAACATTGGTTTTTATGTCAGACTAGTAAGCATTTATCTTGATTCATTCTTAAATGTCTCTTGCTCCATCACTTCTAATTCTCACTATTTCATTCCAATTGAGATCTGTCTTTTAAATATGTTTATTTGTCTCTTAATCTATATATCTAAGATCATAAACCAATGTTAACTTATTAAAACTTCACCGAAGATAACTTTACAATTTTTACAAAGAGCAAGGTTAATCTTTCTTATAAGAATGGAGTTTTTGACCTTTGTTTTGTCCAACCTTAGATGCTACTAAACACTTTTCCCTTTTAATAAAGGATATATTTGTTAACATAAAATCAAAGGTCATTGCAAAATCAAAGATGCATTTTCTCAGTTTAAGTTCCATAAAGTACCATATTTAACACCTTCGTGGACTTTCTTGTATCTATGACAATCACTTCCGTCATGCCTTCTGAGATCTCCAATAAATAAATATTTTTTCATTCTGTGTACTCCCTATAAAGTCATCTATATCCTCCCAAATAAAATTACCCTCTATTTGTAAGCCAATTTGTGGGGTACAAGCACTAACTATATCAATTAACTCCCATTTTATAATTATTTTTATAAAGATTAGGGTATCCCCTACTCTCTTCATGACATCATTGCATCTTTCCATATTTTATCAACAATAATACCTACCACATTCTTATTTCCAATCTTTCATATATACCATGTTTAATAGCATGTATTTCCAGCATCTTTATATTTCCTCTAATTCATTTGATTTCTTAAATGTAAGCAATATTAATCCTTCGTCTTTCCATAAAATCAACAAGTTCCATAAGTTCCTTCAAGTGGCATCATCCTTCTTTCAATCTGTTTTTCCTTCAAGCAAGCACAGGTTCCATTAAAAAGTTTTTGTCATCAAATATATCCTAAATCTGATGGACTCTCTATGCAAATAAGAGATTTCAAGCAGTCACGCACTTTCACTTCCTGTTCCGCCCTAAGAACTAAGTAATTTACCCACACTTGTTCCAAATGTGGGAATACGTGCTTAACACCACATTTAGGTGTTGATATGGCATGTTGCGAGCGAAAAAAGATTATCTACAAAATAAATATTATCTACAAAAGTGAAGAGATTGTAATTACAAAAAAACAGCTAAGTTCTAACAAAAATGCATGCATAAATGATGGCAAGGAGAAACTGAAACATGACAAATGAAGTGGAAAATGCAAGACAAGATCTAAGACCCAAAACTAGTAAGAGCAATGTAGGTAGCTACTAAACTCATTCCAAATTAGATTGCATGCATACAAGATGTCGGATCATCAATCTTCTAATTTGAAAAACAAATATAAAATAAAAAAATAAAAATTTAAAGAAATAAAGATTATACGGGAAAGCATCAAGCAATAAAAGGTTTGCTCACCTCCATCCCAAGGGGTGTCATCAGGGCTGCAATTTAAAATCGAAGGCACAAGGAGGATGTCACATGAATCCTATGATTGAAATCCAGAACGATACAAAATGATCAATATTGAAATTACCCGAATATAACAGCATTCCAGAGCATGATATTGTTGTCTTGAGGAGCACCGCTTATACCCGCAGGAGGGTCCTGCTGCAATCGTTTGAAGTCCCGCATCAGCCTCTTTCTTGCAGGTGTTGACATAGTGGCTTACCTGAAAGTTAATGAATTCAACTCACCGAAGCCAAGCCTTAATCAAAGCTTATTTGGAGTGAAAAAATAACCCGAGTTTAATCATTTGTATGAAAACAGAAATCACAGCTCACACCTGAGGCAACGCAAAGCCCTACTTGCCTCAAGCACCTCACGTCTCGGACGACAAAGAGTGTGATAGAGCTTATAGCAGTGTCTCAGGGCTGTTTATTTCCTGTTATGAACATTCATGGATTTCTGTAAAACTACATAAAGAGTGTCAACAATTGTGCCTACAACATTTTCAGTCATTGGAAACAGAAGAATACATGGCTATTTTAAATTTTATAGGAGTCTTAAACAAAGTGATAAAACACCACCTTTGTTCTTCTGTGTTAGTTGATGACTTAATGTAAAAAATTTAAATTTTATAGGAGTCTTAGACAAAGTGATAAAACACCACCTTTGTTCTTCTGTGTTAGTTGATGACTTAATGTAAAAAATTTAAATTTTATAGGAGTCTTAGACAAAGTGATAAAACACCACCTTTGTTCTTTGTGTTAGTTGATGACTTAATGTAAAAGAAAAGAACGGTGTCATTTAAAGGATACTTCCAAGGAACAGTCTCTTAAGGAGGAGATCAAATGGAAACAAAGATCGAAGGAGATCTGGCTAAAAGAAAACGGTTAAAACACCATATTCTTTCACACTCAAGCATGTCTCGATAAGAAAAGAATATCATCCACAAGCTCAATGTGAAAGGCAAAGAATAAGTAGGGACTGAGCAGATTAGCTTGCCAGCAGCAACTGAATTCTCTCTCTCTCTTTTCAAGTATGACAATTGTCGGAGCCCGTTCCTAATTTTAATGTCCAGGAAACTTGAGGATGCTGAAGCTAACTCTCTCATCTGCAACTTTTAAAACAGGTGTTTGATGCCATCAAGGACATGGACCACTACCGAGCACATGGCCCGGAAGAATTCTCAATTAGGTTCTACTTTCATTGTTGGGACATCATCAAAGTAGACTTTATAGATCTAATCAGAGAACTTGAAAAACACCCCGATTGCATCAAGTTTCTGAACTCAACCTTGTTGATTATACTGCCAAATAAAGAGACCGTGCAGACAATAAGAGTTTTGAGACCGATTAGCCTCACTAACAGTAGTTACAAAATTGTTACAAAGGTTTGGCATCAAGGCTTGGCAGGTTTATTAATAAATTGACTAACTCTTCTCAGTCCACTTTTATTCTAGGAAGATTCATCCTGGATACCTTCATAACTAACCATGAAAGTTTACACGACCAAAGAATCAAACGTAAAGAATGCATCATGTTAAAGTTGGATTTTGAAAAAGTATATAATATGCTTAAATAGAATTGCATGTTAGAATCATGTAACTCACGGGATTCAAAAACAAATTGATAAGGTGGATTAAAAGTTGTATCACCACCATGGAATGTTGGGTCAAGACCCGGGTCAAGACCTGGGTCCGACCTAGTTGGAAAATGCGCCAGGCCCGACCCGACAAAGGGGTCTCACCGGGTCGCGGGAACCCCGCAATTCCCTTTGGGGGAATCTTGGGGGCTTCTTAAGCCCCCCTTGGTCCCTTAGAGACTTATATAAGGCCCCCAAGGGACCTCATCCATTCCCACCCCTCACATTTCTTCCTTAACTCTCTAAGGCCATCCCCCCCTCACATTGCTTCAAGCTCTCACTTAAGTATTTTTTATTAGTTCTTAAATGTTTGCTTAACTTTTATTTAGTACATTAGTTGTTTATTTAATGCATTAGTAGTTGTCTTTTAATTATTCTTATCATTTATACATAGTTGTCAAGTCGCCCGCCTAAGCAGCAAGGTGCTTTTCCAGCAGCCCCTTACCAGAGCGCCTTGCCTGGGGCCAAAAAGGCGCCCAAGGCGCCCGCCTAGGTGCCCAAGCAAGGCGCCCTAGGTATTTTTACCTGATTAAAAAAATAATTTTGACGAGTTTTACCCTCTTGATACTCCTCACAAGGGACACTTATTTAATGATAGTTTGAACATATTAATATATTTCACTATCACTTATAATATCATATATATTTAAGACTTATGATTATAAACATATATTATATACTTAATTAAGTTCTCTTTCAACTCTTTCTTCTTCCTCTCTCTATCTCTCTTAAGTCTTAATTTATCAAGATTAACTTCTTATCCAAAAATAAATACCCACACTTTCATAATTACATATATAAGATCACTTATATTATTACATACTTTTTCGGGTTCGGGGGCTTCGCCCCCCTGACAACCCCCCACAAAGGGCGCTGCCCCCTTGACCCACGCGACCTGACCATGCAGCTCGATCCGCGACTACTCTGCGCCCCTCATTTAATAATATTATAACAATATTTCACTATCACTTATACTATCGCACATATATATAAATTTTACAATCATAAATGTGTTATATACTTAAATTTTATAAAAATCTGCTTAACTCATTTCTCTTTCGGATATACATCATATTTACTTATATACATACATAAAACACTCATTCAATCATAAACGTAAAATATATAATTATATTTATGCATATTTTTATATATCACAACTTCCGACCCAGCATTCCTTGAATACCGCCTAGGCGACGCCTAAGCGGCCATCTTGTCACCTAAGCGGAATCGGTACCCTTCAACGCCTTGGACGTCTTGTCGCCTTGACAACTATACATTTATACTTGTTTAATTAAATTGTTGATTAGTTTGATTAACAATCTCTTCTCTAAGCTGAGATACCCAAATTTTTGGGTCAACCCGGAACGATCCAGTTTGGGCACATTGCACTTTGATCTCTATAGTGGCCAGAAAAATGCAATGTATATTTTATGATAAAAAAATGCATGGTGGCATTTTTAGATTAAAATTTACCTCACCGGAATGAAAGACAACGTGCTCCTATGTTTTACTAAAGGTAAAAAGCACAATTTCGTGGGCATGTACAAGAATTGGAAGGGACACGAGAAACTTAAAGGTGGCACATGGATACCATTCGAAAAGAAATTATCGAACCGGCAAGACATTCCGTACATATATATGCAAGAATCGCGGGATCGGAATCAGTCCCTGGATCGAATCGGTCAGTCCGATCCAAGCCGATTCGTCGGAAGAAAAATCGATCCGGATCGACCCTTAAAAAACCCTAAAACACAAAAAATTAACTAAATAAGGAGGTAAATCGGATCCTTTTGGGGCGATTTCGGGCCCAAAAGTGGCCCGGAATCACGGCAATCACCGCCACGGAGGCAGCTTGCCGCCGTGACGTCTTCCCCACCCGATCTATCACCGGATCCTCATACGCATAAATGGCTGGATCCGGTGACGCTACCGGGTCCCGATGGACCCGGTAGTTTCATCTTCCCCGCTCAATAGGGTGGGGAAGAGGGCTGCCGTGGCGAAATGGCTGTCGCGGCGGTCTGTGGGCTGATTCCAGAACCGATTTCACCTATAAACACCGATCCGGACCAATCTTCTATCCGGATTGGTAGTTCCGCCGGGAATTGGATTGGAGGGGTTCGATCCGATCCAAGAATCGGCCGATCCCGATCCGGATCGGTCGATTCTGCAATCCATACATATATGGGACCGAACAACAACATCTGGACATTCACCATGATATAGGCCTCAAAGACAATATGTATCTCTTAGTCATAAAAGTACTTGATTATCATTTTTACCTATTATCTTTGAAAAATAGAGAATTTCGACTAGGCTATGGAGGCAAGTCAGAAGTTGTTTGCCGATGAAGACTTCTTGCGACGCACTGGTCGAACAATCGGGCAAGGATCGGGGAATGGAAGAGAATTAAACCAATTAGAGGAGAAAGAGATCCATGATTTCACTTGAGATGACAACCCAAGAGTGCGTCCTATTAATCTCGTTGTCACCCGACCGCGGCAACACCAAACATCAATAACAACAACATTAAAAAACTTGAAACTAAGTAAAAACCGTATCGGATAAGCGACATCAAGGTAGTTCTTCCACCATAGCATACTCGCGAGTAACGCCCAGGGACCATACTATGAGAATATGATCGACCCCGTCGCCAACGTCAAAAGAGAAGTGCCCAGACCTAACCCATAAAAAATATACGATTTGTATAACTCTTTGAAAGTGGAAAATATAAGAAAATACATCAAGTCCTTTAAAAAAATTTAAGACAAAAGAGGTTGTATATTGATAACGGACAGTTGGACTGGTGAGTTTATTTTACAATGTCTTACTTACTTTCGTATATGTACTTTATTTGTTCCTATTCTTCTAAACAAGTATAACAAGAAAGACAATGATAAACTTTTTAGTATATTGTCAAGCAGGCGCTGTCTTTTGGAAGTCGGCTGATGCATCGAGAAAGGTAAAAAATTATGAATATCTTTTTGATTTGATAGACAGAGTTATCCAAGAGATAAAGAAGAATCAGTTTGTTCAAGTAGTCATGGATAGTGCGGCCACATACAAAGTGACCAGTCAAATGTTGATAGTCAAGAAACCTAAGTTGTATTGAATACCATGTTTCGTGCATTTCTTAAATTTAATGTTAGAGAATATCTATAAGGAACCTCAAATAGATGAAGTTGTGAAGTCAACCCAATCTATCTCTTCATTCATATATAACCACAACTTCCTCCTTAACCTAATGAGAAAACATACCAAGCAGAGAGTTTCTACGGCGTGGTGCAAACCGCTTCGCTTCTCACTTTATCTCTTTAAAGAGTCTAAAGACTTGGAGGAACACTCTATGCCACATAGTCATCTCACCATGGTGGGGTACTTCGTTAGTGAGATGTAACCCACAGATAAGCAAAAAAGGAGAAAGGTTGAGGAAGCAATATAATGAAGAATTTTGGAAGATTGGGAAGAAGACATTGAGTATTGTAGATTCTATAGTGAAGATGCTAAGGATAGTAGACGGTGATAAAAAAACAGACAATATATATGTACGATGCAATTGAGAGAGCTAGGGTTGAGATTGCAAAAACCGTGTCTGCTTCACCATTGGTGGGGCCGTCGCTGGGAATGAACATTACATCAACCAATATATGCAGTGGGTATATTTCATCAGTCTTTTACTCCATTCATATGTATTTCAAATTTAGGAGATGGTTGATTACTTCTATGTGTATCTTGTTATGTTACTTCTTCAACCTCTGTTATTGCTACAGTCAACAATTCAAGACAATATATGAACTACTTACTGATCTTAAGAACATCCGTCGCTGGGAATGAACATTACATCAACCAATATATGCAGTAGGTATATTTCATCAGTCTTTTACTTCATTCATATGTATTTCAAATTTAAGAGACGGTTGATTACTTCTATGTGCATCTTGTTATGTTACTTCTTCAACCTCTGTTATTGCTACAGTCAACAATTCAAGACAATATATGAACTACTTACTGATCTTAAGAACATCATCACAAGGATGTTTGGTGGTGATGACTGCTCAATTATCACCTGCAACAAGATGTATGACTACAAGATGCGATCTAATCATTTTGGTACAACAAAAGTGAAGCGAGCTATCATGCTCTTAAGTCCGCGTACACATCTATCAGTGCCTGCTATTAGAATTTATTATTGATTCTTAAACTTAATTATATCTTAACACTTCATTCTAATTCGTGTAGCTGATTGGTGAATGTATCATGACAAAACATCGGGTTATGAAAACTTAGCGAATGTGGCTATAAGAGTACTTAGTCAAACCACTTCAGCATCCGACTGCGAGGAGAATTGGTCAACATTTAGCTTGATTCATACAAAGTAGAGAAACATGTTCACTTTTAAAAGACTTGAACACCTTGTATATTGCCACTACAACATAACGCTTAAGTTGAAGAATTTAGAAAGAATCAAGCAGAATTAAAAAGAATAACAAAAATGGAGAACAACTATTGCAGGAGGTCAAGCTGAGGAATCAATACTTCAAGAGGAAGACATTGACTTGGATCAAATTTTCGAAGAGAGAAACCCATTAAGAGCATGGGTGTACAACTAAGAAGGGATGGGCGAGCCGAAGTTCAACCCAAAAGATCGATGGTGAGCTGAAGAAGTGCTCGACAACGTCTCTCTTACCCAAGAATTTTATATTTTGCCCTCCATGGCAAAGAAACGGAAGACCAGTGAAGGAACTAACAGGGATGCGCAGAGTAAGAAAATGGGTAAGCAAGTTTTAATTGATCCTCTTAGCATAGCAGATGCAAAGACAATTGACGAGAATCGAGAAGACACTCTGGAGCCTAAGATCCAAGTGCAATATCAGACTTTGGAGGATTAATCTTCGAAGAGCAACAGCAATGATGAAGTGAGACACCAAGGGCAAGGAGGCACCGCTTCAAGCAGACAAAGGTCTATGGATGTGAGGACAACTCCTCAACAGCTAAATACTTAATCGGAGAATAGCAATATACCTACACGACCCAAGACATGGACCATGGTACAAGACCGCAAAGTGAAGGAGCACAACATATCCAAGAGGGTGGAAATCGATACCATGGACATAAACCATCCACTTATAGGTATAATTCATCCCAAAGCTCTTGGTTCCCTTCATATAACTAAGAGTGAAGAGGGATAAATTATGAATTATCATTGGATTCCAATCTAGCCTCCACTTGAAAGTTATTTTGGTGATTTCTTGGGACCTAATTCCGATGTTAGGATAATTGTATAAGGGACTCCCGAGTATAATATTCATGAAACTATGTACCAATCTATGAACACTACAATGACCCGACCACGACTCACAACCCAGCCTTCCTTGATCACCACTGCAAGGTTCTCAGTTGACATTAATGGTAAAACTTTTGGCTTCTTTCCCTCCCTTTTTACTAGCTTTGGTAGGCCAAGTACTCGATATCATGTTAGAACAGACAGAGAAAGAAGGTTTGATTAAAGGCATTAAAGTGGGAGTCGACGGGATGCAAATTACACATCTTCAATTCGCGGATGACACTATGCTTTTCTCCCTAGGAAAGCTTGACAAATGTGTTCACCTTAAGATCATGTTGTCCTTGTTGGAGGTGTCACATAGCTGAAAATTAATAAGGATAATGGTCAACTTATTGGCATCAACCAAATGAGATCAAAGAGGCCAGTTACAGAACATCTTTAAAATGCCTTGAACTTCTCCCCTCATGAAAGATATTGGCCTGCCACTCTCTCAGACAGAGGTACCAAGAGCAATGATTGGTAAAAGTGTGGTTCATAAGTTGGAATGCAAACTGCAAGGGTGGAAGCACTGGATACTTCCTGCAATTGATAGGTGGATGCTATCAAAAACTATGTTGCAAAGTATTCCTCTTTTTCTCTTCACCATCCTAAAAGTGCCAAGAGGTATTTGTAAGCAAATTGAAATAATAAGGGAAAGATTTTTTTTGGCAAGGTACCAATAATAGAAAAGACATTCACCTTATCATGCATGCTGATCTACCGAAGAAGAAAGAGTGAGTCTTGTGCCACAGTATTCTATCAACAACACTCTTAAATAGCTGTGAAAATTGAATACTAATAGGGATGCTCTCTGGGCCAAGATTGTTTGTTCTAAATATGGTGTAGAGAATAATGGTTCACGGCTTAGATATTTTAGAGGGAGTGGCGGATTGTTTAACATATGTAAAGAAATAATGTACAAATGGAAAGTTTTCTACTCTTCCTCCGCCATCATCCTAAGAAATGGTAAGAAAACTTCCTTCAAGGCAGACAGATGGATTGGTCTTGCCCTACTGGTTGTTATATTCCCAACTATGTTCAGCTTATGCAGTAATCCATTAGCCAGTGCAACTGGGATGTCAGAACCGAGTGGTTTCAAACCTTAAGAAGAAACCCTAAGGATGAGGAATTGAGCAAGTTTTCTAATTCATTGAGAATAAAAAAGATTCTTTAATGTGGCTTCTCTACAACAAAGCTATTTTCACGGTGAAGTCCGCTACAAGAAAACTAACCTTGAGAGGTATGAATGTTCTGTGGGTCTAGGGGCCTCCAATTCATGCAAATGCAAGAATCTTATCACATGGAAAGCAAAGCATTTATAAAAATTACACTTCTTAATTCTGTTTTATCAGCATCATCACATTATTGTCTTCCAATTTTTTTGGTTTGTGCTAAAACCAAAAGTAACCGATAAGGGTAATAAGCTGAGAAAGAGCTGTCTTGATGTTCTTGACCCAAATGCTCACGACTCCATCAGCTATCCATCTACGTATGCAAATAGAGAGCCAGTAATTTCTTGAAATGCAATGCTTATGTCTTCTGATCCTGGCAAGTAGTATCTGGGATAAACATTGTTCCTCCCAACTGAAGAAAGCTGATAACAACTTCTACATCCTCAGCTCCTCCTGAAGTTGCATCATTTGCTCATATGATTAGGAATCTTGTACTGGGTACTGATAAGAAGTGTATCAACCCCCCAAGTTACGTCTATTTGCGACTGACCTCCATAATCATGACCATTTATTCTTCCCTAGGGTGTTGTCCTTTTCCCGAGTCTTGGCATTCATCAGATTGAAGGTCGATGAGAATATAGATGTTTCAACTAGCATTTCCATATTATGTAGAAGCCATACGAGATCTCCAGTCAAACTAGAAGCCCTACCTGAGCCCATGGACCTGTTCTTTCGAAAGCAAATTTCTTGATCCCCCTCTTCCACATCACTCCCTTTGGCCAGCAGTGGCATATGTTGCGGATCTTGCATATCTACCTCAGGGTCAGTAAGAAGTCTATGCATGTACACTTCTTAAAGAAAAAATTGCTCCACCCTCTCCCATATCTCCTTTTTCTCTTTGGTTATCAAGTCAAGAGCACAGTTGTGAAGCAAATTTCCACGAGTTCTTCTATAAAGGTCCCAGTGTGTCTAGCAATTTGACAGGGTAGCAAGCTGTATCGGGCCAAGCAGGCAAGTAGTACTCACAATGAATCCGCACATAAAGAAATTTGTTGTAGTGCATGTGCCTCATACTGTAATGTAAGTTCGTATCTCTATTTTGAGATGTAAGTTCATATATCAAGCCTTAACAACATTCAACTCTCTCTCAGCCTCCTCTTATTAACTTTAGTAGGGTCTTATCTACCTCCTCCCTAACCTCCACTTAGGCACTCGGTGGATGTTACTCCTCAAATAAGCCATCCACGGATGCATCGATCCACATCAATAATACTAGGAATCTTCCACAAAATACAGTCCTTATGACTTAGTAAGCACCATAATTTGAACCTAATTAAAGTTAATTAAGTAAGCATTATTTACATGATCAGTTCATGATGGCAAGTGTAGATTCTGTGTACGGCAAAGTAGATACGAGAAAATCATAAGAAACATCATCTTCAAATGGAGTACCAACAGGTTACCTCAAAGAAAAAATCTGAACCTGCAATCACCATGAAAAAAAAGTCATCAAGACACATTCAAAGAGCGGTCAGACAACAACTGACCACCGCTGCCGTCGATTGCAAGGCCAGAGCTGCAAGGCCACCGAGGCCCGCCTTCACCACCTTCCGTGTTCTATGCCATCGTCAAGCGGTCTTCCCACCATTGACGCAACCAAGAAGATAAGGAAACTGAGCTCTTAGGAGGCCATGTTGCTATCAATGAAGAACAAAAGAAGAAGAGAGACCCAGGTTTTGTTGTCATCAAGAAGAAAGAGAAATCGGAAACCCAAAAAAAAGCTCCATCATAATCGACCTCCAAGGCCACAGTCGCCATCACCATAGCCAACACCCCAAGAAGGAAACAACAATGCTACCACCGAAGGCGCCAAGGCCGCCGCCGCCATTTTTGGCCACCATTGCCGCCACCAAGATTTGCAGCCATCACCACAACCACCATCTTCCAAAGTTGCAACCACCACTATCGTCGTCGTCGTCTTTCAAAGCCGCAACCACTGCGTCCCCCAAAAAAAAAAGTTGGCACCACCACATTGGGAGGAGCCAAGGCCCTCACCATCCTCGACCACTGTTGCCATTACCACCGAGGGCCCTCCCATATGCCACATAGGAGCCACCAAAGGAGGAGTCCGTGAAGACTCCAATCGCATTGCAAGAGATAGAAAAAGAAAGGGGGATGTCGATCAACAACCGTCATTAGAGAAGAAGAAATCAACAGAAAGTTCTCCTATGTGAAGAGGCTGTCGAAGGAGGAGTCCTGTGGGACTATTTGTGTGACCCTGTCACCACCTTTAGACATGGAGGAAGAAAAAAGATCCCAATGGAGACTTGTCCTCACCACTGCAAGCCACCATCAGAAGAGGGAACCGCCGCATCCATTGCTAGATCAAGCTGGAGGAGAAAAAGAAGACACCACTAGAAGGAGGGCATCGCTGTTGCAGGAGAAAATAGAGAGCCACGAGGGTCTCCTATTGCAGCCACTACCGCCCCACTAGACCTCAGATGCCATCGCCCTGAACCCCTACTGTCGTTGCCTTAACCCCCTTCGCAAGCTACTACCGCCATAGAGAGAAGAACCGCAAAGAGAAGGAACCCACAAGTTCTTGTCATATTGGGGAGAGAGAAACGGAGAGAAAGGGGGCACGGTCAACAAAGCAAAAAAAATAGACAAAAAGAAAAGAATCAGGTCAAACCTAGTCCTTCATACCATGTAGACCCCCCAACATCCTAGGATGTGTGCACCCACGCACCCACAATGAGACCAGGACCCAATCAAGGAGTGGCTGGACCGGTGGTGCATTTACTACCCTCTTTGACCGTGATCAAATGGCACCCATAAATGAGAGTAGTGCGGGTAAATCTTGAAATTAAAATATCTTTAAAATCTCCTTATAAATAACCATCAATGGTGCATACGTAAAGAGGTTGCCTTATTTGACGAAAAATTAGAGTAGGAGGAGGGAGAAGCTCTAGAAGCTCCAATTTCTTTAAGCCTCTTCAGTATGTTAGAAAGAATGTAAACCTTGGCGTGGCAGTGAAGTTAACACATTGTTTGTTATACCTTTTTCTAAAAAAATAACCGAATAACTTGTATTTGTAAATTATGCTATTATGGATATATGTATAAAGTCAATCCCATTCGGTACGGCCAAAATGCTGCCAAAATTTTAATTTTATTCTCCATTTCCAACAAAAAATGGTGAACCAAAGTAGATCTATTTTGACATATATAAAGCCAATCTAATTTGGTCCTGTCGAAATTCCAGTTTTCATCATCTTTCTAAAAATAGGGTGGACCAAAATAACTACATGTTACATGTAAATAAAGCATATATAAAGCCAATCCATATTGGTCCTATCGAAATTCCAGTTTTCATCATCTTTCTAAAAATAGAGTGGACCAAAATAGCTCCATGTTACATGTAAATAAGGCTATTTTGTGTATATATATAAAGCCAATATAACTCAATACAACGGAAATGCTGCCAAAATTTCAAAAATACATGGTATATAAAATATTGTAAAGTATACAGCAAAGCAAAATAATACATAACAAATATGTATACCAACTCTATGAAATTTCAATAATGGGAATCAATCCCACTTATTGAGTAACATGGCTTTTATGCCTCCTAACATATATATTGTTCAAATATGCAAAGAAGCAAAGTAATGACAAACTCTATAACACTTCATTGATGGAAATCAATTCCTTTTATTGAAAAACATGACTTTTATTCTCCCTCACTTATGTATTGTTCAAGTGTGCAAAGAAATACATAACAAATATATATACAAACTCTATGACACTTAAGTGATGAAAATCAATTTCACTTATAGAGCAACATGGCCTTTATGCCCCTTCACTTATGTACTCTCATGTATTGTATTCAAGTTGAAATGAAATAAATTCATGTTTACTTGGCATGATGTGTTGTGCGGATAAATGACTTTCAATCAATGCATTGATGTTAGCAAAGATCATGGGATCGGGATTAATGATCACCAATCCGATCCGGATCGGATCGGATCAATCCGGATCAGCTAATCCTCCGGATGAAGAGACGATCCCGGATCGGTCCGAATCAGCTAAATTTTTTTAAATCAGAAAATTCTCAAAAAATCAGAAAAATCATAGGAATAAGTAAAAAATGAAAAACAATGAGGATGACATTCTACCAAACAATTTCATACAAAGTAAGTTCATTTCGAGAAACTGTCATATAAGTACAAACTATCATATAAGAGAGAGAAAAGAGTTAAAATAAATCTTTATAAATTTTAAGTATATAATATATATTTATGATTATAAATCTTATATATATGTGATGGTATAAATGATAGTAAAATATATTAATATGTTTACACTATCATGAATAGGTAACAAAGTAGTCAAAAACCAAATCAAACCAAAACATGATCACCCCTAATTGGTTCATTGTTTAGATGGGGCTATCATCATCCAATGGTGACTGAATATATGTATGTAGATACGTGTATATAAATATGTATATATACATATACATACTCATATTCATGTGTTTGGCACAGCAAATCAAAAACTAGAACTCGAGGGGATAAACCCCTGTTTAGTCCCCAAAGAAAGGCAATGACCTTCCATAGTTGTCAAGGCGGACACCTAGCCGCCGATTAGGTGCCAAGGCGCTTTTGCCAGAGAGCCTTGCCTAGGCGTCTTGCCCCGGGTATTTTTTACATGATTAAAAAAATAATTTTGGAAAGTTTTACCCCCTTGATACCTCCCACAAAGAGCACTTATTTAATGATCGTTTAAACATATTAATATATTTCACTATCACTTATACTATCATACCTATTTAAGATTTATGATTATAAACATATATTATATACTTAAAATTTATATAATTCTCTCTTAGCTCTTTTTTCTCTCTCTCTCACTTAGTTTATCAAGATCAATAGAGTGTTTAGATCCAGTTTGTTTTACTATTTTCTATCTTAAAATAAAAAAGAGATAAACGTATGGATATGTGCTTGGCAACTTTTTTCCAATTTTAAAAGAGACATCATTCTTAGTATTAATTTCTCCCAAAATAAAAACAACACTTCACCAATACTGTTTTTAAGATAGACACGGAGGGGTGGGGAGCTGGGGAACGTGGAAAAGTGGGTCTCTCTCTCTCTCATACATCCCCTCCTTTTAAATAAATAGATAAAATATTTATTACATTGTATATAGGCAGATGAATCAATAGACGAATGAATAAATAAATAGATGAATAGATAACAAATAGATAAATAAAAAGACAAGTAAATAAATAATTTTGACATTTTATATAACTATTGTGTTGATACCATTTTGTTAATATACATGTATTTTGATATAAATTTTAATTTAAAAATATTTACCAAATATTACTCTGTAATTTTTTAAAATTGGGACGTTTTTGCCAAACACATGAAATCTTCATGCAATTTTAAATTTGATACTGCTATACAAGATGAATTTCACTTCAAAAATACGGCTACCCACATAAAAAAAGAGCTACCAAACGCCTTATACTCCTCCAAAAATAAATATCCACACATTCATAATTACATATATAAACTCACATTTATATGAATGTACACATAATCATATACATTCAATCATAACATACAAATATAAATTATATTTCTATATATGTTTGTATGTTTGCATAAATATATATAGTATTAATATCTAATTATATATATGATTGTATGTATTCAGATATATATGTACACATACACATCTAATGATACTGCCTTGATAGCCTAGGTGAAGCCTAAGCGGACACCTTGTTGCCTAAGAGGAGTTGGCACCCTTCAATACTTTGGGAGTCTTGTCGCCTTGACAATTATGTGACCTTCTAAAGGCCTTGTTCCCTAAAGAATAAACCCCCCATTGAACACCTCAAAGGACAACAAATGACCTTTTAGAGGTCTGATCCCAAAAGAATAAACTCCTATTGAGCCCCCCAAGAGACAACAATGACCTTTTAAAGGTCTGATTATGAGGAGACGAAGCCCCTATTGTATCGTCAAATAGAGTGCCGACATGTTGCTTCAAAGGAAAAAAATTTGAACTTACAAGCACCATGGAGAATTTGTCATCGAGACAAATCCAGAAAGCAGTTGAAAAAAACAATAACAGCCGCTACCATCAGAAGGAAAAGAGAAGGTGCAAGGCTCCAAAGATTAATAATAATATATAACACTAATATATTATAAAAACAAACTAGGTCGACAGGGTCAATCATGTTACCAATTCAATTCGGGTTAGAGGGGCCAAACCTAACCAAACCAACAAAATTTTAACGATTCAGTTCAGTTCAAAAAACCGAACACCCAAACTTCTGAACCAAATAGAATGAGTCATTTTGGTTCAGTTTGGTTTGGGTTACCATTTTTCCTTGTTCAGTGCACATCCCCTATGATCAACAAATGAATGCGGACATCTCCTGACAACCAAAGCTCCCTATCACCCATCATCACATCCCACTCAACCATCCAGGATTCTCACCATGACAGATCTAAATATCTGGCACACCGGCATCCGTCACCACCACTAGGATTAGTCACCATGTGCCTCCATACCAGGAGCAAGCGTCCACTCAAGTAAACAACTGCTGGTGATGACATCACCTACGAGGGTTCGTCACACGCAGCTTGTGAGGTGGGCATCATCATCACCGGACCACCTCCTGCCAGCGCTAGTGCCCTATGCTTTGTCTCTTAAACTCCTCTTCACCAGATTTGCGAGACAGTGCTGTAGCAGGTCGCCATCCCCATTCCCACTCACCTTGATGCTCATGACAACTAGCCCCATCAAACCATCTCCCACCTCCATGCCCACCAAAGATGAAGCACCTTCCCTAATGTGCACCTCAAGATTTATGTTCCAATATCTTCTTGTCATTTTTCCCCATACTTGCTATTTGCTTTTTTTTAACAAAGAGAAAGGTTATCTGAATTAAATAATTGTTCTGATGAAAGTTTCTGACATGCCCAACCTCCTCTTCAGCTCTCCCCCACCCCCACACGCACACACAATTGAGCAGCCCATCTGCAACCAGTGTGAACAAGGTTTACCATCAGATCCATCAGCCAGACAGGTGATCAGACTCAATGCTAGTCCGAACACGGGATCCGTGTACCAACTGAGCAACCCATGGATGCCAGCATCGGATCAGGTCTGTAGCACTGGTCTGTCAATCTACCTTATCCAGCGGCTTCCAGTTGGCTGCATGTCATGTGTTGATTAAACTCATATCACCAGCCACAGCCCACGTCAACACAGGTTAAACTAAGCCGCCGGGTCTAAGGCAGGTTCAGCAACTTCCAGACTGGCCTGGACCGGTTCATTGTGAGTCAGGCCTGGTGTAGCCCAGTTCAGAACAGCTTGGGCTTGGTTCAATCCGGTACAGCCGGCATTGGCGCAGCTTGGACGAACCACTCCAGCTGGTCAACTCAGTCAAGTAGCATGCTTGCAATGGATATCGACTCTTCACACTGCATCGTTATGCCTGTTTTTGTTCCTCTTGAAATAAATAGCATGAAATTCTTCACGTCAATTGATAAAGGACTCCAACTACAAGGTGCAGTGCATATAGTGTTCACTCTTTGGCTGATAGTTGAAGCAAAATAGAGCCAGAGCCGGCAGCATCTTGTACTCGTTACTGAATTCTTCCCATCCCTGTAATCAATTTGTCCAGCTTTAATATGTGATGCACTTTAATTCCCTATGTCCCGATTTTATGCCATTTTTATTTGACCAGTTTAATTATATTGAACCTTCTAAAAACTTGTTTGATTTTAAATTTCACATATTCTGTATTATAGAGTTTTCACATATGACAAAAGGAGTGCCCATCTCTCCTGATAGGCTAATAGGCTCACATTGTGGTGGGTGGGAATTTCAAAGTTTGTACAAGAACGTAAATGTAAAAACAATGCCATACAGTTACCTAGTATTGTATCCTAAAAGGCTAAAGGAACAATAGCAAAATCCTTGACTTCGTCAATTCAGATAAGGGTGGCCCATAGTGAAAATCCATATCCTTGTTCTCGTTCACAACATTTTTTTTTATTTCCGGCCAAACAGTAGATTCTATAACGATGAGACTACAAATCCCGAGATCGGGCATAGTCAATGCCATTTCTGCAATTTTCGTGCAAATTAGAACTAGAAGAACGAGTTTAGGCATAACCAGAGCAACCGACGGAGTAAACATGAAACGCGCCGCTGAAAGAATTCCAGTTCCCCCACCATCGAACAAGAAAATAAAAATTAGAAAACCACCACATGAATATCGACTTCGAAGAAAGGTCACCGACCAAAAGCAGGCGTGAGGAGCAGATAATTTTCCAGGCCGCGCCCCTCCGATAGGCCTGCCACACGGACTAGGGTTCTCAAGCAAACATCGAGAAAAGAGAATGACACTATTATTGCTGGGGAAAACCGGAGGCGAGGGATTACCCTTTAAACAGAGCGGGCAGCAACAGGTTTCCTCGGGGCTTCGGAACCCTAAGGTTTGGCTTCAGCGTGCGATCTGAAATTCTTCTCCTTTCGGAGGTGCATAGATGGAAAGAGGGGAGAGGTGAGGGGGATGAATGACCCTCGAGAAAGGGTGGAAGTGGGACATTTGAGAGAATCAGATTCTTAAAATTCGAAAAAAATATATATCGATTTATATTATTATTTAACAATCAGTACAGAAAATGTCGGCTGCCACGGTCAGAGCCTCAGAGGCGTAGCCGACACGTTTTCCACCTGGGCATGATTTACATAGATCTGAGTCTCTGACATTTAAAACTCACTCAGGGTTTATTTCGTTCGACGTAAGACAAATAAAATGATAGAAAATCTTTTGCATGGGGATACGAAAATAATTTATACGTCCCTTTGGTTCACCTGAAAACAAATTTAAGACCCCGCTCGGTACGAAGATAAAATTGATTGGGTAAAAATAAGTTACTCCTTGTGATTATTTTATCTCTATTGTATTTGATTTGAGTTAGAATATGTTTAAAGAATAATCTTATTCTATGTTTGTTATGATATATTATTTTAATTTTAAAATTTATCTCCATATATAAATTATTAGATTGTCATCGTAAATTTTGAATTCTATATCATAAATAACATATAAATAGTAATGTAAGATATTTTATATACTAGATAAGATGACTATCCATTTGAAAACAAAAATAGGAATAAAATATTATATGTACTAGATGAGATGACTTATCTTTCGCATTATCTTTATTTGTTGGGATAAACTAGATTGAGTTGATAAAGAATAAATCTTATTTTATTTGCAAAAAAAAGTGGGATTAACGATAAACCAGATGCATCCATTATCCCCTTACCAAACATAGCCTAATTTTTTATAATATCTTTTAACGTAACATTGAACATATGAACCCAAAAGTTACAAAATTTGTCATCCTTCATAGATATTTAAGCAGGTGAAATTTTATTTTATGTCGTCACTTTATCTTCTTAAAAATGGTAGGCACCTTAATGTACTAAAACTTATGCTAGTTTTAATTTAAACTATAAAAATGGTTTTTATCAAAAATCATAATTTATAAATTTAACATGTCTTAATAAAAAATAAAATCATAAAATAATTTAAAAAAGATTTTTTTACATTATGAATGTAAAATGTCGTTAGTCAATATTTTTTATTTTTTAATACTTACTCGTCTGTAAAAAAAAGGATGTTTGAGAAAATATACAATACTATAAAAATATTTAAATAATCTATTTTAAATATGTTGGCACAGTGATGATGATCCTTGGAAAAATTATTTAGAGATAAAAAGAGAATGTTAGAGAAAAAAACATATAATACTATAAATATATATTTTAACAACAAAAAATCTATTTAACTAGTCTTATTTTAAATGCATTCACAAAGATAATCTTTGACAAAAAAATTTGAAAATTTATTAAATATTTTTTAGTTTTATAAATTATATAAATCAACATATATATAGATACAAAATTATAATATTTGGACATCAGACATTTAGGGGTGTCAATGGGCAAAGCCGGGCTGGGCCCGATCAAGACCCGATCCAAAGTATAATGGGTTGGCCCTGCCCAGCCTGTATTATGTTGGTCTAGGCCATATAAGATATACATTTGACTCGGCCCGGCCCGATCTTTCTAACATATTATAAGGTATATATTATACTTTTTAATTTCTAAAGCATCAAACCTAATGGTGGTCTTTATATTTGTAATAAAATACTACCAAATAAAAATGTAAAAATAATTAAATTATTTAGCTTTTAAATATAATTATGGGATGCTAATGGAAGATTATAAAATATTAATATAATTTACATAAAAATACTAAATTTATGATTTATTAATAAATCATAAACAACATTAGATAATTTTGTCTTTATTAGAAATCATGACATAGGAAATGATAAAAATAATAGAAATAAGTTTTTAAATCTATTAGATCAATTATTAACAGTTATAATTTTTTGTATAATTTAATATATGATGAATATTTCAACAACTATTTTATTTTTGTAGTCAAAATAGAAGTTAAAATAAAGTTATAATATCGCATGTTTGATTTGATCATAATCTAGCACTACGATATTCTAACAAAAAATTCGAAGGAGAATTAAAATCAAAATATGTCAACCAATGTATTAACATAAAAAATCATAATTTTTATATTTTAAATTTTAGTTTTACATATTTTATAATATTAAATGTATTATTTAAACATTATCCAACTTATATTCTATTCATGTCAAACTAAAATAGTACACAAAATGTACTATGTACAGACAAATTTAATCGGCTTTTCCCAGCCCGAGCAGCGGCCCGTGCGAAGCCCGCGGGCCTACTCCGCTGCGCTGAGCCCAAACAAATAATATTTATATATTTTCGGGGAGACTCATTTGAGAGCGTTCTTCTTCTCTGCACATGATGGTTTGACGAACATAGATGCTGTATCTGGCTTGATCGCGAAACAAACTTTAATCGTTATATGTATTTAATAGCAGACACAAATTATTTTCGTTGACGTTGACACTGTAATGATAGTGTTGTTAGTTAATATCCGGGACGGATGTACTTTTTTTTTGGGGTCACGCTGCGGCCCAGTGGCCGCAAGGCCCGCTTCACCGCGGGGTTCGAACCCCGCCCGAACTTCACAGTTCACCCCATCCCGGGTGCCTGACTTTGACGCCGTCAGGATGCGAACCCCCCCCCCCCCACCTTGCGCCCCCAGGCGCATGGCTGGTGCCAACCGCTCTGAGCTCGGCCGGCTGGGACGGATGTACCTGAGGAGGGCTTTTCAAATGTTGACTCAGGAGAGAAGTACGACTCAAATCTCCCCTCTTATCTAATGGCCTGTTTGTTTACTGTATCAAGCACCTGTATCAATATCAAATCGCCCCCAAGTCATGTCCGAGCTCGCGGGCCTCCTCCGGCGCCCCCTGCTAGGCTTGCCTCGCGCAGTCCCCCGCCGGAGCCCCCCCCTCCGCGCAGTCCCCCCGCCCCTCCGCCCAGCCCCCGCCGAGCCCCCCCCTCCGCGCGGTTCCCCCCGCCCCTCCGCGCAGCCCCCCGCTGGAGCCCTGCCGCGCAGCCCCCCGCACTGCGCCCCCCGCGCGCAGCATCCCCCTTCTCGCGGACACCTCCGCAAATACTCATCTAATATCAATTGTAACATTGATATAATTTTATCAAACACATAAAAAATTTGATACTGTCAATCTTGAAAGTGATATTTCAATTTCAAAAATTATCAATATCAATATTGATATAGTATCAAATTTGAAACTCTAACCAAACGGGCCATAAGAATATGAATTTATACATGGCAATTTGAATTCACTGCACTTTTTAAACGTGACCATGCATGGACTGACGACGGGTGTAGAAGGTTGTTATAGATTGAAATCCTCCGCGCAATCTCAGCGCGTGCAAGTTTATGCCCGATTTGGTAACACTATTAGACACTTCTATCACTATTAATTTTAAAATTGATATTGTTGGTAATCACCTCAAGTTGTTTGACTAATAGTATCAATTTTAAAATTTATAATGCAAGCAACACATATTATGTAATACAAGTGTCAACTTGTATCAATTTTGATATTGATACTCTATCTTCTAGAAATATCAATATCAATACTAATATAGTATCATTTTTAATATTCTAACCAAACGGGCCATTAATTAATTACTGTTGGGCGCAGCTTGGTTCGAAGTTTAAACCATATTGACCGCTTAATGCCCTGTTTGGTTAGAGTTTCATTTTTGGTACTATATCAATATTGATACTAATATTTTCAAATGTTGGAGTATCAATATCAAAAGTAATACAAGTCAACACTTGTATCACATGATATGCTCTGTTTGCACTGTAAATTTTAAAATTGATACGATTAACCAAACACCTCTTAAAGATTTTTACCAATATCAATTTTAAAATCGATAGTGATAGAGGTACTTAATAGTGTTACCAAACATGGCGTAAAAAATCTAGTGTACGTACCAAGCATGTGGAAAAGTGACTACATAATTTTGTATTTTTTAGAATAAACTAAATTGTAACAATTTAGTGATTTTCCTACAGGGAGGGTGCATAAAAAGTGAAAAAATATGTATCTTTGAGTTCGGGACTGGTCTATCCACTAAATAATGATTAAATTAGTTGATTAGCCTCGACTGCGTATTCCCGAGAAGTAATCCATGGTTTATCATGCAAATCAATGAAGTATACTTAAATCCAAAGTTACTTTACACCCTGTTTGGTAATATTATTAGGTACCTCTATCACTGTCAATTTTAAAATTGATATTGACAGCAACCATGAAGTGGTGTTTGGTTGATTGTATCAATTTTAAAATTTATAGTGCAAACAAGGCATATTATGTAATACAAGTGTCAACTTGTATTACTTTTGATATTGATACTCCAACATTTGAAAATATTAATATCAATAATGATATGGTACCAAAAATGAAACTCTAACCAAACAGAGCATTAAGTCATGTTTGGTAACATTATTATGCCGTGTTTGGTAACACTATTAGGTACCTCTATCACTATCAATTTTAAAATTGATATTGATAGGAACCATTAAAAGGTGTTTGGTTAGTTATATCAATTTTAAAATTTGTAGTGTAAACAAAGCATATTATGTAATACAAGTGTCCACTTGTATTACTTTTGATATTGATACTCCAACGTTTGAAAATATTAATATCAATATTGATATAGTACCAAAAATGAAACTCTAACCAAACAGGGCATTAAGTACTTCTACATTATCAATTTTAAAATTGATATTGATAGGAACTATTAAGAGGTGTTTGGTTAATTGCAACAATTTTAAAATTTATAGTGCAAACAAAGCATATCACAAGTGTCAACTTGTATTACTTTTGATATTCATGCTCCAACACTTGAAAATATTAATATCAATATCGATATAGTATCAAAAATGAAACTCTAACCAAACAGGGTATTAGCTCAATCATACGAAAAAAAATGATCAAACAACATGGCTGATAATCTACTAATTTAACATATTGCCATATTTTTAAATTAAGATGTCACGAGATTTGATATCATCGTGCACATATCACGTGTCAAACGTCATATAATGTGTTTACATCAATATCCGATTCTAATAAAAAATGGTGGTCGATAACTTTTTGACCAATGCCCTGTTTGGTTAGAGTTTCGTTTTTAGTATTATATCAATATTGATATTAATATTTTCAAAAGTTGGACTATCAATATCGAAAGTAATGCAAGTTATCATTTGTATTACATAATATACTTTGTTTGTACTAAAATTTTTAAAGTAATACAATTAATCAAACATCTCTTAATGATTCCTATCGTTATCAAATTTAAAATTGACAATGATAGAGATACTTAACAATGTTACCAAACACGATATAAGTTATCTATTTTATAACTATTTTCAACTCAAAATCCAAAATTGGTCAACCAACCACCATGGTGTGGATACCATGGTGTGGGAGGTAGTTCACTGATTTAATATATTAACATAAACTTAAATCAAGATATTATCATATGTCCCTTGTTCGATACTTAATGTTGGTGCCAAGATCACAAATAATATTTTGGCCGGGTCATAGTTTTTTTAACATGTGTAACAGATACAATCAATTGACATCCCAGCTACCTTATTAATCGTTAATATATACAGAAAAAAGTTATATTCTAGAACCACTCCAAACAAAGTACTAGATATTTTTTTTTACAGTTCAATATTTGATAAATGGGTACCATAGTTTTCGGTAGTCTAGTGATGTGACATGGGAACATATTCTCAGAGATGTTACGTACATGGGCCTTTTATTCTTTTGGTGAATAGTTTGGCACAGAATCCAAGTTACCCCTTTTAGTATGATTAAAGTTTCACTTTTGATACTATATCAATATTGATATTAATATTTTCAAATATTTTTTTGAACACAGGGACAGAGCTATATTAATTATCAAAAAAGGTGGGCCATCCACCAGACGCATCTACAAAAACAGAATCCATAAGTTCAGTCGAGGGCAACGGGAGAGAGAAGTCCGCCCAAGGTAACGAAGCCCTATTGTAGAGTGCCCATCGAGCGAGGCTGTGCGCAGCTTGGTTTCCCTCCCTAGGGCTGAAGAGATGGAAGCGACCGTCTAATCAGCACGGTGGCAAACATGGAGAATGAAAGTACTGGCTCACCAAAGCATAGGGCCTTCACCCATGATGGCCCTCACAACAGCAAGGGCACCGCTCTCAAGAATACAAGAAGTCTGCGCGAGGATTTTCCAGGTACAAGCAATAGCTAACGCCTCAGCTTCCAAGATTTGTGCTTCAACAAAGGTCGAGGTACATGTAGTCCAAGAGATAAGCTTTCCTTCAAAATCCATGATTATGTTGCCAATAACGCCCAAGTTATCATCCAAGGCCACATCGACATTGATCTTAACTTGAGAAATTGGGGGTGGAATCCATTTCCCACTTAAGTTGTGTCATGTAAAGCTAAGGAAATAATTTTGATCGGTTCTATATGGGTCCCATCCAAGGTTGTTTTGCACATACTTTTCCATAAATGCCAAAGTAGAAGAACGCTCAACAAACCCACGTAGACCTGATCTTCGTTGCCTCGGAGGATCTAGTTTAGAACCATGTTAACAATATGCCCTAAGCACACAGTTTCTCAATTATGATCAAAACCCAAAGGTAAGTCAAACCAAACGGCTCTAGATTTTGGACAACTAATAAAAAGATGATCCAAAGTCACAACCTGATTCAAGCAAATCTCATAAGAAGGATCAATTTTATGGCATCTGCTAGCTATGGCAGCATTAGTTGGAAGGGCAACCTTAACACATTTCCACGGTAAAACAATAATTTTGTGAGGAAGAAGATTTCCTAATCTCAGATGCCAGAGGTCTTTCCACGAAGGCTGATTAGCACTACCCCGGTGGAATATTTCTATCATTGTAAAATCTATCATTTTCAAATGTTGAAGTAGTCAAAAGTAATAAAAGTTAGTAATTACATTATATAATATGTTTTAGTTGTACTACAATTTTTAAAATTGATATCATTAACTAAATATCTCTTAATAATTTCTATCAATATCAATTCTAAAATTAATAATGATAGAAGTACTTAATAGTGTTACCAAACATAACGTAACGTTATTTAACAAGGGAATAAGGATATCACTCATTCCACCCTTACATATCTCTTAACCCCTTCTATATTATATACTGCAATATATATCACTTGATGTCTTACAAATATATTAGAATGAATTTAATTATTACATATTACTTACGTACAATGTTAAATTTATGTATTAATATTACATATTATTATATAATAATTTTTTGTTTGATCGACGATGGCCCATCGGTCAGTATGCATGCCGCGTTGCTCGTGACGAGGGATTGAGACTTGTCTCGATCCTCATCAGTACCCTTCCCCACGGGGATCACATGGCCCTCGAACCCCGAGAGTGAGGGGTCGCACCAACGGAGCCACACTCGGCCTGCTATTCTATATTAAATCATATAAATTTCATATATACTTTTATTATATGCTCGCATATTTATTTTATTGTATGTGTATTACATAAATACGATAAATTAGCATACTAAGTAATATGTAAAAATATTAAATTAATTTATGCTGTGTACTATATATGTTTTAACTTGAATTTTATACATCTATGTATTTCATAGTATTATTTTATATTTACTTTTACATATTTTGTCATGATATATTTATTTAAAATTTTACTCATGTTTTCATTTTTTATTTCAATTCATTTTCATCTAACATCTGTCATAATGACACGTGTAATTCTTGATACTAAAGTTATATGGTATATTTATGTTATATACTTTTTATTTATACTTTATCGTAATTTATGTGAATCTGTATTTATCATATTTATATTCACTGATTTTTTATAGTCACGACCAGTTATCTGTTCGTGGAACAACTCGTTCAAAATTAGTGTGTTTAGATATAAATTTTGTTGTTAATTTTCTATTTCAAAATTAAAAGTAAGATATAAGGACACGTGGCTGTATTTTTATTAATTTCAAAAACGTCATTTTTTTCTTTTGTTTATTTTACCTAATATGAGAACGTAGTGCAAGCGGGGGACAAGGACAACAGAAAAGTATATTTCGGGTGTACACGAAAATATGTTTGCTGGTCCTCGGATCTGTCCATAACCGTAAACAATATTTTGTTCGGGGTTTCGCACGTAATGTCATCCGTCTTCTAGGGAATAAATGAACGTTGGCCACACATCCGCGGGAGGCGGGAGGCCATCCTATCTTTGGAGATATCGCTTCCGTTCCGGTTGTCCTTCTCGGATCCCCGAACCGAGAAGTAACAAAGACGGTCAATTTAATGCCAGAGTCGAACCCAAACGTCACGTCTCGAAAGCTCCCCGGCCATCGTCATTTCGGCAAATCCACTTTTTTTCTTCTTCTGCGGACTGAAAGCGGTAACTACACCGCAATGCCGAGCCGTTCACTCGTACAACGTGTCAGAACTCCACTCATTCGTCGTTGGGTCACGTGTACGTAGGGGTGCAAACGAATAGAATCGAGTGATAAGGTATGTTACTCATTTATTTTAGATGAATTCGAATTTTAACAAATATCTAAATTATTATTCAAACTTAGTTTACTTATTGATCGAGTCAAATTAAACTCGAATTGTAGTGATAGTTAGATTACAATTTAATTTATATTTTAAATTTAAATTATACAATAACTTATTTTTAAAATTTAAAATAAGTAAAAAAACATCTGTGAAATTTTAAATTTAGTTTATTTATAAAATTTAGTTTAATTTTAAATTCAAAAATTAAATTATTTAATATATTAAATAATAATATATACATTTATTGATATTTATATTTTAAAATAAATAAGTAATATAATATTTAATCAATTTATTCGTGAGTTTAACGAATTAAATAAAAATATATTTAAATTTAATTTAGTTAATGAGTCAAATTTTATTTTTATTTAGATTTACTTATTTAACGTAATAAATAATCCAGTCAAAAATTTATCGAGTCAAACTTCGAACTAATTGGCTGAGCGTATTGTTCGTTTGCACACGTACGTGTATGCATGCATTTCGATAACGTGACGAGCGGACGACGTCTGCCGCCGGTCCCCGTGCATCTCTACGTATACGGACAATATCCGACGTGGATGTGCGCTTCCCGCCCCTTTGACGAGTTTGTCTGAGATTATGGATTTTGATTCCGGTGCACAACAGGGTCAAATAAGAAGATCAACCTCTCAGCTAATTATTTGTGAAAGAAAAAACCAGAGTATTTTAAGAAAATTATTATTATCATGTAAAATTGAGTTGACAGCTTTTTACCTGTTATGTTTTTTGGCGATGCGTTTGGTTGGGATTGTAAGGCGAAGAGGTTGTGGAATTAATGATCTTTTATCCTTCTTTATTCTTTAAAATATAACCTCTGTAATAATCAACAATCTGTATGATTCTTGACTGATAATTTCGAAAGTTGAGAGATGGTATGATATTTGAGCTTATCTCTCTTATTTAATAGTCTAAACTCAACCGCCCTAATTTAAACGTAAAAAAAATAAAGTATTTTTCAAATCAAATACATCTTTGGTCAGCATTCACAGACATTTAACAACAGAAGCTTGACTAAGACGGATGTGAATTTTTTTTATCTGATAGATGAATTCTTTGAGAATCACTTTGCATGATGTTTATCTGTGTATCTTAATGACCTTGTAGTTTAATGCTTGAAATTCAAAAATGCATCTCAACGATAATTTTGACAATTAAAATATTAAATCCAGCAAGTGTCGCTAAAAGTTATTTATTTATTTTTTGGGTAGAACTTATGTCACATACAAGGTCATAAAAAAAACACCTCGCAGCCGTCTAATGACAACGAAGCCATTAATCTCACCGCCCGTGCGCTGGTATTTTTCAAGCTGTATTTCAAAACAAAAAGTTTATTAATTATTACCCCACCCAATTAAATAAAGTCCATCGCCTTTTGCATTGAACTTCAGAATTAGTAAATATTTCCACAGTTTCTGTATATTGCGTATATATATACTCTCAAGATTTGTGTTCGGGATGCCGCCGGCGAAAGAGGTCGCCGGCGAGTGTTTAAATCGAATTTGTCTGAATAGTCATAAAGTAGTTACGTAATTATTTTTTTAATAATTTATGTCAAATCCTCGGTCCTTGACTTTTTAAACAAATTTGTCCTAACAAGGCGACTTCCGCTCCGTCCTCTCGTAAGCGGTGACGAGCGGCTCGCCCTCATCTGCAGGAGCAACCAGCACTAGCCGCCCGAACGTTCCACGGCGACCGCCGAGGAGGAGCCGCCGGAAGGAGACTCGGATCGGGGGGTTGGAGAAGTCGCGACACTTTTGTCTCCAGCGTCTCCGAAGGGATCTCTTCTCCAGTACACCGCGCCGGTATTTCCTTCTTCAGAATCCATGTACCTAGTCCCCCGCGAGATCCGCATGGAGGTAGTTGCTCCTTACGAATAGTTCCGTATCGCTCTGTTATTCTTTTGTCAGAAATCTTCGTGCTGGAATGCGTACTGAACTTCGGGATCGTTGGAATTCCCCTGGAAGAATCTGAAGATGACATGCAGATGAAGAGAGCGCGATAAACTCGTCCGACTGGTTTCCACAGATAATCAGAGATGGGTTTCGAGCCACTGCGTTGGTACTGTAGGCCTGTCGATCATGGATTCTGGACGAAAGCTGTGGAAAATGCCCTGGGTGCGTACACTCCCTGCGGCATCGAGTCGGTGGTCATCTGTATCTCATATGTGGTGCTGGCTGCTCTTTGCTGCTACCGGATTTGGCTCACAAAGAAGGATCATAAGGCTCGGAGATACTGCTTAAGATCCTGCTATTTCAATTATATGTTGGGGGCTCTATCTGCATACAGTGCTGGAGTGTGTCTATTCAGGCTTATTACGGGGTTATCACTTGCGAACTTGGATGGTCAGACTGACCTCCCACCTTTTGAGGTTAGTCAAGTTCATGTTAACACTTAATGCCAATTCATATCTGATAGACTGGTACGAGGAAATTCTTCAGACCACAAAAGGGAGCTCTTTGTGCCATGATCTAGCACTTTGTAGTTCTTCATTTTTTTTTAAAATTGTAAGTAGAAGATCCCATAAAATCGTTGTTCTCCGCTTGTTTGCATATGTGTTTCTATGTTTGTTAATTGAGGCGTTGCCATGACTAGAATTGCAAGTTTACTGTTTTTCTCATCCCTTTTACCATAGCTTTTGGCGTTGAACTACATCCAACTAAAATATGCTACTTTTGCAGCATCTGACCACTTGGGTTGAGTTGATGACGACTTTACCTGGTCTCATTTTTTTCTTTCTTTTACGTCTTGCTTTTTTACAGATAGTCTCCTCAGTGATAGAGGTTATTGCTTGGTGCTGTATACTCACTTTGATCATTTTAGAGACGAAGGTCTACATTTTTGAGTTCCGCTGGTATATTCGATTTGGCATTCTATATGTGTTCGTGGGTGAATGTGTCATGTTCAGTCTCATTTTTTCGGTAAATGAGTACTATGACAGGTAACTGATCTTTCGATGACCGAGAAATTTTACAATAGGGTGTGTATTTATGAATTTTTAATTTAAGTAGATTTACTTTTAAAACTCATCTTTATTTGCATGTCAACATGAATTTTAAAATTGAGGAAATAAGTGTTTGATCTGTTTGGAAAAAGTGATATAATTTTTTAAGTTCATATAAACCTGTCTGGTAATACCTTAACGTAAATTTATTTACAAGATCACTAGAAAAATCATAACATTGGCTTGGAACTACTTACTAAATTGAGCCTTAACATATATACATAAAGAATTAAAATTTTGCCACATTTTAAAATAAAATATTAAGATGTATTATTGGTTTCTTGGCAGCTGATTATCTCTTATCCAAGGGTTAAGAGCTATTTCAGAGTCTTAAAGTTGAATATTTTTCGTTATACTTTAAACTAATTAGTACATCATCTAATATATGATCTTCCTCTATATTGTATGGAGGAAACTGCTAGTTTTGTTTTTTGTAAATGAATGCCTTTTTCTTCTTGTATGAGAGTAAACATGCATAGTTGCATACAAATATAGTATTGAGGATATGGCTGGTGGTTATTTGGAGATGCCAAGTTCTAGAGTGATTTTGAAAGGAAAAAGTTCAGCCTTCTTTTTTTTGATAGGCTTACGAGGCAAAACACATCTTTTTTAGAATTTAGACAGTAATGGTGAAACATGTTCCAGGGCATCCATTGCTTCTATTTTTTATTTTAAAGTAAAAAGAGACAAAAATGTATTTTGCACTTTTTTATTCAGTCATTGGCGTGCAAGTGTTGGCTGTAGTGATGTATCATCCATTTCTGGAGTCATTAAGGGCCCATTTGGTACGGGCTTAATTTGGGGATACTCTTGGTTTATCCTTAAGTCATTGGAGACAAAATTTTGATGGGAACAATGAAGCATGCTCTAGTGCATCTGCATCATTTGCTCTTATTTTTGTTTTAAGGAAAAAAGAGTCAAAAACAAACACGAGCAATCCTTTTGTACTGCTTTTTATTCAGTCATTGGATTACAATTGTTGGCCGCAGCGATTATGTATCACTTATTTCTGGAGGGCCCGTTTACCGGTTTAATTGGGGTATAACATTGGTCTGTCCTTAAATTTTAGGGATAAAGCAAGAATATCCCCAAATAATACCTGTACCAAAAATTGACCCACTGGAAGTATGAAAGCATGAAGGGATAACAACCACATCTCTTCTTCTTCTTCATTCCGGGATATTCTGTCAAGAAATTTGTTTCTTAAGTAATCACAATTGTTTTTGTCTTCACTTTATTGGGCCTCATTTGCTTTTATAACTTCAAGACACAATGTGCCAACTATAGTGATTATTTATCGCAACAGCATCCTAAAATTCCATTTATGCCGACATATCTATCTCAGCCTGCTTGTACACAGGATAATGAGGCTTCAAGTTTCTTGCATCTTATTTACCAAGCTAAATCTATTATGTTGTATGATTGGTTTTCTATTTCCAGAAAATGCTGTTATACTGTTTTTTTTTCTCTTCATTTGTTTACTACTTTTATTTACAATATCCATATGGGTCTCAAGTTCCTATTATATTGCTTATCCACCACGTTCATGCTTTATCTTATACACTGCCTTTTGCCATTTTTCTTTATCTTTAGATTTATATTTTTTTTATTTTTACTCAACAGATCAATCCTTTATTTGTACTTCAGTGAGGTGCTCTGCAAGGTACACATATTCCTTCTTTATTTTTTGGGATATGTATTCTGGAGCCAGTTGATTATTCTTTTTGCTGTTTTCCAATGTATCCTTACTTGGCTTTCTTGCACCCGATGCAGTTATTGTTTGGACTGCTTTTGCTGTTCCATCTTCCCAGCGTGGATCCTTATCCTGGCTATAACCCCATTGAACCTGAAATGTCAGTTGAAAATGTAGAGTATGAACTGCTGCCTGAAGGAGAGCAAATCTGTCCTGAGCGGCGGGCTAATATAATATCCAGTAAGAAGGAATTTTGTGTCTTAAACAAATGCTTAGCAGTTAATTCTTTACAGTTACATGTCCCAAACTAGAGTTCCTTAAAAAATGAAGGCCGATGCCTTGTGTGCTTTTGATGCCATGTCTTTTCCTTTAGAGTCAAAGGTAATTCTGTTGTTTCTAAGAGTGATATTTTAGGTTCTGACTGTTTTCCTTTTTCCTTTTATTAGAGATATACTTTTCATGGATGACTCCACTTATGGAGAAAGGTTTCAGAAGGCCCATCACTGAGAAGGATATCTGGAAGTTGGACACATGGGATACGACAGAGACAATGCACAATAAGTGTGTACTCCTCTCCTACTCTTCAGTACCTTAGCATGTGTCAATTACACTGGATAGAAAATGGGTGGCTTATACAATTCAAACAATCGACAAATTAGATAAAAACTTGTTTTTCATTCACAGCTTCCAGAAAAATTGGCTTGAAGAGTGTAGGAAGCCCAAGCCATGGCTACTAAGGGCCTTACATCGCAGTCTTGGAGGCAGGTAGGAACACTGTTCAATCTTCTGCGATTATTTTATCAATGTACAAAGAGAACAGAATACATGATATGCAGAACAGACTGTTCCTTGTGCAGTTTGCTTATGGTCATCCAATTCTGCAGGCTCAGGCCATAGATCAATGCTATTCCATTTCAGCTGGATTGACAGGATTAAGTTTTGTCTTTTGACTGTCTCCTTGAGAACTTTAGCCAGGATTGGTCCTCTGATTCATGAGATCATCCTAGTTAGGGTACTCCTGAGCCCAGGAAGTCTGATTCCAGCCTGTATTGGGCAGATTGGTCGATTTAATCCTGGTCCAGATTGGGATTGGAATTGGTCGATCCCTTGTCTGTTAAAATTGATCCTGAAATCATTGGAAGAAATCTTGAGGATCTTTACCTGCCTTAACTATTTTATTTGTCTATCTTATGGCAAATTATTTACTTTTTTTTTCTTTCTTGATGCACAGGTTCTGGCTTGGAGGATTTTTTAAGGTGTCAACACTTAGCTTTTGTTTCTTCTCTTATATTCTCCTAACATCATGATGTAAATCAATATCTAATCAATGAAGCTTACGCATTACCTTGAAGTTTGAATATATCAATTAGTTTTGCATATGTCAACATACTGTTTTGTTGCTAAGTTGAACAATTAAGAGAAAGTTTGCGCTGAAGATCCTGCATGATTTTTGTTTTTATTACAATTTTCATGGCAATTCTATTATAAAGTTGAATAGAGTGTTGTGCAGATTTTCACCTTGACTGATTCGGGCCCATAAGTTTGTCCAACAACAAAATGGAATGGGCTCCGGCAATTTTGGAGCAGTGAGAGGGGAGGACGGGGTGGTTGGATCTTTGCCGGGTGTGCAACTGGTGGTGGCCTATGCCAACGAGCTTTGGGTTTTCCAGGTAGGATTCTTACTGTGGGTGTTGTCGATGGGGTTTGCCTAGTGGCCTTGTATGGAGATGCTTCTTGGGATACTTTGGTGGGCATCGGGGGGGGGTCTCAAATCTCAATCAGTCAGGACAAGAACCCAGATCCATGCTGTGGAGGCGGGTGTTCCTTGCTACTCGAACTCTTGGTCTTGGTTTGTCTTAAAGAGATGCCATTTTGGGTGGGGCTGAGGCCTTTCAGAAGGGTTGGAGTGGTGATTTGCTAACGTCTCCCATAACAATTGATAGAGGGTGATTTGCTCATCATTGACGGTAATCTTGATTTGGCTTTGGTGCAGCAAGCCTCAGCCATTGATGTTGAGACGGCTGGTCTCAATTGGGCGAAGGAGTCTAAGGATGCTTGGGATATTTTAGATTTTGGCATTCGGTCTGTGGGGGAATTGGTCGTGGTCGTGTTAAGTTTCTTGGGCAGGGAAAGGGAGGTTAAAGCCTTCTTCAACAAGCTCAGATGGGAGTTTCGTACCCTAAGAATATTGGTGGGGATAATCAAAGTTTTTAGTGGAGGGTCAGCTATGGGGAGTTGAGTTTCCTCCTGAATAATAAGGTGGTTGGGAGTAGTAAGAGAAGTAACAAATCAGGAAAGAACATTGTTGTTTACACATGATCAACGTTATTACTTGGAATTGCCGAGGGATAATGGGGAAGGATAAAATTAGAGAACTGAATAACATGGTGGCCTCTCAAAAACCTGATATTATTCTACTGTAGGAAATTAATCTTTTCTCCAATCAGCAGGATGGGCACATGTTTAAATGTGGCAAATAGGAGGGATTCTCATGTGTTCCATCCACTGGGTAAAGTGGGGGCTTGGCAGTGATTTGGGACAAACATAAATTCTCGGTGGAAGACATTTATAAGGAAAGTCACTACCAAGTTCTTAGATTTAATGATGTAAGGTTTGGCAAGAGTTGGTGCTTGTGTAATATTTACGGTTCACTGAGAGATGGGGATAAACTGGGTTATTTTATGCTCTAAATCAAGTGATCAACAATCACTGTAGCCCGGCTTGGTGTGTTTGTGGTGACTTTAACGTGGTTCTAAAACTAGGTGAAAGATGGGGCCTGGTGGATTGGGCTTGCGAGATGGATGTTTTCAATGACTGGGTTAGTTCTTGTCGTATGATTGAGGTCCTTTTATGTTGTCTTATACATGGTCCTACAGTAGGTCCAAATCTAAACTTGACAGGTTCTTTCTTTTCGCTATGTGGGTGGAATGATTTGGTGTACCTCCTAGAGTTTGAGTTATTTCGGATCACTTTGTAGTGGGCATTTGCAATGGAGGGCTGAAGCACTATAACCAACTGAGGAAATTCAGATTTGAACTTACATGGTGTAGGGAAACCTCAAGGTGTTAGTTAAGATTTGGTAGGATGTGCATGTTGCAACCTCTTCCTCAGCTACTAGGAGATTTATCAATAAGCTTAAATGGATTAAGTGCTGCCTAAAACGGTGGGCAAGATGTAACTTTGATATATTTGTGAAAACGAGGGATGCTTGGATTGTGTAGCTTGATCATTTTGAGAAACTCAATGACAGTGGTCAAATCAGTGATGGTCAAACATAAGAGTGTAAAACCAAAGAGGTATATAAAGAATGGTGCTTTAGAGAGGAGATTAAATGGACACAGAGGTTTATGGAGTTGTGGCTGAAAGAGGATAACGCAAACACCAAATTTTTTCATACTCAGTCATCATTCAGTATGAAGAGGAAAATATCCATAAATTATTGGTGTATGGTAGAGATTGTTCTGGCACATATGATATTGGGCAACAAGCTACGGATTTCTACAAAGTCTTATTTTCTGATAATAAAGAGTGGAGTTCATTCATCGATTTCAACATACGAAAGGTCATTGATAGCAGTGAAGCTGATTCTCTTGTACATGCATTATCTGAACAAGAAGTGTTATATGCTATTAGAAGCATGGACCCCTTCAAAGCGTCTGGTCTAGACAGCTTTTTAGCAGGCTTTTATGGTCATTTTTGGGAGTTATTAAGGTGGATTTCTTCGCACTAGTAAAGGAGTTTGAGGTGGACCCGGATTATATCAAATGTTTGAATGCTACTATGTTGGTTCTTATCCCTATAAAGGACAATGTAGTGGACATAAAGGACCTTAGACCAATTAGTCTTCTCAAGTGCAACTGCAAGATTACCACTTAAGTGTTAGTCAATAGACTTAAGCATGGTTATCGGTAAGTCGACGAGCAACGGTTAGTTGGCATTTATACCCAGGTGCATGGTTCGCCGGGTCGCGACCCCGTCCCGCCCCGGTCGGTTTTGGGGCCGACCAACCCGGTCCCGACCCCAAGACCTCGACCCCATAATTAATATTTTATTATTATTTTTGGCGACCCCAGCCGACCCCGTCCCGACCCGGGTCGCGACCCCGGCCGACCCCGGTTGGTTTGGGGCCAAACCGACCCGGTCCCGACTCCCGACCCCACCTTCCTTGCCCAATTGATATATTTGGACAACTTCATGGCAGCTCACGAATGTCTTCATGGCCAAAAGGTAAGGGGTAAGCAGCGTATTCTTCTTAAATTGGGCTTTGAAAAAGCTTATGACGGAGTTAAATGGTCTCGTTTGCTGAGAATTTTGCGGCTAATGGGTTTTAATAATGTGTGGATCAGATGGATCAAGAGTTGTATCTTGTGTGAACCTCGTTTTTTTGTTTTTTTCGAGAAAAAGGTTGTTTTATATGAATGCCCCGGACTTACCTAGCAAAATAGGTGATACCTTATAAAATATTAGGTAGCCCAGCGGTAATTTAAAAATATTAAAATCGAGGTTCGAGTTCTTTAAAATTTTTGATATTTTGACCCTTCTCCGCCGGATGGTGCGAATATCCGGCGTTAACTTACATTGAGCAACGACTCAAATGCCCTTGATCAACCATCGTAGCAACCTGTTTTTAGAGAGCGTGCACATCCACAGAAAATTAATGAACTCTAAAGGACAGCAGCCCTTTGGGCCTAATAAAATGCGAACTGGTTTGTTTGGGGTTAATTTCATTTGTTTGTTGATTGATCTTAATTGACTTAGAGTTAGTTTTATGGGTTTTAGTTTTAAGTGCAATTGTTTGATTTGTTCTTTTTATTTGGTTTTAGTTTGGCTTTTGATTTGTTTTGTTTTGATTTGTTCAAGTTGTTTTGATTTCAATTTTGATGAGTTTTGAAATGTTTTAAACATTATGGGATTTGGTTTTGAAGTTTCAGATTTAATTAACAATCTGATTTTTTGTCCTTTGTGTTGGTTTTGGTGTGTTTTAAGTGTTTTAAGATGTTGCTTATTTAATTTCTTTTGAAACTAAACATTTGTTGTCCATTTTGGTAAGGTTCGGTGTCTTTTAAAGTGAATTTTCAAATTTGTCAATTTTAGAATACGATTTTTTTGAGTTCACAGATTGTTCAAATCTGATATTTTTTGTTTTTTTTGGATTGATTAAAATCTGATCTTTTTGGATTTAAGATTGATTTATTAAGTTTTTCTTTGTTGCGGCTCAATTTTATTGAATTGGGGTTGTTTTAAATTAAGTTCCCGATTTGCTTTAAATCTGATTTTTTTGTTTTTATCAGATTTATCAGATTTGGTTGTTTTTTTTTGTTTTGGCTGTTTGCATCACATCCGGCTCATCTGGCTACCATTCGGTGCCCGGTTTCATACATTCTAAATCGACATTGAAGATCATTTCATATAATAGGTGATTAAGTACAATGATGTAAAAAGAGATAGACAATTTCTTTCTCCCAACTTAGGTTTTCACCAATTTTGAAAAATTTCGGTATTATGACGGCATGCTGGTTATTTCCATCTTAGTGAAGTTTTACCTATCCAAACTGGCCAGCCTTGACTTAGCCATATTGGGAGAAGGATCGCCGGTTATGGGAGCATGCCCGCACTACTGTCTGGATCGACATCCCGGGACATACCCGGGGGGAGTTGTCCAAGGTGGAGTACTCGTGTAAGGGTGATGCTTCTTAATTTAGTTTGACTTTCGCATTCTAATTTTTATTTATTTATTTCTCGAAGTGAGGTCATTTAGGCCGGTTCTATTCTCACTGACTTTCTTGGCCGGCCTTTAATCTTCATAGGCTCAACGAGCTTGTTTTGAACTGTTTTGGGCGTGAGGGCTTGCTGGAAATCTGCTGCCTCGTTGGAGCCTTCTTGGTAGGACCAGCTTGGAAGGCCACCCGGCTATGCCCTTGGCCCGTTGGACGGTTTCCAAGGGGTGCCGGGCCGTCACTCTCAAACCGGCCTATGTTCAAACCACTGTCCTCTATTTTTGATTTGCTTCTACAACACCTATTTTAGGGAATCCTCTTCCTTGTTGTGGTGGGATCTGACATGAGCCAAAGAGGGGCTAGAAACGACCTGTTTTAGGGTATTGTTTAGGACCTGTTTTGGTTTGCTCAAGGGGCAATGAAACAAGTGGTTTCAAAGGTGCTCCAAGGGAAACTGAAATGCGGTAACAAAGATAGTCACAAAGGGGCTGTTTTGAGTAGGGAGAATTGAGGATCCACCCGGAGTAGACTTAGCCCGTCGGACGATCTCCAAGAATCTCCGGATCATCACCCTCGCCTAGGGCTCTAGTGGGTGCCACAAAGGGGTAGAAATGGGGGTCAGACATAGGCTGAATGAAGGCAGTTCTGAACCTGTTTAGGGAGGTCTGTTCAGGTGTCTTTAAGTGGGCTGACAGGGGGGCTGAAAAATAAGCTGAACAGGGGGCGGCTTCGTTGCGTGCGGAAGGACCTGTTTGGGTGCCTACAGGTGGTCCTGCAGGTGGCTGAAAAGGGCTGCCTAGGGGCCTGTTTTGGATCTGAGCAGAGGGTGGCTCGGGTGCCTGCAGGTGGGCCTTCTGGTGGGTCGACAGGGGGACTGAACATAGGCCACTGTTGGCGTCCTTTTCTTTTACAAAAAAAAGAAGAAAAACAAAGAGGAGTAGCCAGGCCTATGCTAGGCTGGACTGCCCCCAATTGGGCCAAACCACGTTCTTAACGGACCCCATAGTCTATGCTTGATTGGCCCAGCCCAAAGTCCTATTCAATTAAATAATTCCCAAGCTCTTCCCATAGCCCACTGTGCGCCAGCCCATAAGAAAAGGGAGGGGATGGGCTACGGCCAAGGGCAGGCCCAATCTGCCAACTGCCAGCCCACCCGCCACCTTAGCAGGCCCAGCCACACCAGCCATCTGTCCTGCCACCTCAGCATTGACCAATTGATGGAGGGAGGAAGCCGATGTGTCAGCCTACATGGGAGATGCCAAAGGACAGTCCAAGCATTGGAGGGCTGGGGAAGTCAAGGAGTTTGGAAGGCCAAGAGTCATCTTACATTCAAGCCAACCTGACTCTTGATGTCCCATCGGTCCCTATAAGAAGGGAGGGGCGCACCGAGGCCAAGGGGAGAGGTTTCAGATGACGACAGGCTGCCGGATTGTTTGCTGCCACCTGCGCACCTGCTCAGTCCCCCTGCTGCCCGCAGCCAAGAAGAAGAAGAAGAGAAGAAGAAGAAGAGAAGAAGGAGAGGGAGCAGCACCCCTTGCGTCTCTCACAAGGGCAGGTCGGCCCATCTTCATCCGGCGCCAAGTGGAGGAGAAGAAAAAGGTAGGGGCATGCACATATGAACTATAGAGCCCTCTAAGGGCACCCCTTCCTCCCCTTCCAAATTCTCTTCTCAACTCCTCTCATGGCCTAAACTGGCTTTCATCGTCATCGGCAACCCATGGCCCAAAATGGCCCCTATCAGCCCCCTGTACGGACCACCTAAACCACTCCTATTCGGCCCATAAAAATGCCCCAAACAGGACCTGTTCAGCCCCTTGCGCAGCTCCCCTAAATAGGCCACTTTTATCCTATGTTTGGCACTTGCTTGGCCCACCAAATTCATTCTCAAACATGCTATTTTTCTGACCCTCTTTCGGCCCTTGTATGGTCCTCAACCGGTCCCCTTGCAGCCAGGTTCCAGCCCACCTGCAGGCACCCCAAATCAGAACCCTAGCAGGTCCCATTCAGGCCCCCAAGTCAGACCCCTGGCAGGCTCCCCATTCCAGCCCCAATCTGGCCCCATTTCGGTCCAAAAAAGACCCCCGCAGGTCCACTTTCAGCCCAGCCAAATGCGCACTAGTGGCACCCACTAGACAGCCCGCATTCAGCCCATGTCTGACCCCCATTTCGGCCTCCTTTGTGGCACCCACCTGACAGCCCACATTCAGCCTATGTCCGGTCCCTATTTCAGCCCCTTTGTGCCACCTATTAGAGCCCTAGGTGAGGGTGGATGATCCGGAGATTCTTTGAGACCGTCCGACAGGCCAAGACAGGCCAAGTCTACTCCGGGCGGACCCTCAATTCCCCTTATTCTAAACAGTCCCTAAACAGGTCCGAAAATAGCCCCTTGCGCACCCCATAAATTCCCTGTTCTTATGCCCTTTGAGCAGCCCCCAAACAGGTCCTAAAACAGCCCTTTGTGCTGCCCACTAGCAGGCCACCAAACTGTACCTTGTACAGTCCCTTTCGGCCCCTAAAACAGGCCATTTTCAGCCCTCTTTTGGTCCACACCACATGCCGTCACAACAAAGAAGAGGCACCCCAAAACAGGTGCTGCAGAAGCAAGTCAAAAAATAGAGGACAGCGGTTTGAACATAAGCCGGCTTGAAGGTGACGGCCCGGCACCCCTTGGGAACCGTCCGACAGGCTAAGGGCATAGTTGGGTGGCCTTCCAAGCCGGTCCTACCAAGAAACTCCAGCAAGGCAGCAGATTTCCAGCAGGCCCTTCCGGCCCAAAAACAAATCAAAACAGGCCCGTTGAGCCTATGAAGATTGAAGGCCGGCTAAGAACGCCGATGAGACTTGAACTGGCCTAAATGGCCTTGCTCAAAAAAAACAATAAATAAAAATCAGAACGCGAAGGCTATACTAAATTAAGGAGCTTCACCTTTACACGGTACTCCACCTTGGATGACTCTCCCGGGTACGTCCCGGGATGTCGATCCGGACGGTGGCACGGGCATGCTCCCGTAGCCGGCGATCCTTCCCCCAATATGGCTAAGTCAAGGCTGGCCATTTTGGATAGGTAAATTTCACTAAGTTGGAAATGACCGGCATGTCGTCGTAATACTGAAAATTTCCAAAATTGGTGAAGAACCTATGTTGGGGGAAGGAATGGCCATCTTTTTTCACAACATTGTATCCAACATCTATGAAATGAAATGACTTTGATGTTGACTTGAAATGCATGAAATCGGGCACTGAATGGCAACCCAATGAACCGGATGTGATGCAAACCGCCAAAACAAAAAAACAAGAAAAACAACATTAGCCAAATCTGAAAAATCTAATAAAAATAGAAAAAATCATAACTAAAACAAATCTGAAAATTTAAACTTAAAATCACCTCAATTTAATAAACAACCGAACCATAACAAAGACATTGAAAACTGATCCTAAACCAAACCAAAAATCAGACTTTAATCAATCCGAAAACAAATAAAAATTAGATTTAAATAAATCTGAAAAATTTATTTTTAAAGCCACTTAATCCCATTCAATCAAACCTTCAACCAAACAAAGATTAAATAATTTCAAAGGGAACTAAATAACAACATCTTAAACACCTAAAGCATATCTGATGGGGACCCGATCCGGTCTATTTTGAGGTTATTTGTATTTACGTCCATTTGGACATGCTTGTAAATATTTGAGTTTTATTTGTGGTCTTTTCTTTTTATTTGAGTCCTCAAGAGGACATGTATGTAAATAGTCATTTAAGGTGTCTTATTTGTAATAGGCTCCTCTATTTAAGAGAGTACATTGTTGGAATGAAGAGAGAGAGAGTTTTGAGTTGAATTTTTGGAACCCTACGGGGCTGCCTCTTGTGCAGGGGCGTTGCCCCGTTCTCCTTCACCCCCTCCTCGATGGAGGTCGTCCAGCTCCACCTCCGGTGAAGACCGGTCTCTTCGCGACCCTCTGGCGAGAGCGCCTTCTCCTTCTCCTCCGTCCAGCGGCCTCCGAGCCATTCCTTCCCCTTCACCGGTTCGAGTTGAAACCCTATCGACACCGTTCACCTCCGTCTCTATCCGTTTCGACATCTCCGACGGCGTCGATCACCACCCCTCCGTCCACCCTCGCCTCTGGCGATCCCCGGAGTACCTCCACCTGTCTACCCCCTTCTGTTCGGAATCCCTGACACCCCCTTTTGCCGGATGAAGAAGGAAGAGGAAGAAGAAGAGCTCCGGCGGGACGGTTCCGGGAGCACACCCCCCGCTAGGGCTCCGGCAGCCTCCGATCCTCCTCCTCCCGCAACGGCGGCTCCTCCGACCACTCCCGGCGGCGTCGGCAAGGTCCAACGACGACGGCGACGGCGACCCTCCTCCCGCTTGCGGCTCCGCCGCGGCTGTCGAGGCGAACGAAACCCGCGGGAGCCCTCGCCCCCGCGGGGTCAACGACGATGCCTCTTAACGGGGGTATGCGGCTGCCGGCGAGCCAGCCACGTCTCTCGCCCCCGCCGCCAACCACAGGCGGCCACGGCCCCCCCGTTAAGTCGTGGTTCGGCGCGAACCGCCACCGGTTCGCCTCCGCCCACCCGGCCGGCGCACCCACTCGCGCCTCCCGCCCGCCTGGTCCCCCCCGATCGGCCGAACCGGCCGCGGTTCGCCTCCAGACTGGTTTTGAACCCGGTTCAGCCCGGTTCGCCTGCCTTCGACGGGGGTACGCGGCGGTCGGCGAGCCGGCCACGTCTCTCACCCCCGCCGCCAACCACAGGCGGCCACAGCCCCCCCGTTAAGTCGCGGTTTGGCGCGAACCGCCACCGGTTCGCCTCCGCCCGCCCGGCTGGCGCACCCACTCGCACCTCCCGCCCGCCCGGTCCGCCCGATCGGCCGAACCGGCCGCGGTTCGCCTCCAGACTGGTTTTGAGCCCGGTTCAGCCCGGTTTAGGCCGGTTCAGGGTTGGTTCGGCCCGGTTCGACACTCCAGAGGCCGGTTCAAGCCTTAAACCGACCGGTTCATGCCATTTCGGGCCGGTTCAGGCCGGTTCAGCAACTTTTGGGGCCAGTTCAGTCCCGTTTTGAGTGGTTTGGGCATGGTTCGACATATTTTGGGCCCGTTTTGACCGGTTTAAGCCCGATTTTGTTTATTTACTGCATTTTTAGGATATTTTGAGTCTTCCGAAGGCCCGCTGCAGTGCCACGTCACCGGTCCGTCCCGCCTCGTCCCGCATCAATATCAAAACCAACATAAAAAAAGAAAAAATAAGATTGTTAGCTAAATCTGAAACCTCAAATCAAATCGACCAAACCAAATTCAACAATGTTTAAAAATACTTCAAACACATCAAAATTGAAATCAAAACAACCCAAACTGATCAAATCCAACTTAAAACAAATCAAAAACCAAACCGAAATCAAATGAACAACAAATTAAACAACTTCACTTAAAACTCAAATCCATAAAACCGACAAGTCAATCAAAAATTAAACAACAAACAAATAAAAATCAACCAACAGACAAATAGAACAAACCCCAAACAAACCGGTTTGCATTTCATCGGGCCCAAAAGGTCGCTGTCCATTTGAGTTCATTACTTTTGTGGATGTGTACGCTCTCCGAAAATAGGTTGTTACGACGGTTATTCAAGGACATTCGAGCCATTGCTCGATGTAAATTAACGCCGGATATTCGTACCATCCGGTGGAAAAGGGTCAAAATATCAAAATTTTCAAAGAATCCGAACCTCGGTTCTAATATTTTTTAAATTACCGCCGAGCTACCTAATACTTATAAGGTATTATCTATTTTGCTAGGTAAGTCCGGGGCATCCAATATAAAGTCTTTTCTTCTCGAAAATGGAGAAAAACGAGGTTCACACAGCCACATAGGGGTTGTTTCAGCCCCGTTTAGGGGGGTGTGATTTTGGGCTGAGCTGGCCTTGAAGGAGCTCATGGATTGCAGGTATTGATGAGGGCCAATTTGGGTTACGGATGGGGTCGAGAAGAGGCAACTAGAAGAGGAAGAAGGAAGGCCCTTAGAGGGCTACATAGTTAGTATGTATAGGCCTTCTCTACCTTGTTTTTCTTTCTTTTCTTGGCGTTGGATGAAGATGGGCTGGTCTGCCCTTGTGAGAGCCGCAAGGGGTGTCGCTCCCTCTCCTTCTTCTTCTTGGCCGCGGGCAACAAGGGGACTGAGCAGGTGCGCAGATGATAGTAGTGGCAGCAGGCAATCCGGCAGCCTATCGGCGTCTGAAGTCTGCCCTCCTGACCTTAGCACGCCCCTCCCTTCTTATAGGGACAGATGGGACATCAAGAATCAGGTTGGCTTGAATGTAAGATGACTCTTGGTCTTCCAAACTCCTTGACTTCCTCAGCTCTTCAATGCTTGGACCGTCGCTTGACGTCTTCCATGTGGGCTGACCACATCGGCTCCCTTACCCCATAAATGGGTCAAGGGTGAGGTGGCTGGACAGGTGGCTTGGGCAGTCAGCCCTGGTGAGGTGGCAGGCCGATGTGGCCTGTTCACATGGCCTGGCTTGGGCTTGACCATGACCCAACCTCCTCCTCTCTTGGGCTGTGAGCAATTGGGCCTGAAAGGGGGGGCTGACATCTAATTAGATCAAGTGAAGATTGGGCCGGCCAAAGCCTGTGCCAATGGGTCCATTAGGGACCTGATTTGGCCCAATTAGGGGGGCGGTGGGTCCTGCTTAGTCCAAACCTTTTTCTCTCTCTCTCTCTCTCTTTGTAAAAAAAAAATGACGCCAACATATCTCTACTGCTAAATTAACGGTAAATGGTTTGGCTTTTTTGAGTCATTGCGACCCTATTTTTCCATTGTTGTTTGTCTTGGTTGGGCAAATACTCAATATTATACTGGAGAGGGTTGCTTATAATAACGTGATTGGAGGTGTCGAAGTGGGCTTTGAAAGGGAGTGTATAACCTATCTCCAATTTGCAGACGACACTTTTTTTTTCTCTTCAGGGAGATTGGAAAAATGCCACAATATGGGAATGTTACCTTTTCTTCTACCATCAGTGACTGGTTTGAAGATTCTACTACTCAGAAAAATGTGATCTTGTGTCTATTAATATGAATGATCAACAAAAGGAACATATGCAAAGAGTACTCAATATGCCGTGGGCATCCTTTCCAATTAAGTATCTGGGTTTACCTCTCTCTGCCAATGGTTCTAGAGGTAAGGATTAGGATTGTATCATTCATAAGTTTGAGAACAAATTACAGGGGTGGAAGAGCAATATGTTAACTGTTGGGTGCATATGGTTCTTATCTAAATCAATATTGCAAAGTTTACTTCTTTATTTCTTTTCAGTACTTAATGCCCTGTTTGGTAACACTATTAGACACCTCTATTACTCTTAATTTTAAAATTGATATTGTTGGTAATCACCTTGAGGTGTTTGACTAATAGTATCAATTTTAAAATTTGTAGTGCAAATAACACATGTGATGTAATACAAGTGTCAACTAGTATCAATTTTGACATTGATACTCCATCTTCTAGAAATATCAATATCAATACTAATATAGTATCATTTTTGATACTCTAACCAAACAGGCCATAAAGTACCTAAAGGGATCTGTCAAAATTTGGAGAGTATCAGAGCAAGGTTCTTCTGGTTTGGCAATGGAGGAAGTAGGTACTTACACCTCATTAAATGGGGTCATGTTTGCAGGTCTACCTTGGAAGGAGGTGTCAGACTATCTCTCTTGGAAAATGTCAACTTTGCTCTTCTTTCTAAGTGGTTATAAAAATTGAACAATAATCCCACTATTTTGTGGGCCAGAGTAGTCTGGTCCAAGTAAATAATTGGTTAGAATGGGGTTTAGATTACAAACTTTAGAGATAGTAGCAGAGTTTTGAGCATTTGGAAAGGCATTTTGCGTACTTGAGATCTCTTCATCTCTGCTACCAAAATTTAATTGGGAAACGGCAAAAGAATCTTCTTTTGGGAAGATCGATGGGTGGGGCCTACCTCTCTGGCATCTAGGTTCCCTTCTTTATTCATTATCTGCTATTTATCTTCAATCAAGATTGCTGGTACTTGGGATGATAGTAGGCTTAAATGAAACATTACTTTCAGAAGTAACCTAAGGGATGTGGTGATTCATGAATTTTCATCTTTACTTGTCTTACTTGAACGTTGTAGTTGCCATGCTGATAGGGAGAATAGACTCCTTTGGTTACCTAACAAGAACTCTTAGTCTAGTGTTGAATCTGCTTTGAGCATGTTGGTCATCGGAGGTTTGGAAGTCTCCTGGTATCGGGTTGTTTGGAAGCCTCCTTTACTTACTAAGATTAGGATCTTCCTCTGGAAAACTGCAAGGCACCGAATTCCCACAAGAAGTCATCTTCAGAGAATTTTACTAGATATGTGTTTTTGCGGTATTGTGAGGAAAATTTGGATCACCTCTTTTTAGTATGGCATAATTCTCTTCTTATGGCAGGTATTGCTCAGATGTTGGAAGATTGTTTGGGTGAAACCGCCATACATTATCTCTTTTCTGATCAGGTGGCAAAGTTTTAAATCCGGGTTGGGTGATACATACTCTCCAATTTGGGAGCTTAGCCTTCCGGTCATGCTCTTGTCTGTTTGGCATGAGAGGAATCATCGCATTTTTGAAGCACACTTTCACATGCCCAACAGGATCCTGTTTCTCATGACAACTTTTATCAAGTATTGGTGGTATGCTTCCGAATGATGTGCTTTAGATTTTGATTTTGTATCGAGTAATCTGCTTTGCTTTAGGAGTTTTTTCTTGTAATTGGTCCCTTTTACCATCTTGGTAGAAGTGTGCCTTCCTTTTGTTCTGTCTTTTCAAAGCTCGTATCTTTATTTTGATTTTATCCAATAATACTGGTCTTTGACCTTTAAAAAAAGATTTTCATCTTGACATTTGGTTGATTACTTGAGAACATGTATAGTAGCACATTGATGGCTGATATGAGGTGCATAAGCAGTACTGGTGGAAGCAGTTTGGCCATTGTATACGGAAAAAGAGGAGCATGGTAGGGGTAGGGGCTCTAGGGAGAGTGGTTGGAGGCTATGTGGTTAGGATGTTGTATCGTGCTGACAGTCGAGAGAGCTCAGGTGGGATGTTGGAGTTTCGTCTCTAAAGGGAGTGGGTCATGTATAGTCTCTCATCTATGTTGGGAAGGAATGGATGTCCAATATTTTTAGTAGAGAACATAGGGCTAGAGACTGTAATCACTGTATGGTTGCCATGCTGTGATCTATCTTGCGTGGGGCTTGGTATTGGAAGATAGGCCCGATGAAGTATGAAGGGGTATCAGGTTTAAGGTGGTCAAGACAGTGGTTGGGTTGAATGTTAGGTGCCTGCAGTCATCTTCGGATGTTGGATGGAGTTGTTGGTTTACATATAGCATCCCATTATGCTGGAATGGACGACAATACTGACATTTGGTGGTCTTTGGAAAATAATACGAGAAAGTCATTAAGGCTTGCCCTATTGGTTCAGTTGATGCTTCTGGTCTCGAGGGTGCTGTGTTTCTGATGCAAGAGGCTCTCAGACCTTCATGCTTTGATGAGTAAAGCCAGTGGATCAGAAAAGTAGACTTAAGGGTTTTTTACATATATATCCCTATAATTATTTGATATTCTAAATTTATCTATTTGATCTTGATAAACTTTTATAACTTCTTGAAATCTTACTCCATTCGAAATTAACTTAAACTAATCAAAAATATTTTTACTAACTTACCCTTCTATCTCTTCAAACACACTTCTCTCAACTATTTATCTCTCAGTTTGATTTCTCTCTAAGAGAAAGAGAGGGTACTTTTAGTAATTTTATTAGTTGAATATTTAAAATAAATATAAACATTAGCAGAGTTAAGCTTTCTGTACCTTACTGTAATGGAAATAAATCAAGATTTCAGAGAGTTTAAAAAGTTTATCAAGACTACAAGGACATATTTGGAATTTCAAATAATTCTAGGGATCAATATGTAAAATATCTTTCAGTTAAAGGTGGCAGCACTGAATAGGAATGATGATAATGAAATTGCCATCGGAGATCTCTCTTTTGAAGGGACTTCAGGTGATCCCTGATCTGATCTTGAGCCAGCCCCTTCACCATTGTGCACCGGCATCCTTTGCATCACCTCCTCTGAGCATGCCCAATGACCAGGGTATGTTGACCACACATGGAAAATCCGGCCTTCCTACTGTTACTTTTTGATGGTCGATTGCAGAGTTGGATGCAGCAGACACCTGGTTCGATACCAAGGACCTAGCAATCAGGCAGTTCCATCTATTATACCCAATCCAAGGACATCTCTGCATTGAATACTGTCTTTACTCTTTGTTACCTAGTGCCTTCAATCAAGGCACCCTCCACAGTCCACACTGATCTAGCTCTTACTTCCTGCTGATGGGTCTGAACCTTTGTTTTATACCACCTACAGCTGTTTCCAGAGTATGAAACTTAAAAATTCATTTCTTGACCCTCGCCCATCCTGGGTCAGGCTTCTTGCTCCAGCTCCAAGATGAGCACTGTCACCCCATAAAGAGAACCACACTGCACCTTCTTGGGGTGCATGCTGGCAAGTGTGGCCAAAAGCTGCAGGCTGCTTCTGAGAGTTGTCCCACAAGGCCACAACTCCCAAAGTACAAAAGATCAAAACAGCAGAAAACAAAAAGGGCATGGTAGCCTGAAGTTAACTTTGAAGAGAACAATTCAATATTATTTGAATGATTTAAATATCTCTGAAGAATTAACGCCAAATCGACATGAATAGAGAAAGAAAATCTATATGCTAGACCCTAAATAATTTAGGATTAAGGCTTAAGTTGATTTGTGTTGTTTATTTGTTTTCTGATTTGAATAAGTTCTACCATTCATCTGTTTCATTTGTTACCATTGGATTGAATTCCATAGCTATTCTAATATCTTTATTTATCTATGATCATACTTTTTATTTTATTATATAACAATTTATTATTTGCTGTTTGATTATTAAAGTTTTTTTAAATTACGTTTTGATTGGTTTACAAAAATACATTTTATTATGATTGTCATCATTTGTACGTGTTATTTTATTTATTTATTATGATTTTGTGATCCTTAAATTTTGTTAACACTTAAGTTGTTATTTGATTTCTTACTTTATTGCGTTTATTCATTTAATTTAAAATTTATCCTTTTTATAAATTTATTATATTATTTATTCAGTATGATTTTCTTAAATTTGTTTAAACGGTTTATTTGTCATTTTTTTATTAATTTAACCATGGAAGATGTTTATGATTTTATTATTTTTGTGCATATGCAAATAATATAACATGAGACATACATATGTTGAGATGGGTGCATTGAAATAAATGAAATGAGATGACATGAATAGAATAAATATGCTAATAAATAAAATGATGTAGGGGAGGCATGAATAGCCATAAATCCCCATTTGAATGATTATAAGTTGGGAGCATGTTAAGGGTGATTTTAGGAGTTAAGGATCTTGTTCCCACTAATCTCCACATCCTTGGATCCTAACTTCTCTATGGAGCGTATCCTAGAGATAATATTCAACATGTACAACCATACACCCCTACACATCATGTCCTAATTGTCTTTTTCTATGATATTTATATAACTCATATGTCGGGGATATATTTTAAGAGCTTAGTGTCACACCGTACAACCCCTACATTTAGTATTTTTTATGGGTTTAAAGGCCTTGTATTAGCCTAAGAGCGTTGCCTCATGATGCTGCACACTGTTGAGAGAACCCTATACACCATTCACCAAATTGGATTGCCAATAATACCTGAATATTATATAATAGAAATTATTTAACATTACTTCGAAATGTCATCCCTGTTGAGTGTGACTTCAAACAGCACAGGCAACTCTGGCAGCTGCTTGACCTGATCAGCGAGAGTAGGGACACCCCGGGTCTGTATGGTGCGGGTAAAGTGGCCCTGCCATCTGACATGGCAGGTAAATTTTTTCTTCAGAAAGTTTCTTGTAAATTTTAGAATTCAATTTGACCTTAAAATTTTAGGAGTTAGTTTTACAGTTTTAAGAATTTGCAGGTATACCCTCATTATTATTCTGCTAGATGTTTGTCTAATTTAGGTCCTTCTGTCTTGTGGGAACTTTTTGTTCAGTGATGATCTTTGCAGCATACATTCTCACTGGTTCTTTTCCGCGGTGAGAGTCTCAATCGTTGACTCTCACCAGATCTTTCTCATTTGGTATGGTGTTGTCAGTGTACCTGCCATTTGTTGCTTGCTCTATCCTCTTTTTGGCACTAATAAGAAGAAAATCAGTTTCAACAGCAGGTCTTTACAAATATTTTGACTAGTCAACTTATGATTTGCTATGTCAACTGATCCGGATTGGAATCAGCAACTGGGTCAGCCATTGTCTATTTGGCCTTGATTGGCTGATCTGAATTTTTTTCCGCTGCAAGTGTCCTAGATCAGCCTGGATTGGCTGAAAAATGTCAGGATCAGCTGATCTTTTGCCAGATAGGAATAGACCAATCCGGTTGAAACAGGTTCTGCTGACTGAGGTTGGCCAGAAATTGGCCGATCCAGAGCCTGGACCGGTCAACCCTGCTGGAATCAGCCAGAACTTTGGCTGAGTTGGCCCATGTCAGAGTCAATCCGGTCCACGTAAGGGCTAAATCTACATGATTTGGGCAAATTCTTGGCTTCCCTTGCTTTGAGTGATCCAGCTGATTCAATCTGATTCTGATTGGGATTGGCCTTTGACCAATCCAAGGTTCAATCCTGACCCTGCCTTTCTTGAGTGAACTTATAAGCAAGTAATGCACTTTTTGTACAGTGTTCACATGCAAAGTCTTTAATTGAAAATGTTCATGTTCATAGCTGGATCTCTGTTTTTTTGCATTCATGGCCTGGGAATTCCTTTTACTGCTGTTTAGTTTCTTTTTTTGCCAAATGCGTACAAACCTACACTTGGTGGGACATGGAAAGTGTTAACTTACAGTTTTTTTTTGAATCACACATGGCCCAGTGGCCGCGAGGCCTGCTGCACCGCAGCCAGCGGAGGTTCGAACCCCGCCCGAACCTCACCTGTCACCCCCCTGCGGGGGTGCCTGGCTTTGACGCCGCCAGAAAGTGTTAACTTACAATTATCAGTGACATTCAGTTTGAAAAGTTTATTACCTGCATTTTGTCTTTGTTTTTTCTTTCTATAGGTTGGCAACGATGCTTCACAATTTGTTGGCCCGTTAATCTTGAACCTCCTCTTACAAGTAAGTTTCTTTCTATCTTAATCCTTTTTGTTCAGCAATTCGTTTCTTTTAAGACATATTGATTAAAAGTTTAGGAGCAGATTAGCAGAAATAGGAAGTATGTATGCTCATATTTGGGTGCGTTTATATATGTGTATGAATATGTATGTATGCTAACTTGGCTTATCAAAATTTACTTCTTGATGTGAGCTCTTAGCCTCTTTCATATCTGACCCATATGTTCTAGTATGATGATAAAATTTTATGCCCATAGCTCTTGCAATCTGACTCTCTTTTCGAGCTAAATTGAGTAAAGTAAATGCTAGTAATGAAGTTCTTAACTTAGGTACTGGCTAATGCCCTTGGGCAAGGGAGTTACTCCTGATGATGTAGTTTATAGGTTGATTGTCTTACAATATTTTTGTATATACTTTCATGATACAAATTTACACTAAAATAAACTCTGAGATAGTTAAAGACATAAAATTATCATGCTTGAGATATGTTGACAAAAAAGTAGGGATCTTGTATAACTAAAAAACTTGGGCGACTACATGGGGAAAAAAGTCTCACCTCTTTTTTGTTCAAGAAGAAATGCTGTTTAGTAACATATTTTTTGTAATGATTACCAAACATCATTTTAAGAAGTGTTGTTACAAAACATATTTTTGTAACAAAAACTCATTTTGTCATACAATCCAATACCCCATTAACTAAATGACTTTATCTGTAGTTGTCTTTCTCTTTTATCGAAGATGATTAAGTGTAACTATGTTTTTTTTTAGATTTTATACAAGGATCCGTGTTTCCTAAGGACTAAGAGTTTTTTTTTTGTTTTTTTACATGATTGCTTTTATTTCATTGTGCATTTTCATTGGTCCATTTATTAATTGTTTTTTTTGATTCTTCAATGCAGTCTATGCAAGATGGACATCCATCATGGAATGGCTACGTCTATGCTTTCTTAATTTTTGCTGGAGTGGTTGGTACATAGCCTTCAAATAAGAGTTTCCTGTTTCAATGTAGAAGCTAGAGCTGCCTATGTTTTTGTTTGCACCTTTTCCTTGGAAATTGAAGCGACAGTTTAATTCCACATCACCTGATTTTATGTTTTGGGTGTTTTTTTCTGTTTCACTTGAAATTTACGTGTAAAAAATGGTAAATCAGCTCGCATCTAAAATGTATACATTTTGTGTACCATTTAGTAAGAGTGGTCATTGGTGAGCTATTAATAATCGTCATCATGGTTGTACGTTTTAACCCTCATAGTACATGCCTATCCCATGATGCATTTCTATGCTTCTTAGTTTCTGTTTTTCCGGATGAGCAAGGAAATCTTTCTTATGGAGATAGCCATTTAGCAACCAGGAAAACAAGGAGTTCTGGAGGTGCTAGAAGCCTAACTATAGAAAGGATTTCAGGCCTCAGTGATGTATGTGAAAAAACATATGAAACTGAAAAACATTTAGGTCATATAATAAACTCAGTAGGGGTGTAAAAGGAATTCAATATTCCAAAATTCCAATTCAATTTTGAAAAAAGGGTTCGGAACTTGTTTTTTGTATCCTATAAACTATTGGAATTGGAATTAGATATTCCGATTGCTTATCTGAACTCGATTCGGAATTAGTTGATTTTTTTTCCGTTTATCTGATTTTGATAAAATATAAGTATATATAAGTAAATTAATTAAAACAAAGTTAATACATTCTAAAATATGATACATAAAGTGATAAAATGATAAAAATAAAGTTATTAAAGAAATTATATCAAAATTTAGTAAGTATACGTGAATTGTTAACTCAATTTTAAGTAAAAACTAATATATAGTATATATTTTGGAAACTACCAAATTTATATATTGGAAACTACTAAATTTGGTTCCGATTTCGATTTGGATAACGGGATTGAAATCGGAACAAAGTGATTCCGAAATATTGGAATTGGAACAACCTAACCCTTTTCGCAATTGGATACAGGTGATTCCACTACCAAATCCGACTCGTTTGCATTCCTAGTGCTGAGTCAGTCAGTCCACATTGAGGGCTGGTTGATTGGAAATTAAATAGTTATTTACTCATTTGAAATGATATAATTGAAGAAAGACATGCTTCTGAAGTTCATCTGATGGTCTAACTGTAAGATGTTCTGCAATTAGTGAATGACAGACTTGAACCTTGAGTTCTTGAAGGTACCCAATTGAAGCACTTCTTACATTTGTGTCATATTCTGCTTAGTTACACCATGGTTTGCAAGTGGGCAGGCAGCAAAAAATATTGAATGATGAGCTTACACTGACAAAGTTGGAGTCTGAGAGCATTAATTTATTATTTTGGATTTTATTTTTTTATGGCACGTGATCTGGTTTCTATCTATTTATTTTCATGCCTAATTACTAGAATTGTAGTTTTTAGTCACCGCCCAAATATGGCAGAGGTTGGTTAACAAGTTAGGAGATAATGCTACTGGTTGTTATTCTGAAATTACCTTGTGAACTCATTGCCAACGTCAGATGTGTTCTGGAAGTTATTTTCTTGCTGACTGTAAGTTCATTTGGGAAATCAAATTTTGGTTGCAAGAGTAGGGAATCATCTGCAAGGTGCACCATTTGTTACCTTGTTTTTTCTAGTTCAAGTAGTGAAGAGTTTTTAATTGTTTGTCCCTTCAAGCAACCATGCCTTCAATATTGTTATTCGGGACCATTTATTGTGTGATGCAGTTGACAGATTTGAATCACTTATATTATCAATGTACAATCCTGAAAATGTATTAATTCAGTTTTGATTGAGGGACATTATGGTTGCATATTCTGTTCTTGAAAGTATAATACCTATCTTTGAGTCACATTTCAGTTATACGTAGTTAAAGGTGGTTAAGGCAAGCAGTTGAGGTGACCATTGACCACATATGCTTTGAGAGGTCAGGTGTCACCTTCCCCGTAAAGGCTTTCAGATGGTTGCTCAGCCCGTTACTGGCAATTTCAGTCTTTACAATCTCAGATTAATACTACTGATTGCAAAAGAAATAAACAATTTTTTTAGGCTACATAAATTTGTTAATGTTCAGATCTAGGTTGTATTTATTGCACCCTGTTGATAAATTTGTGTTTATTTTGCATTTTCTCACATATTTATTATTATATATACATGTTATTGTTAGTGCATACTAATGAACATTTGAGGTGATCACCCATTCATTGAGGTGAATGATCACCTTGGTGATTCTGAGGTGACAGAAGAGTCAATATTGTCAGTTGCTTCTCACCTCTTATTTCGTAGTTTCAATTTTGTTCATGAAATATGCTTGAAGTTGACTGCTCTAATAGCATAATCTTTTTGGTTCAGGCATTGGGGGTGCTTAGTGAGGCACAATATTTCCAAAATGTGATGCGTGTTGGTTTCCGGTTGAGAGTAACCTTGGTATGCTTTGGTATCTTAAATCTTTGAGTTTCGAGTTTTACCACCACTATATATTTCTTTGATTACTTTATTTTATAGTAAGAGCATTTATTCATGAAATATTAGTGGGTATCTTCTGTGGTTGCATTGATTTAATAATCACTCTGAAAATAAACAAATTTGCAATTTCAGTGATGATAATATTGTTTTGTTTTTGCCTCCTTGACCAGTTATTTGCCAAAAAATGCAAAGTGGAAGTGTTCATTTGATGTCTTCCGATGTTATTATAGGTTGCTGCCGTATTTCGCAAGTCCCTTAAATTGACACATGAAAGCCGCAGAAAAGTCCCATCTGGAAAAATTACAAATTTGATTACAGCAGATACAGAACAACTTCAGGCATGTCTTCACTTCTCTTACAATTCAAGGTTTACTTTTGGTTAACAACTGGAAATTCTAAATCTAGACTAGAGCCTAATTTCCTGACACATATATAAAGCAAATTTAGGTATGACTTTTAGTATGCGTTATAAAGCAATTAACACTTTTTTGGTCTCTTCTGGTACCTGGTAACTAAACACGTAAGCCTGATTTTTTTGGCAAATTGTGGTCCATAAACAATTACATTGTCACTTTATGCAGCAAGTATGCCAACAACTTCACAGTGTATGGTCTGCCCCGCTTCGTATTTCGGTTGCTATTTTTCTACTGTACAAGGAGCTAGGTGTTGCTTCAGTTGTGGGTGCATTCTTGTTGATCCTTTTATTTCCCATACAGGTGTGTTTTGTACTGGGATGTATTAATCTCACTTGACAGCCTTTTGACTCTTCTTCATTGTATCTTTGTCTGTCTTGTAGAATATTGGTATTTGTAATATGCTATTCATTATTTCTGATATCCATTCTAGTTTGCATTGCTTATTGTGATTATTCTACTTTGTTTTACAGTTTGCTTTTTTTAAATTCAAGGAAATGTTTCATGATAACATTTTTGCTTGATCATTTCACCAATTGTTGATCTTCCTGACTTTCATTTGATTTGAGAAATCATAACGGATAAAAAGAATTATATTGCATCAAGTTATCCATAATGTTGAAGACAACCATGTGATTGGTTACTGGTGTGCTGATTTTTATGCTTTATATCATAAATACTTGCACCTTCGAATCTGTGATATATTTCTAGTTTAGGAATATGAAGCAGTTTCTCAATAAACTTGTGAAGGAAGTTTCAAGTGGCAACTTATGGCTATCCTGCTTCTCTGATTTGCTATGTAAAACTCATTTTAAGGACTCATTTGTCGTTTTAAATCAATTAATTCACATGCCTGCTTATGAGATTTCTACTTTTACTCAATATGGTAAAATTTCAGGTGAAAAAATGTACAATGGCATTGCTACTGTTCCACAATAAGGAACCGAACTATCTTTCTAGATTAAGGGATCTCGGGTATGACTAGTGTGGATTACTGCAATTAGTAATGGCTCTAATTCTGTCTATGGAGATGATATCAGTAAAAAGTGGAATACTTTATTTATGTACTTAAGAGCAGAATAATAATTGATAAAAATTTTATGGGGTGTTTCGTTGCATGATAAATCGAGTTTTTGCTATAAATTTATGTTTTTAAAACAAAACTTTTTAAAAAAGTGTTTGGCAACCCGTACAATTTTATATTTTAAGAGAGCCTTCTTGGACAAAAAGTGGTTAGACCCTCTTTTTTATCTTATGGTTCCGTGCCTATTTTAGTTATATATGGTCACCATAGTTCATGGAATCAATTGATTTCGGGATCTGACTGGCATGAGCTGACCTAATTTAGGGGGGGGGGACGATCATCCGCCCCTAGATTCTTGTTGAAATTGGCCGAAATTGACTGAATTGGCCTGGATTGCCTTGAATTGTCCGATTCTCGCTGGAATCGGCAGCCAACAGTGATAGAGATATGTGAATTTTCTTTTAAAAATTTAAAATTTTCTGTTTTTCGAAGAACTGAGCCGGGCCAATTCCGGTTCAGTTGTTCTTCCAAGGAATCGGTGGATTTGCTGATCCGGATCGGATTGGAATCAGTGCAAGCCAATCCAACAGCTGATTCCTATCCTGCTTTCCTTGTCTCCTTTTTTTTGTCATCACTTTTATCCAAACATGACAATTTATGTCTTTGGCTATTTTATTTTTATATAATATTTTAACATGAAACTGAAACTACATAAAAAATTATTGTACAACCAAACAGTCTATTAGCTGTTGCATATGTAGGTAAAAATCTAATGATATGCAGTCTACTTGTATGCATCCTAGAAAATATGACGAGTAAGTTGATCTTTTGTCTATTATAACTCTTTTGTAATCTTTATGAAATAACAAATGATATGACTTTTGATATCATCATTTTCGCTTATGGTATTCTTCTTTTCTGGCATCTAGGCATACGTTATCGGCAAAATGCAGAAACTATCTAAAGAGGGGCTTCAAAGAAGTGACAAACGGATTGGACTGATGAATGAAATATTGGCTGCTATGGATACTGTCAAGTATGCTCTCTGATAACTCATAATCTTCCTGGGTTTCTCACTTCTGTTTAGGATAATCTTTTAAATTTTCTGGAGTATATTTTTCTTGACCTGAATGATAGATGTTATGCGTGGGAGAAAAGCTTCCAGCACAAGGTCCAAATTATTCGAAATGATGAACTGTCTTGGTTTCGGAAAAGTCAGCTTTTGGCAGCTGTAAGTTAAAGCAGGTTACCTTTAAATTACTCCATGAATGTTAGTGATGCTATATTCTATACGCAGTTCACAAGTTGTTGACTTTTCTTTCCTAATTTCTGTTGAACGTTGCAGTTTAACAGTTTCATCCTGAACAGCATTCCTGTAATAGTTACTGTAAGTTCATTTGGTGTATACTCTCTACTTGGAGGAAACCTGACACCCGCAAAGGCATTCACTTCTCTTTCACTGTTCCAAGTATTGCGGTTTCCTTTATTTATGCTTCCCAATCTGGTGACTCAGGTGCACTTTTCATCTCCTTGTTCATCATATCAGAATTATAGATCAATGCGAAAATTATGTTTTCCTGTTTGAAGAGCCTGTCAGCTGAGTGATGTTAAATTTTCTAGGAACCATGTGATTTTTCATTTATTGCTAGATTGTTGTTAGCACTTAGCATTAGGCAACACTGGAGCTCTAATCACACAGTTACACTTAACCCATCATGTGACTTCCAAATTGCTTCTTTTTATAACCGTATTTTTGTTATTTCTTATTCATTATCAGGAATTCCATACCTTTTGAATGTGATTTAACACATGTTTTTTTGTTCATTCAATGGCAAAAAAAAGTGAAAAGAACTCCACGAAGGATCCGTTTTTGTTATTCATACTACAGTAGCATTGTGGAATTTCTGTTAGTTCCTCTTAATAAAGCATATGTTATATACACAATTCTGTATAATATGATATTTACTGTTAGTTTGTATGGAATATGGTTCAAGTGGCTTACACTTTTTATTATCTGTTATCACTCCCTTGGATTAATGCTAAGGTCAAATGTTTGGAACTACAAAAGAACATCACAGTCAAAGCTGGAAGGCAATCTTGGCTGGTGAATTCTGTCTTTTGTTCGTGAAACATTTGCATGATTTTGGGAGATGTGTCTAAGTTTCCAGGACACTAGAATGTCATTGCCATCAGATTATCAGACATGCTGAAAACACTACTGATACTTTTTTTTTGTTTTCTTTTCAATCGTTCGTTGAACTGCCTAACCAGTAGAAAGCATATGTATGTCAAGCTATTCAGCATTTTGACGGTAGATGTTAAGGGCCGCTCTGGTAAAAACTATAGTTTTGCTCAGTTGTGATCCAGTAAGTAGTTCACGGGCTTGGTGGGTAGACCTGTCAGTGGGTTATTATCGGTCGAATCTTTCAAGATCCACACCTGAATCCAATAAAGCAAATCCAAATCCAATTGTGGACCTGATAAACTATTGAATTTCGGGTCTAGGTCTATACCCGAATCCGAAAGTCACTTTCAGATTTAGATCAATCCGCTGCCCCGACTGTAACGCAATGCATCCCGCTACAGTAACCAGCCGAATAAATTCACTACAGTAGTAGCCGATTAAATTCGCTACAGTAGTCAGGGGCGCCCGCTACAGGACCATTAATAAAACTTACATCCCCTGCATTTACATCCGCCATTCACAATTAAAAATTAAAGAAAAATAATTACATTCGCTGCACACTACATGGAACATTCACCATCAAAAATTACATAATAAAAAATTATGTCTGCCACATTATACAGAGCATTCAACATCAAAATTTTCAAAGTAAAAATTACATAATAAAAATGAAAATATGAAAGATCACGTTCTAGTATCAAAATAAAAATAAAAAATTGCAAAATTTCAAGCATGAAGTTTTGAAACACTTACATCAACTGTACATTATTTCACTAATACTGTTTTTATGTTTTTTAAAGATCAACAAAAATGCAGATGCTATGATCAACCAACCTTTAGAAAATATTTGGTCCTTATTCTACATTTACTCTTGTGGTTGATTTAATTCAACCTAAGCAAAATGTGTTGAATCTAAAGGCGATCCAATAGGGGATACACAATGTTCAGTGGATTAATTATGCAACATTGGGTGGGGGACTGCATATACCTGGAAAATAAACTGGAATCGTGAGAAAAACTTAAGTTCAAAGTCCAACAACTAAACATTCGAATTAAACTAGAATTGTGTTTATTGAGAACTCGTAAACGATAATATATCTTTCTCATATCAAACTCAACCCAGCAGGAAATTGTGGGTCAATCATTTGCTTGCCCTGAATTATTATTGTCTGGTGATCAACACCCAGGGAATCACATACTTGTACTGGATTTTGTTTAGCATGTGATGCAAGCAAACTACCTTTCAAGTTCTTGCATGTCCTTAGAGTAAGTAATCCCTTTGGGAAAATCATTAGCAATCCAGAAGTGCTTCATTCAAATCAGATGGAAAAAAAATAAAAAATTACGTCTGTTACTATATACAAAGCATTCACCAACAAAATTTCCAAAGTAAAAATTACATAATAAAGATGAAAATATGAAAGATCACGTTCTAGTATCAAAATAAAAATAAAAAAATACAAAATTCCAAGCATGAAGCTCTGAAACACCTACACGAACTGTACATTGTTTCACTAATACTATAGCAGATGGAAAAACATTGAATAGTTTTTGTACTATAACAGATCAGATATATCGTCTGATATTGTGGTTCTTTTCACAAGTGAAGCTAGCTTTGCAGAGTCCTACTCCTGGTAGTTGATTTCACCCAGGGTCCTATCACTCAAGTCTTTCCACTTCTTTTTTTTCCTTCTTTGTTGCTTGCTTATGTGCCTTATGGAATCATGCAATTCTACCATTTTAAAAACTTCATAGTATTTAAGATATCCAACTCTTTTTTGGTCAAATGAAATATTGAATTTCAACTTACTACTTACCTCTTTCAGGTGCAACTATGAACATTACATGGAAATTTAAACAATAATGTCCCTCTTTATTGCTAAAGGCTCTCAAATACCGGACACGGCAGTTTGTTGTGGTCCGATCTGTCTGCTCTATTTTTTGATGATGCAAACAAAATAGATATAGGACATTCATGAACAGCAAATATAGGACATTCATTGATGCGGGACGGGACCGGGGGTCCCATGTTTTCAAATATAATCCAACAATATAGTCCAGGAGATAAAATGCTGAACAGAAAATAACCAGCAGACTGAATTGAACCAGCAGAAAATACCAGGAACCAGCAGTCTGACCAGAACTCAAAGATATGAACAGACTTTCAACAGTATTAAGCTCAAATCATAATCCAACAGTATATGCAATTTATCATCGGAATAATATCAACAGGAACAGATGGATGTATCAAAGAACTAGGCTCAGAAAAAAAATGATCTCATCATGGCCTTGGAATCAGGAGACCATTTTTAAAACGAATCTTCCCAGGGGAGAACTAAGCTCACTGCCAGCAGCCTTTAAGAAGCTACCAAGGCATTAGGGAATAATCATTGGTCCTCATCACATTCCCGTTTAAAATGTAGGCGGATCCTGTCATCCATCCGCCACTTTCTATGGCTACTTAATTGTGTCAGAAACTGAACTGAAAAAAAAACTGCTTAACTTCTGTATAGAATCTGAATGTAAAAAAATACTGTAATCTGATCCAAACTATCAGGAAGACAGTCGTCTGCTATAATGACTGGAGGGGGACCAGTCTCAATATTTCTCTTGACAGTCTGTAACTGTAGAACTTCTCAAAGAACAGCAAATCACTGGGAATGACGAATCCTGACTGGAATAGGGACCAGTCAAAACTTGTGCAACTAATCAGAACACCAATGTAGTAATGAAAGAATCTCCAGATCCGGAATCAAGATGAACTTGGATTGGAGAGGACCAGTCTTCCAAAGTAAACCGAACTATAGTGAAGAAATGCAGATGGAATCAGATGAACTTGTAGTAAGATTCCGTCTCTCAGGATTTTAAATTCCACAGCAGAGATACAGTCAACTTGGACTTATACGATCCATCTTCTCAACAGAAATAAGAACTAAATCAAACGGATCAATGAAAATTTTCAGGAGGTGAAGCAATCTCGGAATGACAAGAAACCGACATTAAACGGAGCTCAGTTTCTGAATGACTTCGTAGCCACTAATTTCCAAACCAGAAAACCGAGATTATGTATAGTTATCTCAGATCCGTCGACCAACCGTTGTTAAACATTTTGATCTGAAGACCAAGCGGAGTATCCGTTCAAGAACAATATCCAGCAGCACAGATCTGCCGAAATACCCTTGACTTCCAGTTCTGATCCAAGATCAAATAGCATCTGTTCGAAAACCAACATTTAGCAAAAACAGATCCGTAGATCTGAGGGAGGAAACGAGAGCGAACTCACTAGTAGGCACTGATCTTAACCATAGAACAACCAGGGATCGTAAATTCAGAGTATGATAAGGATCCCTTCATCATCGGCCTTGGAAGCCTCGGATTAAACTCGCTCAGCAATCTACCAAAGCTGACTTAGCTTATACACAGTCAACGAAACGGCAACAACGAAGTTACATCATCCAAACAAGGATGGTTGAAACATCGGTTACCATGATTGTCGACAATGAAACAAGCTCACGACAATACCAGAAGTGGAGAAATACCGCCGCGCAAAGAAGAAATCTCAGGAGCTTGAAGAACAATGGATTCCGAAAACAGAATAGGAGCGATCGGTCTCCAATAGTGGTAGAAGAATACTGGAGGACGAGCTATCCTCAGGAGGGGAGAAGAAAAGAAGAGAACTAGCTATTCTCCAGGTGTAGAAGAGGAAGAAGTCTACCAGAGAGTTCAGAAGGACGATCCAACGGAGTTAAAACCTTAGGACAAACCAGCAGATCCGGACGAGGGGAAGACGATCTCTCCAGAAGACCACGCTATTTTTCTCCAAAGAGGAAGGAAATCGGAAAGGATGAAGACCGCGCGCCATTTACTCCATCAGAAGGAGGAACTCTGGAGGATGTAGACCGCGGGAGGATATGCCGGTGGAAGGAGCTCCGTGAAGACCGCCGTTCGCCGCCGGAAGAGAGACACCGACCAGCCGCCTGAGGAGTTTCGCAAGCCAGCCACTCGCGAATGAAGGTGGGAGGGTGAGAGAAAAACCCTTGCGGGTTTAAGAGCGCACAGGGGAGGGTAAAACCAGAAAGTAAAATTTCAACGGGAGCATTTCTTCTATTCAATGCATCATGCCCAAATGAGAGGGGTCCGGTCCTTTAAATAGGGTCCGACCCTCCTATTTACATCAAAATTTCAGAAATAAAGCTAAAAAATGAAAAATGCATAAGAAATTCCTAAAATGTCCAAAAAAATACGTAGACACCTTAGAAAATTCTAAAAAAAAAAACCTGAAATGCTTATAAAGTCCAAAAAATGGCTAGACAACTTATAAAATTCCTAAAAATTGGAAAAAATATTTAGATGGGTCTAATATCTATCTAAAATGAAATTTTAAATCTATTAATCGGTCCTTGCGTCCCGATTTGATTATCAACATGAATCGATTATTGACCCTCGATTTGATTCCCATCATTCATGAACAGCAAATAATGATGGCAATGGATCGAACTTTTTGAATTTCCTAAAACAAATATAGGACATTCATGAACAGCAAATGATACATGTAAAGAACATTCATGAACTCAATTCCAACACCAGGGAGCTACTTAGTACTTACATCCATTCAAAGGTGCAATTGAACTTTGGATACTATGATCAGCCGAAAATAAAGAAAATGGCAAATTTATATAATACCTAAAGTACCGGGAAAGCTATAGAGAACAAAGCATTTCTACAATGGGTATACTGATATCAATTTTGAATTTGTGAAGACTTGTTAAACTATTATTAGCCATTATTTACATCCAAAAATAACTCGGTATTAAGATCAAGAAGAGCTTGTCTAAGAAGAAAAGAAACCTAAAACATCGATAAATCTTCTCTTTTTCTTTTTCCCTTTACCTTTATCAACCTTTAGACTAGATTCTCTCCTGACCCAAGAGGCCTCCCCTACCGCCATGGATACCATCTCCGCCTCTCTGTTTCTCATCATCATCTTTTTCTTCTACCTCCACCATCTCCGGCTGGCTAATGTAGGTTCTAGCTTCTAATTTGCCCGAATACGGCTTACTCCTCTTGCTGCAGCAGCTCATCTTTTGCCCCACTTTGCATTCTTCTTGTGGCCATTGTTGCCTACTTCCCCGCATGCTCAGTGCAGTCCGGCCTCTGCCGTACAACCTGCAGCCTCTGCCACACCACCTGCAGTCAAGAACGCATCCTGAAGGACTGAGCAAGAATGAGGAGAGAGAATTAGGAGTTGATACTTGATAGAGGACCTCGAGCGCCTCTGTCGCCCAGGGGATGCTCTAGTGATTAGAAAAAGAGGTGGCTTGACAGGAGCTCACCCCGGAAGATCACACGAGAGAACAGAATCGCGGGTCGCGGAAGTGTGAAACCACCAGGCCATCGAAGCGCCGAGTGTTGACGATGAGAAGCCGACTGGAGCCCTAGGTAGGGCATGCCGCCGCAGCCCGCGGGTTACCACCAGACGGCTGGCGGAGCCGATGGATAAGCGGAGTAGTGTCGAGCGAAATCGGGTCTTCGATCTCGCCTTCGGGTTACCATATTAAACCCGATACGTTAAAATCGGGCATGTTTAAAATCGGGTATATTTAAACCCGATATCGAGATTTACCGGGAGCATCAATCGAACGCCGAGAGACTGTTTTCTCATTCGGATTCAGGTTAAATTACGGACTACCCGTATCCATTTACAGGTCTATTGGTGGGAGTAGATCTATTCTAAAGATGGTAGATATGTATGGTTGACTTCTTTGACCCTCGATGAAGGAAGCCTCATGCATTTTTTTCTTTGTCCTGGTGAGGAAAGCATAATTAGGACTTTTCTCACATATTGACTTTGTTTTTTTCCTTCTGGTTGAGTAATAAAATTTGGTATAAAATGGAAAATCATGAGTAACTAGTGTTTGAGTGTCAGTTGCTTCTAAAGCCAAAACTCTATTTGTTCAATGTAATCCTTGAAGCAGTGATCGTGGGATTGGAATCGAGACCTAGATCGGTGGTTCTGATCTTGATCGGGATGAGATTGGCTGATTTTTAGGGAAGTAAACATATCTGGATAGGCCCAGATTGGCCAAAATTTTTAATTAAAAAATCATAAAAGGAGGAGGGTTAGCATAAAAGAAAGTCACATTTTATGATATATATTCAAATGATATAAATGTTGTGGCATACTCACCTAATGACACATTACACCGTAGCCTGAGTGGCGAAAAATCTAACATGGATGAGGGCATTCTCCTCATGGGATGCGCCACATAAGCACTATAATGTGGTGTTAAATAAGCAAAGGTTTCCATATAAATGACGGATGTGGGTAAAGAAGTTAGTCTATAGTGAAGAGCAAGATATAAGTTCTAGAATATACTTAAAAGTAAATAGACATTACTATATAAAGAAATCTAAGAAAGAAAAGCTTAAGGGAATGATAAGAATATGAATTTAGAATATTGGATCCCTTACAGGAAAACTTATGGAGATGAAAAAGATGAATATTATGTGTGTCCAAGAAATCAAGTGGATATGAGAGAAAAGTAAAGAATGAGGAAATACATGCTATAAACTATGATATACAGGAAAAAAAAGAGTAATAAAAATGTGGTATGTATCATTGTTGATAAAACATTAAATGATACAATAGTTTCAATAAAAAGAGTAGGATATTAGATTTTTATGGTAAAAATGATTATATAAGGAGAGATAATTAATATAGTTAATGTGTATGCTATACAAGTTGGATTAAGTAGCGAGATTAATGAAAAATTTTAGGAGAATGTAGATGACCTTATGTATAGTATACCAAATGAAGAAAATATATTTATTCGAGGAGATCTCAATGGACATTCGGAAACAAATGCTATGAATGTGAAAAGTTCATGGGGGTTTTGGATATGGAAATCTAAATGAAGAAGGGTAAAATATTCTAGATTTTTATATGGTTTATTATGTTATTCTAGCAAATACTCATTTTACTTAAAGAGAATCTCATTTAATAACTTTTGAAAGTTGATAAAATAAAAGTTAAATTAACTTCATTCTCTAAAAAAAGTTTAATTGTGCTATTTATAAGGATGGTAAAGTTATTACTAGTGAAACTTTAACAAGCCAATATATGTTAGTGGTTCAAGTGTTAAGATTAAAACATAAACAAACACATTTAAAAGAAATAATTTTTATTAAATAAATTTATGAGAGTTAACAAGGATGAAACAACACACATTTAAGAATGAAAATTTTAAGATAAATGATTGGAAGTTAAATGTCATTAATGCTATGATATACAAATTTGAGAGATTGTTAGAAAAGCACTTGAAAAGCTAAACATTGTTCACCTAAAAAGGAGACTTGGTGGTGGAATGAAGAAATGCAAAATGTGGTAAAGAATAAGAGAGATTGGTATAAAAGATTACCTAAGTGTGATAACAATGAAGCTTATGAACAATACGAGATAGCGAAAAAGAAAGCAAAAAAGACTATTAACGAGCAAGAGATGATACTTTTAAACATTTATGTAAGAAACTTAGAACTAAAGAATACGAAAAAGATATTTGTTGATTAGTAAGGATGGGAGAGAGAAAGTTTAAAGATCTTAACTAAGTCAGATGCATCAAGATAAATAAGAAAATGTTTTGATTAAAGATGATGATATCAAAGAAAGATGAAAAAATTATCTTGATACTATTTTTAATAGCAACTTTGCTAAAAACATAGACATCATAAAGATTATGATAAAATTCAATTTGAATTATATTAGGAGAATTCATTTTTTAGAAGTTAAAGAAGTATTGACGATGATGAAGAAAATAATGCATTTGGTCTAAATAACATTTCTAGTGATTGTCGACTCCGAAAATTCGACGGGGCCTCTCCTTTTTAGGGAAGTCCGTGAATCCAGATCGTCACCTCAAGAGGGGATGAGAAAGAAAGGAGAAAGCATGGAAAACAACTCTCACCTCCGTCCCACACTCACATTGATCCCCGAACTTTCATCCCTTAGCGTCGCTCGATCACCAAAGAGACGGTTCAGGTCATGTGGGAGGAGGGTGAGAAGAAGGAAATTAAGACATGTGGTCGCCAGGAACCGTGGGTTCCGATTTATGAAATTAAAGATGACCGTGTGTACTTTACCGTGAAGAGTGTGGGCTTAAGCTTCTCCTTCTTCGGTTGGCCGATGAAGAAGAGTTCTCAACACGTGGGTGCTTGATCTTCTGTGCAACTAGACAAACAAACAAGTGAAAACACTATTAGAACTAAACAAAGTGGAGTACATGTAAAGAAGATGACATGAAACACAACTGACTAGAAACTGACCAGATTCGGGTTATCTCTATTTTTTTTTTATTTTCGGATTAACAGACTAAAAATAATGCAAAAAAATGTAAAAAAATGATAGAAGGATGGAGAATCACGAAAAAAAGAGAGAAAGAAGAACAGAAAGATTCTGAATAGAATAGAGAGAGATATGACCAAATCTGGGTTGTCGAAAAAGCCGAGCAACAGTTCAGGATCTGCCAGGCGCGACTTTGCTTCTGCGCTCTTCACGACCAGCCCCGACCTCAGAATCAAGTGCCGTCAGTTGCAAACTGAAGAAGACTTGGAGAGGAAGAACTTTGATGAAGAGAGCTTAGGCAGCAGACGTTCACACGCTGCTGTAGAGGCCGAAGAAGAGAGACCTGACAGATCACCTGCATACAAGTCTTCCTCTCTCTTGAACCGACTTCTATCTCTAAAACTTGAAATTCTCTCTCTAAAAATCACAAAATCAATGCAGGAGGGAGCTTAGACGTCTTGAGATGCCTGGGGGTCGTGCACATGCCTTTGGAACGACCAGAATTGGAGTTTATTTATAGGAGAACGACCGATCTTATCAGGGCTACAAAATAGGGTGCCTTGCGCCCTACCCCAGGGCGCATGCGCCCCACTGAGGGGCGCATGTGCCTCCCAGTGAGGCACGTGCTATCCTTCTGAAATTTTCGGTCTTATCTCGTCCGATCTGTTCAGAGGTAGGGTCCCGGTGAAAAACTGGTTACCTCGTGCCTCAAGGTCAGGGCACATATGCCCTCAAGTCAGGGCACAAGGTCACGTGCCTCAGGGGTAGGACGTATGTGCACGTGCCCTGGGTCCTGGGCGCATGTGACCAGGGACCTGAGCCCATGGGACTGTTTTGCGCGTCCTTCTTCTGGAAGCCATTACGAACACTCCCGAACTCAGAATTCGACGCCGTTTGTTGCGTTGAAAAGATAACAGGCCGAAGAAGCTCTCTATAGCATTGGATCAGCCATCTCACTCTCCAAAACTTCAGAATTTTATCTGGAAGTTAGGGCAGTGAACAGAAAATCCGATACTGGTCAAAATGACTCCGACGGCAAACTGGAAAAGCACGATATGCAAAAAAACTTGTCCAGGGTGTGAATCTGACCGTAACCTTCAATGCATGATCATTAGTCATTGGTCATTCAGCCAATTTTCGTGTTTACACGATTTACGTGTGGCTTTCGCTCGGAAATTACGGCTTTTTGCGGAAAACTTCAGAAAACATCCGATTTCGTTCGGCGAAGCTCCAAATCAACTTTAAAAGACCCGGCATCTTTATATGGTCAATCACACATGTTACCCTATAAAACATGAGTTTTATGCTCTGAATTAGGCGAATTTGGCATGTCTACAGTGATGTGTTGAAATATTTGGATGATTCAGGGATGGAATGGGTAACTCAATTTTTTAACAAAATCTTAATGTTCAAAAGAATGTTGAATGAATGGAGAAAGAGCATTATTATATATATTTTTATGAAAGAAAGAGATATACAAGGCAGTGCAAATTATAAGGTGATCATAACTCATAAGTCATGATATGAAATTATGGAAAAGAGTAATTGATTAGCGTTTGCGAAATTGTACAAATATTTTAGTTAACTAATTTAGATTGATGTCAGGTTGATTTACAATTAAAACTATTTTTCTTAGTAGAAATTTGATAGAGAAATATTAAGATATGTAGAGAAATTTACATATGATGTTTATTGACTTGGAAAAGTCCTGTGATAGAGTTTTAAGAGAGGTTGGGACGAAATATGGTTTGTAATGGGTGTTGGAACGAAATATGATACTTGTTAGGTATATACAAATGATAAAAGACATATATGATGAAACGACCACGGATGCATGTACAATTGGAGGAGAAATAGGACATGTTTTACATCAAAAGCATGTAATAAGTTCTTATTCTTTTGCATTAGTTATGAATGAATTAACGAAGATTATATAAGATGATATATCTTTATTTATGATATTTCCAGACGATATCGTCTTGATAGATGAGACACAGGAAACTGTGTACATGAAGTTAGAATTGTGAAAAAATATTTTAGAGACTATTGATTGATGAGACACACCTACATGAAATTAACATGAGAAACACCAAATAATATTTATAATCAAAGACTCAATAAAAAATATTTGACAACTTAACAGTTCTATTAAGATGATCTTTAAATTCAAAACAAATCAAATCACAAAACCATGGGGTTGTCTTCGAATGTTTTTATGCTGTGTGTGGATGAATGACTTCCAACTAAAGCATTGCCATAATAGTTAATCAAGAGTTTTTGAGTAGTTGTTTGATGTAATTAACATTGAAATATTGAAAGTTCGGTGGGGAGACTCAAAATTTAAAGAACTCAAGTAACCTCTACATGTGAAAAAATATGATTTAGATTGTCAAAGTGATGGGGTAATCTTTATGTCAACATTTAGAAAATCTGTTACACAATTTGTGTGTTCATTTATATGAATACCACACCAATTTAGCTAATACTTTTATAGAATACCATATATTTTCGTAATCACCATTGCTAAACAAACTTATAACAAAGAAACTTTTTTATAGAAGTTCTCAATTAAAAATGTGGTTTCAGCGGGTGCCAATCCTATTGGTTTTTACCTCTTGTTGCATTTGATTATCAATCATTTTCATGTTACACTTCTAAACTTTTACTGGAAAGTGTTATATAGTTATGTGATAGGTTATTGCTTTTTAGTTTTTACATTGTCTTTTGCATAGTTTTTAGGGATGTTCATGGTTTGGTTTTGTTTGATTCTTTGAGATTTTTTTTCAAACCAAACTAAACCGAACATACCTTTTAAACCAAACAGAATTAATTTGGTTTGGTGTGTTGAAACCATATTTTATTAAGGTATGATATATGTATATGTATATCTATATATGTTTTTATATAATTTGATTTACATTATATTTTATTAAAGTATAGTATATATGTTTATATGCATTATTAGTTTTGCCTTGATAATTCTTAAAATATTTGGTTTTATGTGAAAAAGATATACAAATAGCATTAATTTGTCTAAGTTAAAATAAATATTTAATCTAATTCATTTGGTTTATAGGTTTGGTTTGGTTTGAAAATTATTTGAAATCAACTCAAACAAATCAGTGGTTAAACCCAACCCAAACTGAACCAAATTGCTTGTTTGGTTTGGTTTTTTTTGGGTTGAATGGAATAGTGAACACCCCTGATGGTTTAAAATTTCAAGGAGGTATCTAAACTACCTAGGCACTGATCCTGCAGTTGCCTTATGTTCTAGATGTTTAACCTCCACGGGAGTACATTGGGCTGTCTTGACAGCTCGGGCATCAGCATATCATGAGGATTTGCGATTTACTGTTTATATTACTTGTTATGTTTGAAAAAAAATATTTTACATAGATTTATCTGTTCCTTCACATGTGGCCTTTTTTGTCAGGTTGTGAATGCTAATGTCTCTTTGAAGCGCCTGGAGGATCTATTACTTGCTGAAGAGAGAATACTTCTACCTAATCCACCACTTAATCCACAACTTCCTGCCATCTCAATCAGGAATGGATACTTCTGTTGGGATTCAAAGGTATTGTTTCTTTTATGTCTTATTGTTTACAATTAATATTTTAACATTTAATGATCTTGTTTAAATATCAAGATGAGTAACCAGGGAGATACGTAACTTGGGAATGCTGAAATGTCGACTTTTCATTTATTATCACATTTGTGCAGTTTTTTAGTGACTGGGCCATTTCACCATAATATAAAAGGGCACTCTGATGATAAGACGCTCTGCAATCTGTTGTTTTGTTCTTTTGATCTTGTTTTCTGTAAGCCATTAAACCTGTGTGCTTCGGAAGTTGGAAGGGCATAGAAATTATATTTTCTGTAAGCCACTAAGATGCTATATCTTAATTGTACAGAGAGTATTACTACCAAAAGGACCTTGATGTCCAACTCATAACCTTTAGGTGATGGCAGGGAAAGGTATAGAAATTATATTTTCTTTTGTAGATTTGTTGCAACAAATGCAGGATTGTTCAACGGTTAGAAAATCAGAAGGGAACATTGGAATACACGAGTTCTCACATTTGTTTGGCTTCACTATTTACGTGTGGTATCCATGAAAATTTGGTTTCATGCTTTTGCCTAGGGCCTTGAAATTAACTGCTAGTGTTCTTTTGATACGTGCTTTTATAACTGTTGGCACTCAAAATTTCTATATGAAATATAAGCATATGTAAATAGGGAATGAAAATATTTAATTCCCTATGGCCTACCAATTAAGAAAGGCCTAAGGTCATATGCCCAAGACCGGCCAAGTATGGCATATGAAGAAATGAAGCCCCCTCCATATGATGAATATGCTCCCCTAAATCAGGACCTCCCGATGCAATCCACCATGTATATGGATGCAAAGCACATGGCATATGACCCAAGATATGCTGCCGATGGACACTTGGAAAGATGGGAGGGCCGGAGCCAGCCCTCAAGAGCCTGATTGGCTCCTGTTTGGAGGCCTCGGATATATGCATATATATATATCCAGCTAGACACATACTTGATTTCTGATATGAGGACATGCTCACAACAAAGTTTTAAAGAAAGAGGGCCGGAAATCACAAGACAGAAATCAAGTTGGACAGACCCGGCCATAATCACCTAGGTGATATGCTATCAATAGAGGGCTCATAGCCAGATATATATAGAGGGACATGCTTATAATTGAGCACATGGCAGCCGAACAGACCCATCTTAGGGGTACCCAATTCAGCTGGGTTCTCAACTTCATATGTGTGTTTGTAGGACATGTGTCCTGTTTAGACAGGAAGGAGGAGAGGCCGGGGACAAGAGGCTAATATAGCTTCTGTTTGGAGCCCCGGAGATGCATACTTACAGCTGGACATATGGCAGCCAATGGATCAACCAAGGGATCCAACTTAAGAAGACCCAATCCGGCACATTGAAGGGCCAGATCCCCAAGGTCATATAACACACCTTCTGCCCCCAACAGAAATTCAGACAGAAGCCATAGCCGGGTTCTATCTAAAATCCACACATGCTTATATAAGTAACAGGCTGGAGAGCAGCCATTTGGCCCGGGAATTGGGAGAAAGCCCAAGTCAATATGTTGAAGAGACGGGTCCTCACATGAATATTCAGATTGAGAAGCATACACTTCAACACAGCCGATCATATACATACAATTACGGGTCAAGCATAAAATAGAATAATTGGAGTCGGGGGTATACTGTCGACAGATGGCTTACAGCTAGACATAGAAAAAAGGGAGGGGCAATCAATAAACTTACTCAATGGGACTCAATTCAGCATGAGAAGAGGCCGGGTCCTCAAGGATATCCATATATGCATATACTTGAGAGATACAAGGGGTAATTGATGGAGACCCGACCGAAGATGATGCATGATAGAACCGGACTGAGTATATAAATCAGAGGGGTGAACATATAGGGACATCCCCACATAGCCGGCCACACATGGATATGCAAAATGCAAGCATAATAAGAGGAATTGAGATACGCCGACGAGAAAGTGGAAACTAGTATATATATGATGCACTTTGGGGAAAGAAAGATTACCATACATGGGATTGAAGAGATAAGCACATAGGCTTTACTCACCCGGAGGTAGCTAAGAGGATGTCCACCTTCACAGATTAGCACCAAGAAGAAGGGAGGGCACTCGGGAGCTCCAATTAGCCAGCCCGGTGGCTTCTCTTAGCAATGCCCAAGTTGCGGCGGGGTCTACTAGGAGAGGAAGGTGCGACAGGAGCAAGGAAGAAGGCCAGCTATAAAGGAGCTCGCGGTTGGACAAATATATCTCCCAGTGGGAGACTTAACAGAAACAGCAAAAAAGGGGGAAAGAAGGGTGATCCGCGGGGGAGAAAACAACATGAGCAATTCAAAACAGATCCGGGACCATCCAATGGACAGGATTGGTCAATCAATGGATCAATAGAAGGGTGGATCTCCCCGGCTCATTGAAATGACCCTACCGGATCCTTAATAGGATAATATCCATTGGATCCTTCATAGTGGGATATCCGGTAGATGCCCATAAGCAAGGATGATTACCGGATGATAAATCCTCTTGGATCCTTAATGGGATTAATATCCATTAAGTGATTGATTGGATTAACATGTGATTAAGGGCCGGGATTGATCAATTATCAAGATTATTAAAGCAAAAGATGCTCCCCGGTCCATTGAGATGATCAAATTGGATCCTTAATAGGATTAATATCCAATAAGAGATCAAAGGTCTTGATTGATTGGAAGAACACATAATCAAGGGCCGAGATGGACCAATTGACAAGTTTATTGGAGCATAAAAGCCCCCGGTCCACTGAGATGATATTATTGGATCTCTAGTGGGATAATATCCACCGGATCCAGCCCTATTGGATATTTGATTAGAGGGATTAATTCCCTTCACGTGAGCTACAAGACTTAGCCCAATTAACCAAAGAATGATACATAATCTGCCTTCGTCAGGATCAAGGGAAAAGAAGCTCACATGAAGCTATCAAATGGGATCCGAGGACATCTAACCAAGGGTCCAGATCCTCCATCAACCGCCAAGACTTGGTCAAGCCCCCACTCTCTCCACGTTCAAGGAGAAGTGGCCCCACTTTCCCCGTCCACTCACTGCACGTTCTGACCTATCTCCCGGGTGAACACCACCCATCCGGTGGCCTATAAATAGGCCAGCCCCCGCACATGGAAAGTGGGGGGAGAAGAGAAGAGACGAGGAAAAGAGGAGAAAGGGGAAAGAAGCACGCAAGTTTTACGCCAAAGAAGGTCATCCGAGCAAGTTCAAGGCGGGGAGGGTTTTTTGCAAGGGAATCCGGGACAGGTCTTGAAGGATTTAAGGTAAGGTATCATACCTATTGACCAAGCCGTCCCCTCCTTTAGATAATATGATCATTAGGAGCCCAATTCCCTTATCTACTTTCCTATATTAGTAGATGATCTCCTCAATTGAACCTGCAAATTCTCAGATATATATATATATATACCAGGACCATATAGACCCCCCCCACTCCTCAAGCTTCTCGGGCATATTTGGGCCTAGTCCCGAAATGGGAGGAAGGCCATACTTGAACTGACCCCATGTTTGAGCCTATATTGCTCCCCGGATATCCTCCCATATATTTTCATAGACCTTTGAGACAGACCTGCCGCTTCTCTCATTTTCCCTCATAACAGTCCCCCTTCGGCCTGGAAATGATGATCAAAATCCCCCAAAGCTCAACTACAGCAGAGGTGGAGTAAGGCATGTGAGGATGAGGTTATACCCGGTCTATTTGGAACTCATATGATGGTCCAAATGCCCCCCGGGTAGCCTTAGATAAAGTACAAGGCAGGGGAAGAAGATGGCCAACCGGGCCTTGAAGAGATTATGATATCCGACCATGGAAAGGAATATATCACATGAAATTACCCTCCGGTTATAAAATCGAGGAGGTCGCAGGTGCCAAGGGACTGATTTATGTTCATACGGGACATGAGTATAGCTGAATATTGAGCATGGTTCTATGAATATGCCCCGGCAAGATCATATATATACGTGGTCCTTCGGGTCTATCTTACAATGAAGAAGACCAAGTTCGGGACAGAATTCATGACAAGGAGCCTTGAATAAAGAGGCTATGGATATATGTACACCTCACCATATGAGGATGTGTAAATTGCCATATGGCATGATTAATATACATATGATGATGTTCATAGAAAGATAAACAAAAAATGCATACCTACACATTCCGGTCATGGGAATCATGTGCTCATAACAGGTCATTATGGATGCCTAATATTAGGTCAAGTCCTAAGCCATTTCACAAGACAGAAGAGGGTGAGATGACCTTAATATGATGAAATTGGAGTTCAACTCCGCATTACATACCATATGAATTCAATTGAATGGATATGCTGATATGCATATGATGGTGATCAAGGACCAATGCTTATATATATCTATATTTATATATGAAGCCCTAATTGAGAAGGCCAATCCCGAACATGCATATAGTTTGACAGTCATCTGGATTGGGCACTAACCTTTGGATTTCAGGCATATTCTAAACCTGAGGGAGTTGACTCTCAGAATTGATGAGAAATGGAGGATCGCATATGTAAAACTTAGCACTAAGAAATATTGATCTAAGTTAGGCCATAAGGTCAGCAATTATCCTCAAATAGCACTTTGGGTGTCATATTTGAAAGCTCATATCTTTCAGACCCCGATTAGAATATAGGGAGGGATACAAGGAATTGTATTCAGGGCATTATAAGCCTTGGAATCTTAATAAGATTTGAGGGTCCTCACCCCGGAATCTTGCATTTTTAAAGGCCCTAATTCTGATCACATGAAGGGAAGGTGTCAAAGGGCTTTTAGATCTGAACATAATCAGATCATTGAGAGCTTGTGTAGGAGGCTTAGGTGAATATTCCATGATAGCCGAACTTGGGTGTCTCAGAAAATATGCAGATCTCAACCCATGGTTCAGTGCCGGATAATGACCAGTCTAAGGTCAATTTCAGCATCAGATTTGGGTCTGAACCCCAGTCATACCCAGGGCATCTTGGGCCTTGGAGTTCCGGCTTTGGCAATAGGGTTTGAGGATCCCTACCCGGAAGATTATATCTCTGACCTTGACTCCCGGCCATAGGCCGCCTGGTTCATAAAGAGAAGATGTTCAACAGCCCCTAGATCTGAGCATAATCAGATCCTAGAAGAGGCCAAAATAGGTATCCCATGCTATATGCGCATATGTATATACAGGACCCACATGGTAAACTTATAATCAAACTTATGGTTTATATAAGCTCAGGTTTGGGTATGAGATCATGAAGAAGCTCCAATACATAACTTGGTGCTTCGGAGGTCTATATATATGTATACAATTTAGTCCTTTGAAGTTTTTGACTTTAAGTTTGATCTCGGTCCTGAACATAATCAGGTTATTCCATAGACTATACAAATCCGACTGATTTTACTTTAGGCTGAGATCATGGCTTGAATATGGGCATGTTTCAGAACGGAGCCTGACATATGGTTAGGTATAGAAACTTGAATTTTAGGACCCCATCGCGGAGGTTCCTATTCCAGAAATTTCTAAGAAGGATTCCAACCATAGGTAGCATGGTCTTGCTTCCGGAATTTTAACTCTAAGTGTGGCCAGCCCGAGGGGTAGATGAGGATAAAATTTCGGTTGGTCTTGGATCTGAATATAAACAGGTCATAGACAGCTTGTGATGGAGGCTAAGACATGCCTTTTAGCCAATGTAAAGGGGTACGATATGGCGGGGTTTTGGCCGATTTTGGGTAATATAAGAGATGGATATCTCGTGCCGGGCTAGTCTCAACTTGAGACGAGGTTTCGATGCGGATATCCAATCGGCCTAAGGTCGATATTGGCATATAAGTCATCTATTAATCCCCCTCATCACTACATAGCAACCCTCCATTGACCTATGTACAGGTCACCTATTGTCCCTTCTATCCGACCTATGTATGGGCCATCTATTCAGCCCTTGTCGACCTATATACAGGTCATTGGGTTCAGATATATCAACTCCACAGAATGGTCATGTATCTAGCCTTTAGTAATCCCATAATTGGTCATATTTTCTAGCCTATATTGACCCATATACAGGTCACGTATTATCCCCCCTATTGCCCCATATACAGGTTATATGTTCAGCTCCTATCAACCCATATCAGCCCCACACACAGGGTACATACCTGCCCCCTCATCATCCCATTTATAAACTACACGACGGCCCCCCGTTTGACCCATATACGAGTCATCTTCCAGCCATATAGTGACTCTACAACCGGTTACCTATTCAATCCCTATCAGCCCATATACAGGACATTTTGTTTAGAGGCATATCAACCCCCATAGTTGGTTATGTGTCTAGTCTATATTTGCCCCATAACCGGTCATATGTTCACTCTCTACTGACCCATAAATAGGTCACCTTTTTAGCCATTTACCGACCCCATACATAGGTCATATCCCAGTCCCTTATTTACTTTATACATGATCCATACCTCAACTCATCGCCCGACCCCATACATATAAAGACTAGAAACTGTCTATAGTGAGAGTTATGTGGAAATCAGGATCGGAAGTCAAGGCACAGGTGTTTATTTCCAAGACTCTCAAATCCTAGATGTCTTTGAATGATTCCATTTGTTCAATAGACAAGAACTTATAGAAAATCGATATAGATTTTGATCTGAATATGCTCGGATCTTGATTAGCCTCAATAATTCAACCTATGTCTTAATATAAGAAGTTAGGTTGAGAGACTAATCTATCGCAAGGTGTTGAAAAAATCCTTGCCTATACCTTCAAGTCTAGATATTAAGTTCTGGCATCGTCATGGTCAGTATGCTGTCAGATTTAAATATTAAATCTGCATTCCATTGCTTTTATGGGTTATAATACCCAGATACTAATATTCTGTGGATGAGTGTTCTCTTTCATATGCAAATTGCTACGACAGTTAATCAAGGGTGTCCGAGAGTCTCGGTGTAATTAACATCGGAAATTCGCAACTTCCGATGGAGAGAGGTCCAAAGACAAACTTTATGAACCCTAACCTCGATATATATATATTTTTATATATGCATACCACATATTTTGGCTAATATTTTCTATGAAATATCATATACTTTCATAGTAGCCAAAGAAAAGATAACGAAAGTTCATTTCCCAAATAAACGGAAATCAAATGAATTTTCAAACTATGTCATAGACAATATATATATTTTCTTACATACATTTTTATCCATAGATTCTTCGAGGTTTCACAATAACGTAGCAATCCGCACAATGCATTCATTTTCTTATCCAGGCGATATTGCACCCAGTTCATAATTTATTTCTTGTTCCCTATATTTAGCGGTGATGACAGGGAGAGGAAAGGAGGATGTACTTTTTGGGAGTTCATTTATAGTAAAAGAAGATAATAAGTTGTCGCTATGGTGCATGAGTTAAATCTATTGGGGTACAGAAAGTGGTAGTAGTCAGTGATAGAACTCTCATGGAAAGCATAATTGAGTAACTTTTCATTCCATTAAACTTTCAGAAAATGTTTTAATGGGTGATTACAAATCAGAGGAACAGGGTATTTAGCTTGTTGATCCATTCATAGATATATGGGCAAGCTGGATACATGTGTTGTCCCTAAAGTAGATTGCCCTTATATTGGTGAAATTTACGTTGTCCTTATGAATAGTTAAAAATTCCATCTACATTCTTTTATCATCTCTAGTTTAAATCATCAAGCGAAAAGCTAACCGTCTTGCTGTGGTAGAAGGCCTTTCTGAGGGCCACCAAATCCTTTTAATGTTCATGAAACCTGTCAATCATTTTCATTTTAAATTTTAGACTTCTCAGAATAGCAATCAGAATTTGTAAATGACTATAGGTCTATTTTCACTTCGGAAACCATTTTTCTTCTACTTGTACAAACTAAGAATGTCTTCCTGACAGAAGAGAACAAAATTTCTCCTCACCTTATTTCTATTTGATTAGGTCAGAACACTGTTTGCTGGATGTCCTATCCCTAATTGTGGAAGGGATCAGAACACCCAATGTGATCCCTGGGGGCATCCTGTTTGATTTTTAGTCTGGGTCGGCTCTAGATTGGACCAAATTGGCCTGCCTTGGATGACCCAAATCAGCCAATCCTGAGCCCGGATCAGCCAATCCTAGCTTGGGCTCGGCCAGACCTAGACTTGGGCTGACATGGACTGTCTTTGCCAAGTGGGCTGAGTCATGAGTGAATTGGGCCAGGATTGACCAATCTTGGGTGATCCTGGGCTCCAACTGATTTGTTGATTCACCGATCTGGAACAAGATCTGCGTTGGCCGAGCCAGGGTCCAGTCCCAATCTGGAATCCTTGAGCCAGGAAAAACTTCAGATTGTTGTGATGAAATAAATAAGAATTATGAGTTAACAGAGCCATCATGTTTTTTGGACTTCTCCTAGATGAAGGGTGCTAACTGGATCATTCAAGGATCTCAATCAGAGAGATTCTATTCATTTTTGGTACCTTCATACTTTCTAGTTTCTTTAACAGATGAAGAGAAATGTTGTTTCCATTGTTGAACAATGTACAAATGTACAAAAGATGCATGCTATACTTTCTTTAACAGGGGAAGAGAACTGTTGTTTCCATTGTTGAACCATGTACAAATGTACAAAACATGCATGAGATAATGATTGTCCAATTACATATTTTATTAATTTTATTTTCGTTTATTTCCTTTGTCTAGCCATGTGAGATAGGTTAGGCGCTAATGATGATGTTACAATCAATGTTATGATTCACTAATGTTTACCCCCAAAATAATTAACAACATTTCGCAGCCCCCGCAGGATTAGATTTCCTGAAGAACTGGTCAGAGGCTCGCTTATGCTCCTTGAAATAAGTTCAGCAAATTTACGTACCAAGTTATTAAAGGAAATATTTGCAGGCATGTTACCATTTTATTAAAGTTATGCTGAGTCCAATAGACCGTAAGCATTAGGCCCATTTATCTCATTCAATAGCAATCTGCTGTTGGAGATGAAAATGCCCCTGCGGAACACTGTGATGCGTTAGCCTTATCACCAAAGAAGACCGCATCAGCATCGTAGAAGGGCCCAACGTAACTTTGGCATCACCTTGCAACAAAGAATAAAAATTAAAAAAACAAACACAACAACACAAAAAAGAGGGTAAAAAGGGAAGGGCAAGCCATGACGTGACCTCCTCTGCACCGTCTGCAAATTAAAAGGAATAAAAAGAAAGATAAAATAAAAAGGGGAGGGAGCATCTGCACCCTATGACTGGGTGACAGACGGTCCCTGCTGTCCACACAGTGCTTGCGGCATCACCAGAGAAGGAAAAGCACCCACTCACCCCACGGCCCGTGCTGCTGTGCCACGACAGAGGAGGGGAGGATGTGGCTGCAACGTGGCCTTCATGTCTGCTGCCCATAGCAAGAACAAAAAAAAGGAAAAAGCAAAATAAGAAATTAAATAGGAGCAATATGTGCTCGACATGTCCGAGGCCCACAGGTAGGAAACAAGGTTTCTGATGTGACCCCAGCCTGGCAATGTGCTTGGTGTGCCACTGGAAGACAACAATAGCAAGTGGGTGCCCGATTGTGAAAAGCATGTCTTCTCTCCTGAGCATCAAAGAAAAAGTGAGAGCCAGGGAAGGAGGGGAGGTCGCGAGTACAACTCTGTGGTTTCTTTCCCTAGGGGCTCTGTAGAAGGCTGGAGGAGGTCCTCCTCTTCGCATCTCCCCATCCTCCCCCGCTAGCCCTCCTCGTGGCGAACTCACATAGCGTGGTTCCTCCCTCTTCAAATGCTGCTCTCTTCTCTGCTACCTCTCCCTGATGGCATGCTCTTCTCCTCTTTGACGTCTCCTCCTATGCGATACAGAGAAAGTTGCTCCTTCGTGAGTGCAACCAACGTCTCTTCCCCTGCAGTAGGTGCTCTACAGAAATCTGCACAGGGAGGCTCCCTTCGTTGCAGATGGATTCCCTCTTCTACTACTCCTCTGCCACTCCAAGTCTGGCCTTGCCGAGCTTCTCCCTCATGGCGATGGCTTTGACGAGCAAAGGGGGAGGGGCTACTTGTTTCATCTCCAAGCCAACTTGCAAGATGAGAGAAGAAAAAGGTCTCCCGCCTTCATCTTCGTTCTTGGTCTCAAGGGGATTCAACGAGCAAGGGGGTTGTCCCCTTCGCCTCCGCAGCTCGTCCCCATGGCGGGGGATCTCTTATGTTATGGCGTTCCCAACACTCCCCCCACCATTCGATCCTGAGTGATGGCATTGTGGTCGGCATTGACCTCCCTCTCCTCCATTTTCGGGCTGGCAAGAACATCTTCATGGAGATTTCTTCGACAAGCAAGGGGTCATCCCCCCTTCGCCTCCATCGACGGTCTTTGCGGTGGGGTCAACATCGACCCTTCTTTCCACAAGGGGGTTTCCCTCTGTTGGATCTTCCACTGCTTCTTCCCCCCTCTGTCTGGAGGCCCATGTAGCATTGGCGGCAGCATCATCCGAGCTGCTCGTCCTTCGACAAATGGGGGAATGGGGATCACCTTCTTCATCTCCAAACCAACAACCAGGCAGCGTCTTCAGACCTGCTCTGTTTGCAGAGGTGCTGCAACAAGATCCACAACAATGTCTATGCTATTGGGGATATCCAGCCTAAAGTCTTGACATGGAGCCACCTTGTGGTGATGGCTTCCCTTGGCAGGAGCAGGACCCCTGCGTGTTTACCTGGCCAAGGTCTGCGATCTCCAGCCGGCGTTTGACATCGAGAATAATTGTGATGGTACCTGCATCCACACTATCTACAGTGGCTGCCGAGCAGCTAACGATCATGCTGAAAGCATCGCACTTCCACTTCAACAAGAGGATGCTCGGAGATATGGATAAATTAAGGGATGTTTGGCGGAATCGCCCCTATGTCAACAAGGTCCAGCCGGCAGCCACACTTTGGTAATGACAATGTGACTGAGGAGGCCGCCAATGATGGCCATTGAGTTGCTGGACAGGGAGTGCTTGTAGAGGTTCATCGTGGGAGATGGGGCAGCGACCAGTGCGATGCTACTGCCTGATAAACAACAAGCCTCACCCAAAGTTGAGGCACCTCGGGGTGTTTGATTCAAAAATATGCATCAAAATGAAGAAACAGGGGCAAACTAGTTCCCCTTATACCTGTGCCTGGCGAGATAAGAGAAGGATGTGTTGAGAGGGGCGCTGGAGACTGCCCACGTCGTCTGCAATTGGCCAAGCCTGTCGACAAGGGTGTGTTCCATTGGTGTACAGCTTTGGCTGTTTCATGCCCTTGGCGTCAACAAGACACTCGTATGATAGACCCATCACCTCCACATAGGAATGAGGGGCACCTTTAGCTAGCAGGATGGGCCTGGAAGCTTCATCAGATAATCCTCATCAAATGGGTCTTGGGCCATGCTATGGTCGGATGACCTACAAATATTTTAAATGGATCAAAGCAGCACCTGATCCGGTGAAACTCGAACATGAATTCAGATCACATTGAGTGTTGCAGACGGGCTAAGACCCAATAGTGAGAAAAATCAGGCCCATTATGCTACAAGGAGGCCATTATGCCACATGGAATTCCAAGAAGCTACAAAGAGGAAGAACAAATCAAACCTAAGGAGTTAATTAAGTCCTAATGGCATCTCCTTAGGAGGACAAAGTGCTAAGACCCATAAACAAAAAAATCAGGGCCATTAAGTCATATGATAAACAAAATTATTAAAAAACTTAAACCCAATAAGGTGGCAGGTTGCAATGTCAAGGCATCATGATAACATTTAAGACCCATCAACTCGGTCACACCTAAGGTGGATAGACACTAGTTGGTGGATGAAGTCATCAATCATTCAAGACCCATTAACTCGGTCAGGCCCAAGGTGAGTAGACACTAGTTGGTGGATGAAGCCATCACTCATTCAAGGCCTATTAGCTTGGTCATGCCCAAGGCAGGTGGACATCGATTGTTGGATAAAGTCATTCAAGGCTCATCAACTCAGTCACGCCTAAGTTGGGTAGACACTGGAAGATTGATGAAGTCATCAATCATTCAAGACCCATCACCTCAGTCATCCCCAAAGCGGGTAGACACCGGTTGTTGGATGAAGTCATTGATCATTCAAGGCCAATCAACTCGGTCGCGCATAAGGCAGGTAGACATTAGTTGATGGCTGTTGGCACCTCAAAATTTCACGAATATTGAATGGACAATATGGAGGTGATTAGTTACAAATGGTGGTTCAGATTGCGAAATTAAAAAAAAATAATGCAAGGGGACATGCGTACACATTGGCATGTTCAGTCCCATGATAGACAATCTCCTAGCAAAATAGACCCCACAAATTTGATCCATTTATCAGCTGGAGGTGGCGTACCTGTGTTGGCGACAGTACCCAGCTCACAGCAGAGATCCGGAAGCTAAAAAATTGACAGCCGGATCCTAATTTAAGGAAATAAGGCTGCTTTAAAAAAAGGGGGAAAAAGGGGGTTCTCGGAGTGGCACTGGGACGTCTGAGGATGTGCGCAGGAAAGCTCCGAACCATATGCAGGTCCTGTTCAGCTTCAATCGGATCCCGCTCCGGAGCCAACTCCTCCGATGGAAAGAGTTCCCGTAAGGAAAGGGAAAATCTCCCCTAAAAGAAAGCCGGGATGAGCTTGGAAGGGAGGCAGGTTGATCCAGTTTATAGCGGATTTATTCCGAATCCGTTTGGAACGGAAAGAGGCTCGTCTATGGTGGAAGAGGAGAGTCATGAGGGGAAGAGGAGAGTCGGTTGGATAGGTGCTGGACTCCCAAGTCCGTCTCAAAGACGGACGTACCCTTTCGGAAAGAATCCCGGCGACAGACGGGAAGATCCGGAAGGTCTCCCAGCGGAAGGGGGAGACCACATAGGCTTATAAAAGCCCTGTCAAGCCGCGGGAAGGAGGGGTGCAAGAGAGGAAGAGAGAAGAGGAGAAGAAGAGATAGAAATCCAGGAATCAGAAATCGGGAGAGCCATAGAGGAAGACCGCGAGACGAAGAGAGCAAGGAGGAACCTTGCGGAAGCCGTCGAGGTCTCCCGGGGTGGCTGAAGCCGTCAAGCCTCCTCTGGAAGCCGTTGGACCCTCCCGGAGCTACACCGGTCGCCGGAAGCACCTCCTGTAATCGCCGTGATCGCCGGAAGCACCTCCTGCAATCGCCGGAAGTCCTTGCGGAAGCCACCGTCGCCACCGGAATCCCCTCTAGAGCTTGCCAAGCCGCCGGAATCCCCGCCGGAGGTAGCTAGTGCTGCCGGAACCACCACCTGGAGCTCTCGTCGCCGCCGCGCGCTCCCCTCTCCGCCGTAAGCCTCTCTCCCGTGGCCGCAGGTGAACAGTGGGGGGCGAAAGTATTTTTGCCCCGACTTTGGTCCAGCAGGGACATGTCGTGGGGCCCGCAAAAAAAAAGGGGAAAAAGAAGGTCGCCGGAAGGGGTCGTGGCCCGCGGGGAGGTGTCGGTCCGCCCTGTGCGCGTCAGCCGCGCGCACGGCCGCTGCAGCCGCAGTGGGAGAGTTGACCCGCAGGTCAACTGGATGTGGGGCCCACCTGTTGGAAGGTTTTAAAAAAAAAGAAAAAGGAGCCCGCTGGACAATCCAGCGGACGTGAAGGAAGGAGATGGGCCGGGCCCATTAACCTGAAGCTTACGGAACTGCAGCAGCCCAGACAAAAAAAAGAGATAATCTCTTTTTAAAATACACAATCAAGTGAAAATCTAAATAAAAACTCCATTAATTAATTTCACAAACCGAGACGAGCATCTGGCAGGCTAAAAACCCGCCACATGGTCTCGGCATAACTTAAAAGAATCAAAATAAATGGGAAAGCAATAAGTCGGCTTTTAAGCACGCTTCTTGACCCATAATTCAAAAATCAAAATAAAACAAACAATGAACAGAAAGTAAATAAAAATTCACTAAGTTAATTTCACAAACCGAGGCGAGCATCTGGCCGGTTAAAAACCCGCCACATGGTCTTGGCTAAACTTAAAAGAATTTGTGGGTCGGTTCTAAACCTTCCCCTTAATTTTTTAAGGTGGACATACAAAGGTCATTAAAAGACCCCAATGTCATACCATTGTTCATTAAGTTATATGAGGCCGTGCATGACCAACATGCCAATAAGCCGAGTATATATTAATGGAGTTCAAAGAAAAGTGGAGGGAAATACCCATAAGTCTGTGTAAGACCGGGTGTATTCCTTTCAAAAGATCGATAGTACCATACTCATCAAGAGTTGAACAAGGGTATTCTCAAAACAGATCAATGTTGTGAGCATGTATTTTCTGGACTATGAACGTCCAAGACAGACATTCAGGAAGCTGTACTTCTGATTTATATTATTGAAAGGAGTCAATGATCTCATTGATCCGATGGGATGCCAAGCACTTAAAAAGAGAAAGAGAGAGAGAGAAAACAGAAAATGAATCTGTAATTGAGCCTGGAATCCGGTCTAAGTTCTGGCCAAATTCGGTTCTGATTTGCAAAACAGAAATTTAACCTCATAAATCACACACATTTGAATAAGTTCAAATCATAAGAATCCGTAAGGATCTGAAAATTGAAGTTCTGAGAGTTGAAGCTTACAGAGAATTTGAAAAGACATAAAAATCCGAATTGCTGGAACTCAGGCCGCACCTGTGAATCTGAAATAATAAAGCTGAAAATCTGGAAAACAGAGGTCTGAAATCTGAAGTCTGGAGCATAGAAGTTTGAAAATCAGAGGTCGGAGACCAAAATGTATGAATCAAAAAAAATCTGAGGTTGTAAAATTCTGCAAGATGGTCGATTCTGGAAATTCCAGATCTGAAGGAAATCAAAATTCTGAACCTGTAGGTCCGAAGCTTGTAAAATCTGCAAAATCAGAAGGTTTAAGACTTGAAACTGGAATTTAAGACAGGGTCTGAAAATCTGAATCCACGTGCAGAATTTATAGGAAGCCTGAAATTTGAAAGAAGTCCGAGCTAAATAAAAAATTCTGCAATCTGGAATTTGGAGATTCAACATCTGAATTCCAGGAGATTCAAAACAAGAAGGGAGATCTGTAAGGTCTGCAGAATTACAAACCTGAAAGTCTGAAACATTTAAAAATCTGAAATCTGGACTTAAAACATACAAGTCTGAAAATCCAAAATCTGCAAGTTTGAACTTCACATTTAAAATGAGAGATCGAAACCTGTAAAATTGCAGAATCCACAATCTGGTCAAGTTTAAGAATCTGCAGAATGTGAAATCTAAAGTCTGCCAAGTCTGAAGTCAGATCACTTAAATCTGAAACTTGAAATTTGAAGATAATTCACTGAAATCCCAACCTGTTCAAATTAAACTCAGTAAAAACAAACAAATCTGCCCAAATCAATTTGAATCAAACCATAATTGAATTCCGAACCTGAAGTCTTAACAGAAGAATTAAGTCTTAAATATAACATCAAATTTTAATCAACCCAACTCCAAACACACAGAAGCTCTCAAACAGAACTCAACCGGAAGATCACATAAACAAATCACCTGAACTAAATTTAATCTGTGAACCCATAAAAATCAACACATTTCAAGAAATCTGTAATCCAACTCACAATGATCACCTAAAATTTGCAACCCACTCAAGCAAAACACAAACTCAATTAAAATAAAACAGAACCTGTGCTAAGTAAAACACAAAATAAATCAACATCTGAAGATAATCTTAAAAGTCACAACAGACCTTTCGAATTTAGTTCACACTAGATTCTTAATCAAAACTTGAACTAAAATCCACCCAAACCCATTCCAGCAAACCGCAGTCCATAGGTCAAGCCCAAATCCCATTAAAGATCAATCCATAAGCAAACTGTCTAAAACTCAAATCAAGTTTAAAATCAATCAACAAATTCAAATTGAGCCAAACTTAAATAAATTCAATTAAGATGAACATGTCAAGTTTCAACCCAAACTAAAAGCAATTCAACCAATTAAATTCAACTCAAACTAAATTCAAACAGATTCAAATTAATCAAACAAATCAAATTCAAACCAACAAATTTAATTAAACCAATTCAATTCAAATCAAATTCGAACTAAAATTGAGTGCTTGCATTCCATCAAATTTTATGAGATTGTTTTCTCCTATGTCCATGTGTGTGAATGTTTATTTTTGTGGATGCATGTTTTCTGTTCCAATGGATTGCTATGACGTTTAATCAAGGGTATTCGAGTTATCTCGATGTAATTAACGTCGGATCTTCGCACCATCCGACGGGGAGAGGTCAAAACAAATTTTCAAAGAACCTAACAACCTCAACATATAATTTTTGACCCTAGCTAGTACTTTTATGAAATATCGTCTATTTTCCTAGGAAGTCAATACTAAGGTCTAATCAAATCTAATCCAAATCCGAATGGAAAATGAATTTCCAAAACAAAGGAATTCTTTTGAGATTTTTGAGGTTATGTCAATGGCTAAAGTCATTAATCATTCAAAGTGTATCAACTTAGTCATACCCAAGGCAGACAAATACTAGTTGATGGATGAAATCACTAAAGCCCCATTAACCCGATTCGGCCCTATAGGAATTATCGGTTGATGGATAAAATCATTGGTTTAACACTATGGGAAATACCAGTTGATAGATGAAATCATTGAAGCCCTATTAACCTGATTCAACCTTGCGGGAAATTTTGGGTAATGGATGAAATTATTGAAGGTCAACTGCTTCAACCCTGTGAGAAATATGGGGTAATGGATAAAATTATTGAAGACCCATCAACCCAATTTAGCCCGGTGAGAAATATTGGGTAATAGATAAAATCATTAAAATCTCATCAACTCAATCATGCTCAAGGCGGACAAATACTGGTTGATGGATGAAATCATAAATAATTTAAAATACATTAACTTGGTCATGCCCCAGGTGGGAAAATACCAATTAATGGATGAACACAAAAATTATTCAAGGCCCATTGACTTGGTTATGTCCAAGGCGGGAAAATATCAATTGATGGATGAACAAAAAAATCATTCAAGACCCAACAACTTGGTTATGCCCAAGGTGGGTAAATGCCGATTGATAGATGAATAAAAAAAATCATTCAAATCCCATCAGCTCGGTCATGCCCAAGGCAGGCAAATACCAATTGATGGATGAAATCATTAATAATTTAAAACACATTAATTTGGTCATGCCCCAGGTGGGAAAATACTGATTAATGGACGAATAAAAAAATCATTCAATGCCCATTAACTTGTTCATGCCCAAGGTGGGAAAATATCGGTTAATGGATGAACTAAAAAATTATTCAATCCCCATTAACTTGGTCATGCCTAAGGCGGGTAAATATTGGTTGATGGATGAACTAAAAAATCATTCAAGTCCCATTAACTTGGTTAAGCTCTAAGTGGGTAATGCCAGTTAATGGATGAAAAGATCAACGAAAACCCACTAATTCAGTCATGCCCTGATTGGGAAAATATCGATCAGTGGATGATGAAGAAAAGTCATTTCATATCATTAAGAACAACATAATGAATGCCTATTAAATCGGTTAAACTTGGTTAGGATAATACTAGTTAGTGGATGACAAAAATCGATGCATAACATTATGTAAACTCACTAATTTGGTTAAACTAGTTAGGGTAATATTGATTAGTGGATCAGAGAGAAGAATCAGGCCTAATAAGGCCCAAGCAGCAAGAAATTAAAATGCATCATTACACACCAAGGCCCATTAATCAGTTCAACCCTAGACTAAGGAAATACCAATAATGAATTAAGTTCGGCCCAAAAAATTCAAAGAATATGAAAATCGAGCAACCCTGGCTTGATAAGACTCTAGAAACTCAAAAGAAATAAAGATCAAGCAAGCCGGGTCAATACAGCCCAAAAAGCTTAAAAAAGAACCCAATGCTGAAAATCAATTAAGCGGGCTTGATAAGGCCCAAGAAATTCGAAAAGAATGAGGATCATGCAAATTGAGCCCAATAAGCTCAAAGAAATGTAGATTAAGAAGTCAGGCTTGATAAGGCCTAACAAGTTTTTAGGAAGAAGAAGTCAAGACAATGTCATTAAGGCCTATTAACTCAGTAAGCTCTAAACTGAATAATACCAAGCAATGAATGAAGGGCGGTTTAGAAAAAAAATGAAAATCAAGCAACTAGGCCAATCAAGCCCAAGAAGCTTCAAGAACGGACAAACAATCAAATTCAAGGGATTTTCAAATCCACTAGCACTTTATGAAGATCAAGCAAACCGGGCTTGATAAGGCCCTAGAATAAAGAAAAGATGAAAATAAAGCAGTCGGGCCCGACATGGCCTAAGAAAGAAGCTCAAAATGAATGAGAATCATGAAGTCCCACTAACTTGGTCAAACCTTGATCGGAAAATGTTGGTTAGTGGATGATGAAGATAAATAATTTCAAATCATTCAAACTATGATGTCTCACTAAATTTGTCAAGTCCCGATCAAGAAATACCGGCTAGTGGATGATGAACAAAAATCATTTAAAATCATACAAACTATGAAGTCCCACTAACTCGAGCAAGTCCCGATCGGGAAATGCCATTTAGTGGATTGTGAGAACTTTGTTTTTGAAATTTTAAAAGAATTTTGTATCTCCTTTGGACTTTTTGGGAAAATAGGTGATATCCCATTAAGAATACTAAGTAGTCTGACGATACATTTACAAATATTAGAATCGAGGATCGGGTTTTGTGAAAATTTTATTTTTTTGACCCCTCTCCACCGGATGGTGTGAATATCTGACATTCATTTACATTGAGCAATGACTTAAATACTCCTTATTAACCACCATAACAATCTTATTTGAGGGAGCATCCACATCCACATAACATAGTAAACTTGAAAGGGCTGTGGTCTTTCGGGCCCAGTGAGATGCGGACAATTTGTTTTCAGTTGATTTGAAATTGATTCTTTTTTTGTTTGGTTTGAAGTTGATTTTTTATTTGGTTTGAATTGTCTGGTTTTGGTATGGTTTCTTTTAGTTGGTTTGATTTTTTTTTGTTTTGATTGTTATTTTTTATTTTAATTGGTTGAAGTTATTTTTGTTTTGAGTTTTGAGTTTAATGGATTTGATGTTTTAAGAAATCTGATTTCTTTATTTCAGTTGACATGCGGGTTAAGGTATTTTTGTTATTTTTTATGATGGTTGGTATTTTGATACCTGTTTGAGTGTGTTCGATATGTTTTAAATGTTTTGAGGTTTAATTTGGTTTGATCAATATTAAAATTTCAGATTGTTTAATAATATATATTTTTAGTTTTTATGACTGATTTTTGGTATGTTGGTGATCCTTCTCACGATATAAATTTTCATAAGATCGAGAAAATTTCGGCTGTATGCCGTCTTATTTCCGATCAAAATGGAATTTAGCCGTCCAATACGGCAAGTACATTATTCGTCATACTGTGGGAAGGATCGTTGGCAACGGGAATTGGCTCGTGCCACCGTCCAGATTGATGTACCAAGGAGGACTTGGAGTAGCCATCCAAGGTGGAGCATGCCTACGAGGTGGTGTTAACTCCTTGATTTAATTTGGCATTTCACTTTTCAAATTTTATTTAATTTTATTTTTGGTTCATGGTTCATTGGGTTGGTTCATGTCAAATTGGCCCGGTTGGCCGGCCTTCAAGTCTTCATGGGTCGGAGGGCCTGTTTTGAGCTTCTTGGGCCCAGATGGGCCTGTTTTAATGCTGGTAACCCGCTGCCATGCCCACACTTGGACCGAAATTGAGGGTCCACTTGGCCAAGTCCTTGGCCCGTCAGACAGATTCCAAGGGCACCAGGCTGTCACCCGCCAATTCGATCCTCGTGGGGGACTGTTTTGAGCATTCTGCAGTAGCTGTTTTTTTGCGGTGCACCTTTTTGACTGTAGCAGCGGGCTAATGGGCCGAACAGGGGAGGATATAGGCCTGCTTGGAGGGCTGTTGGAGGGTCTGCACAGGGGCAGGTTTAGGACTGGTTTGGGGCTGCTTAAAGGGCAGGAAAATGGGGCATTTCCAGGGCTGCATGGGGCCTAATTTGGGGTTAATTGAGGGCCACACAAAGGGGGCTGTTGTGAGAAGGAGTTGAGAGTCCGCCCGGGGGTGACTTGGCCGTCGGACAGATTCCAAGAATGCCCGATACATCACTCTGGTCCCCACACTAGACATAGGTGGCAGGTTTGGGCAGCCACGATGGGGCTAAGAATGGGCTGCACAAGGGGGCAGGCTAGGGGTCCGAATTGGGCCATTTTAGGTACTGTTTAGGTTGGGCGTTGCAGGCCCTGTTTGGTTGCTGCACAGGGGGACTGACAGAAATGGGGCCACAAAGGGGCTGTTGTGGGGGTCTGCAGATAACCATAATGAGGGGTACCAAATAGGAGACTATGAGGGTCTGACTGGAGGGCGCACAGAGGGAGAATTGGGGGAGAACAGAGGCTGCTTAGGGGACCTGAAGCGGGGGCGCACAAGGGGGCCTTCAAGGGATCTGCAGATGGAGTTGTAAGGAGTCTGCAGATGGGATTTTGAGTTGAATTTGGGACTGATTAAGGGTCTGAACAGGGGCGCACGGGGGCAGGTTATGGGCTGTTCGGATAGGTCAAACAAGGGGGTAGGCTGAAGGCTCCTTTTGGGGTGCACATGGGGCCAGGAAGGGGACTGAACAAGGGACTTTTTTTCTTCTGATTTTTTTGAGGTAAGGGCAGGCTGATGGAGAAATTAAGGGGTAGAGAAAGAAAGGAGGGGAATGGAGGGCCTACATGGTGGGACCTCTTCACCATACCTTTTTCTCTTCTCTCTTTTTCTTCTTATGCTACAGGTCCTGCTGGAAGAGGAATGCAGGGGGCTGCTGGAGGAGGGGTGCGCCCCTCCTCCTTTTCCTTGTGCACAGGTCTGCCACTGCTGTTGGAGCGGTTGCTATTGCTGTTGGAGAGGACTGGAGGTTGATGCGGCTGCTGCTGTTGCCAGAGGAGAAGGAAGCTTGCCAAAGTAGGAAGAGAGGGAGAATTCTCATGTGGAGTTCTGCCAAGGGAGAGCAATCACGGCCTAGGGGAATCAGGCCGAGAGGGAGAGACAAATCTGTCTGTGAATCTTGTCTGATCAGGAGAGATAGCCAGATGCAGGGATAACCGCATGAGGGAGCCCAATCCAGAAGGAGTCCTGGCTGAGAAGGAGAACTACCGGGCAGGGGAATCTGGCCGAGAGGGAGAGAATACCGGGCAGGGGGAGAACTGCACGCGTGGACCTGCTAGCAGGCCAACTGAGCTGGTCCTTCTTTTTGGCTTCTTTCCCTCATTTTCAAATGCCATCAGTGCTAAGATAATGATTTCTTTAAATCCTCTCCTAAATTGTAGGATAAAACCAAGGAAGGAGAGTTGGCACGTTGGTAGGAGAAGGGAGGATGGAGGCTGGGTATTTTCAGGCTAGATTCGGCCTAATTTTTATCAAGATGCTCCTAATTCAATGGCTATTATTAATTCTGGTTGGAATTAATTATTTTATTTTCCGGATTTACCCGAAAACATCCGGAATGTGCTCCGATGGCCGTTGATCTTGTGCTCCATCGAGATATGTGGTCAGGATCCCTCAAATTGCATCGAATCTTTGATCTTGCTGATTTATACAATTGATGCAATCTTGGTTACCGATAATTTCAAAAATTATAATTAAATACAATTAAATTATTCCTTTGGAAAAATTTTAATTTTATTGCATCAATATTCCCGAGACTAATGTTTTGTACCGGGAAATTGAAATATTTGGCCCATGGGCTTGCTCGGTAGCTAGTTGGACCCTTTTACCCCCAGGGTGGCAAGGTACGGACTCCTGACTAAATTTGATTTTTCTTGAATAACTTTCCGACTGTTGATTAGATTTTTAATTTGTCTCGAGCATTGTTCAGCTCTATCTTAGATGGCTATTGTGATGGTGTCCGATTGTTTTGAACTTGTCCTGCTTAGTCTCGGTTTGTTAGAGGCAAATGATGATTTTGCACCCTGGTGTCCGTTTTTGATGTTTTGGTCACTGTTGCGATAATTATTATAGGGGCTACGCAATGAATTCATTTTCTTGACCATTTGGGCCCATTAGGTCTACTAGAGGCTTTCCAAAAATCATTTGCACTATTCTGTCTTTGACTTGCCGAAGTTGAGTCGGATTCCTAAACTGACTTTAGCATTGCTCAAATTTGAGTTGAGAGAGCTAAACAATATTGTTTGAGTGTTCTTGGGCCATCATTTAATTATCGGGCCCATTAGGCCTTATTGGGCTTGACTGGCTCATTGGGTCCCTAAGGGGTGGGCCCCACAACCCTTTTCTCCTTTATCCTCTTTTTCGATGTTCAAATTTCCTAACCTTTTTTGCACTTAGGAAATCTTTACGCCAACAAATGCCCCCATGGGCAGTTTCTTGGTGATGAGAGTTGATGTGGAAGACAAGGGGCGAGAAGGAACTACTCATATAAGTTGGTGTTTGACTTTCGCCTGTTGTTAATCAGCTGACTAGCTTGATGTGGCTTGGCCATCTTTGGAATCAAGAAGGACTTGGGCCCTCAGATGTGGTTGATTGTTGTTGTCTTGAAATCGACCAATATCATATCAGAAATATCCAGTACTCGTTAAGGACCCATTATGATAGATCCGTTAACTTAAGTATGGTTCTATCTTGGCTCTTAACTTCTCACTTCGGATTATGCTGTCGACTAGGTTGTATAACCATTGACCTTTGAAAAGGACTGGTTGCTTGGTCAATTTAGCGTTAGACCGAATCCTAGTAGAATTTGGACCATTCCCGTTCGAGTATGGCTCACTTATGCTGGCTGGTTTAAGTGTGACTTCCTTATGTCAACTTGTCAAATTTTATCTTCCTTTTTATTTTTTTCTTTTTAATTTTTTTGAGTGAACCGACTCCTACTTAAGTTTTAAAATCATCCAAACCATGAAACTTTACTAACTTGGTCAAACCTTGATCAAAAAATGCCCGTTAGTAGATAATGAAGACAAAATCATTTAAAATCATCCAAACAATGAAGCCCCTTTAACTTAGTCAAGTCCCAATCGAGAAATACTGATTAGTGGTTGATGGAGACAAATCATTCAAAATCATTAAAACAATGAAGCCCCACTAACTCAGTCAAGGCTTGATCGGGAAATACCTTTTAGTGGATGATGTAGACAAATTATTCAAAATCATTCAAACAATGAAGTTCATTACATCGGTCAAACCCCATGTAGTTTATATCAGGTAATGGATGAAATATCCAAGGCTTATTAACTTGGTCAACGCCAAATGGGCCACATTGGGTAATAGATGAAAATGTCCAAAATCCATTACCTTGGTCAAACCCCAAGTGGGTCATACTAGGTAATGGATGAACTATGTCCAAGACCCATTAACCTGGTCAAGCCCCGAGCGGGAAATGTCGATTAGTAGATGAAAGGAATTGATGAAGACCCATTAATTCAGTCAAGTCTCAAGTGGAAAATGCTGATTACGGATGAAAGAGAAAGTCATCAAATATCAAGATTCATCAGGGTCCATTAATAGATCAATGAAAACCCACTAATTTGGTCATGCCTTGATCTATGAAATACATGTTAGTGGACAAAAGAGAATGTCATCAAGCTAAAATCGTCCGCGGCCCATTGACTTGGTCTAAGTCCAATGAGGAAGTACCAATCAATGGATGAAAGAGAATATCATCAAAACCAATGCCACCCAAGGCATATTAACTTGGTCCAACCCCGAGTGGGTTAAGTCTCATTTCGGGAAAGTACCGCTTAACGGATGATTGAAGGCCCATTAAGTGGGTCAAATCCCAATTTGGGAAAATATCGCTTAATGGATGATTGAAGATCCATTAAGTTGGTCAAGTCTCAGTTTAGGAAAATGAGCTTAACGGATGACTAAAGACACATTAGGTTGGTCCAGTCTCACTCTGGGAAAATATCACCTAATGAATGTCAAATTCATCAAATCAAATCAAGTTTTATTAACTCAATCAAGCTTCATGAAGGGAAATAATGATTAATGGATGCCAAATCCCCAAATTAAATGAATTCCCATTAAGTTGGTCAAGTCTCATTTCAGGAATATGTTGCTAAATAGATGACTGAAGACCTATTAAGTCGGTCAAGTCTCAATTTGGGAAATATCACTTGATGGGTGTCAAATTAATATAAAATCATAGAAGGCCCATTAAGTCGGTCAAATCCCACATTGGGAAAATATTGCTTAGTAGATGACTGAATCCCAGCTTGGGAAATATCACTTGATGGGTGTCAAGACCCTTTTACGGGGAAATACTGCTTGATGGGTGAAAATTTCACCAAAATGATTGAAGGCCCACTAAGTCAATTAAGTCTCGCCTCGAGAAGATGCCACTTATTGGATGACTGAAGCCCCACTAGGTTGTTCAATCCCAACTTTGGAGAAATACCACCTAATGTTGTCACGTCCTTCAAATCATAGAAGGCCCATTAAGTCTATCAAATCTCATTTGAGGAAAATACTGCTTAATGAATGATTGAAGGCTCGTTAGGTTGGTTAAGCCTCATATCAGGAAAATGCCACATGATGAATGTCAAGCTCATCACAACTAAGTGAAGATTCATGATGTGATTAAGTCGAACCTGGACGACACCCTTAGTGGGAATGAAGATTGGCTAATCTGGTTCTCAAGGGCCAAAGTCTCGATGTCTACAAACCAAATCCAAATAAAAAAGTCGCCACTTGGCCCAAGAGTTCATTCAAAGAGCTGCACTTACAAAAGCAACAAAAGTTGAGAAAGTTGGCACATATGATTATTGTTCGGTATCCAATTTTGGCGTACATATATGTTATTGTGGTAGTTAATCATTGGTTATTGAGCCGCTGCTAGGCGTAATTAACATTGAATGTATTCGTGGATTGATGGAGAAATGTGAAACCATAATTCAAAAAACTCACATTATAACCTCTCCATATACCTTTTAATTAATGTCAAAAAATCAGGTCGAAGATACGATCACCATCGTCGTCAAAAGATGTCTGCACCGTACAAAAATATACCTATATTTTTATTCTATATTTTATTTAAATTTATAAAAAGCAAGGTTTCAACAACTAACTTTTAAGTTTTTTTATGAGACAAATGTAGGGGACCTCACCCTCTCCTCCTGTTCCATGAAGAGCGAGACATTGAGTAAGATCTAAAAGTGCATTGGAGAATCAGCCTGATACATCTCTGTTCATTCTGTTTGACTGAAAAAAGATCCCAAACATTCTTTCTTTCTTTTAGTTGCTAAATCTCTTTGTGAATATTCTGGACTTCATTTCTAATAGAATAAAAAAAGATCTTTAGATTGATTGGTCCTTTTAATTGGCTTGACTTTCTTACTTGAACAAAAATAGATCTTTGGAATTTCTTTTGGCGGTTATCCTGTATTTTGCAAGAAAGTGATTCTTTTTTGCCAACTAGACATTGTCTAACAATCCAATTCTCTCTCTATATGTTCCTCAGAAAAACCTGATTCATGCTGATTCTTAGTTACCCAACTAAGAAATTTTGTGGCATTCACATGTGAAATTGAGCACATTTTTGCAAAGAAAAATCCCACTTGTTTCTCAAGAAGAAAAAGATATGGGAAACATACATAAATGTAACTGTTAACACATTTTCTATCTCATATGTATGTACATTTCTATGTCACCATGTATGTTTTGGAAATATTATTTATTTATTTTTTAAAATACAGGCAGACATACCTACATTATCAAACATCAATCTGGATGTTCCTGTTGGTAGCCTAGTGGCAATTGTTGGGAGCACTGGAGAGGGGAAAACATCTCTTGTTTCAGCAATGCTTGGAGAACTGCCATCGCTTCCGGATACTAATACAGATGTTGTTGTCCGAGGGACTGTTGCTTATGTGTCTCAAGTTTCTTGGATTTTTAATGCCACGGTACAAGTCACGTTTTTTGTGTTGAAAACTTGTTTGCCTTATGTTCTCCAGTCATTTTACTGTGTTAAACATGTTATTTTCTCTCTTTGTTTAGGTGCGTGACAACATATTGTTTGGATCAAATTTTCATCAGTCACGCTATGAGAGGGCCATAGAAGTAACTGCGTTGCAGCATGATCTTGACTTATTACCAGTAAGTGGAAAGCTGTTGCTTCATGAATAAAATTGTTAATTTTAAAAAATGTTTAATATTTCAAGGCATGCCATTTTTTGAGGCATGGCATTCAAGTAAATTTTGCAGTAATAGATCTGCATTTTTATCAGGGTGGCGACCTTACAGAGATAGGTGAGAGGGGAGTGAATATCAGCGGTGGACAGAAGCAAAGAGTTTCTTTGGCAAGAGCTGTGTACTCCGATTCAGATGTCTATATATTTGATGATCCTTTGAGTGCTCTAGATGCTCATGTTGGCCGATTGGTAATGAAAAAAATACTTTCTTTTTTTTCCAGCCTCATTTTTTGTTGTCTGAAACTATTGTCCATAGTTGTCACGTCAACAAGGCACTCAAGACATTAAAGTGTGCCATTTTTGCTTAGGCAACAAGGTGGCTACTCAGGCATTGCCTAAATGGTAAACTTAGTTGTTTAGCTGTTAATCCTAGTATCCTACTGTGTGAACCTCTTTTTTCTGCGTCGTCTCTTCTTTAGAAAGAAAGGCATCTCCGGACTTTTCTAGGAAAATATGTGATATCCTAAAAATATTAGGTAGTCCGGTGATAGTTTTAAAAATATTAGAACCGAGGTTCGGGTTCTTTGAAAATTTCATTTTTGACCCTTCTCCGCCGGATGGTGCGAGTATCCGGCGTTAACTTACATCGAGCAACGGCTCGAACGCCTTTGATTAACCGTCGCGGCAACCTGTTTTCGGAGACATGCACATCCACAAAATAAAGTAAAGAACTCAAAAGGGCAGCGGCCTTTTGGGTCCGATCAGATGCAAACCGATTTGCTCGGGTTTGTTTTATTTGTCATTTTTTTTAGATGACTTTGATTTTTTTCTGATTTTTTGAGTTTCATCTGTTTTGAATTTGATCAAAATCTGATTTTTATTTAAGGACTGATTTGGGATTTCATCGAGCCACAAAGGGACTGGAGTGAATGGATTATGATGGGCCAGAATGGGCCTGCACAGAGGGCTGATTTGGAACCGGTCCTAGGACCTGAACGTGGGCTGAGCAAGGGCAGCTTCGGACCTGCTTAAGGGGTCTGTTCAGATGACTTTGAATAGACCGGTCGGGGATCTGTTTGAGATGTCCTTGATGGGCTGAAACCGGGTCACAAAGGGACTGGTTTTTAGGCTCTGGATATAAGCTTGCAGGTGGGCCGGAATATGGGCCTGTTTGGGGTGTCTGCTGGAGGGCCGGAATATGGGCCTGTTTAGAGGACCTGGGCATGAGGCCGAAATGGGCCAGCGCAAGGGCACTTGGCTGAACTGGAAATGGGCTTGCAGGGGGTCTGCTAAATGGGCCGCAGAGAGGCCTTGGTAGCAGGCTGTGTTGGGGCCGGATTTGGGGCCTGAAATGGGTTGTTTTGAAGGTGGATAGGGGCAGGAAAGAAAACCGCCAGAAAGAGGGCCCCCTAAGGGGCTACGTGGGAGCCAACGATTCCTTCTTACCTTGTCCTCTTCCCCTCTTCTTCTTCTCCCCTTTCTCCTGGCGGCAGGTATCAGCAGCGGGTGGCAGCAGCAGGTGCAACAGCAGGGTGCAGCAGCAGGTGCAGCAGCAGGGTGCAGCAGCAGGGTGCAGCAGAGGCAGCAGGAGCAGGGCGCAATCCAGCAGCCTCCCGGCGTCTTTAGCCGTCCCCCCTCTGGCTGGTGCGCCCCCCTCTTCTTATAGAGGCTGGAGGGGGAGGTGAAGAGCCAGCAGGTGGCCTGTACGTAGGCCTCTTGGCCTCCCCCATGCAGTTACTCCATTTATTCCAATTTATTGACATGCTGTCCCTTGATCTCCCCCTGGCCTCTTCGGTTTCCCCCCTCCATAAATTGACTAATGAATGGGCTGAGGTGGCAGGTGGCTGGCTTGGTGCGCACAGGGGTGCTGATGTGGCTGAATTGGGCCTGTTTTCAATGGCCACGGCCCACTTCTTCCCTCTCTTATGGGCCTGTACGTAGGTGGGTTATAGGAGCTGGAAATCAGTTAATTAAATCATGTGAGATTGGGCCAGCTGGAATTTGTGCCAAAGGGCCCAATCTAGGACTTGTTTTGGGTCCTGATTTGACCCAATTGAGGGTCGATCCAGCCAGAAATTGGCCTGAACCTATTCTTTTTTTTTTGCTGCCCCTCCTGTTTTTTTTCTTTTTTTTTCTTGAGAAAAAAAAATCTGACGCCAACACCTACATATATACATAATATATACAAATTATATATATATTGAGAGAGAGAGAGAGAGAGTAGACTTCAAAAGGTTTAGATATAAGAGAGAGTTTTACATACAAGTATAGACATATTTGTATGTATATTTGGATGTGGATCATGCGGACATGCAGGTAAAAATGTTTTTTATATGTAATTATGTATGTGTTGAAAACAAGATAATCTTGATAAATAGGAGGAGAAAAAGTGAGTTGAGAAAGAACTTTGTATAAGTGATAATAAAAAATATTAGTATAATTTTATTATCATTAAATGGGTGGCTGTGATTCACGAATCGACTTTGTAGTTGCCTTCTCGGAATAAAACACATTCATTACTCATATGGAAGGGTCTACGCTGCCTAAAGGGGTGCAAACGAGCTGAGCAAAGCCAAGTAGTATGTTTCTTGAGGTCAGCTCGTTTATTTATACCCTAGCTCAAACTTGGCTCGATACTTAATCAATGAATGGTTTGGACCTGTGTTCGAGCTCGGCTCATTAAGAGCTCTAGATGTTCGAGCTTGGCTCTTCGAGCTTGAACTCGAATAAGAGCTCACTATAAGCTTACATTTGAGCTTGATTTGGGCTTGTTTATGAGACTTATCTAGGCTTGTTTATGAAGCTTGAAGTCTTGAACTCGAGCTCAATCTAAGTTGGTTTATGAAACATAAATTTAAACTTGTATAAAAATTTCAAACATGAGTTTAAACTCGAATTAAGTTTAATTTCAACCTTTTTGATATATTAGATCAAATATTATATCATTTTTAAATATTTTTAATTTATTTTTAAAACATTTAGTTTAGTTATTAATCAAGTACTTAAACACGTTATCAAGTAGAGCATGGGTCTACTCATACTCGGCTCATTTAAGAATTGAGTTTTATTTTTTGTTCAAATTTGTTCATTTAACATAATAAACAAGTCGAGTGAAGCTTTTATCGAGTTGAGTCTCAAGCTACTTGTCAAGTGTATCTACTCATTTACACCTCTAGATTCCTAGGTAGTCACCTTTTGGGCTTTCAAAATGGTGCCTTGGCACTTAGGTGGGTGCATTCATATTCACAACAATGCTCATCTGAAAGTTTCTTACATTAAGGCTTTCAGTATCCTTTTAGGTTCATTTCTGCATAACTTGCTTTGGAGGTAGATGTCATCCAATACCACAATTTATGTATTGCTAGAGGAAAAGAGTTACACACACAGTAAAAAAAATCTTTACATGTCAATTCTGCTAGGATCTTTTCTTCTTGTTTTGACCTTGCTTCTCAGGTCACAAACTTGCTAGACCTTTTTCTTTTCTAACCTGGTTACATCTTGTTTTTATTCATTATCAAATTGAATATGGCACCCTCTTTTGATGTTATCCTTCAAAAAGAAAAGGTGGCAGGGTACCAGGATCAAAATGAACATAATATCAAGGTTCAATAAAAGTTATGATCTAGTCTCACAAAATATTTCAAATGTAAGAGCTATAATCATGGGCCATGATTATGATTGCGAGGAGTTTTTGCTTTTCCGCTGTGTTCTGAGCTCTTTTTGTGGGCTTTAGGCAGGTGTTTTTTTTCTATTTTCTATTTTGGGTTTGGTCTATATCCTGGATAGATCTTTTGTCCCCCCTAGTTTTGTAATCTGCCTTTTATGCTTCAATGAATTGCTCCCATTTTTTCAGGGCAGTCTTGAAAAAAAATAATGACAGTCCAGTGATAGCAAAGTCCAACCTGCAGTGACGCACTTGATGGTATAGCCAATAGGACAATTTCCTGTTTAAAATTTCTGCTTTCAGGATAAAAGTTGTAGACCAAAGTATGAAAGAATTACACATTATTGAAAGCTCTAATATGGCTCTCCCTCACTAGTGCCTGTGGCGGTCTGGACTGTGGAAGGATAGTTAAGGTGTCCTTGACACATACAGAAGTGCCTCATGTTTTGAGATACGAAATTTAGATGGATCATCTATAACGTTTTGTAAGGATCCTTGGTGGGAATGCAGTTCTTAGAGTCTTAACGTTTCTTTCCCACTCGTCTTTCGGCTTGTTCTGCTGTGGATGCCCTTCTGGTGACCGCTTTTAACAAGGCTAGATGCCTGGTTGGGCACTCTAGTTTACAAGAAATCTTCTCAGCCATGAGTTCTTAGGACTCACTACCATATAAAATGAAGTTATTGCGTGAGGGAGAATGAGATACACAGAGATGGGTCTGAGTCTAACAAACGTACTTTTTTAGTCAGTTCAGTGGGCAATATGCTCAGCAGAGGAGGAAGAAGGCTGATCTGAGATCATTTATTGTGAAAAGGGAACTTCCTTGAGTGCCAAGCTATTTCTCTGGAAGGTGATGACGAGGAGACTTTCCATAGGAGATAGATTAATATGGATTTAAGAGGATTTCAGGAAAAATGTACATTTTATGGCATCTTTAGCGAAGGCCAACAACATATAGTCTTGTATTGTGGTGCAAGGATTGTCATCTTGTATCTCGATTTTATTTTGGGATACTGAAAAGAAGAAATCTCAGGAGATTGGATCTTGGCAATGTTAATCAAAGTGCATGGATAAGTGTAAAATATCATGTAATCTTTTCAAAAAAGTACATGAAACTTGATGCGTGACAGGGATGAAGTTGCTGCTATCTAGATGCGAAAATTGGCCCATACAGATCACTCAATAACTGACATATACCCGATCATACCAAAATGGCCCAACCAAACTTGAACCAAACTAAAATCTATTGCACCGAGCTGAAAACTCACTGAACCAGCGCCGAACCAAGTTGAACCGGGCCTAAACTATTCTAAATCGGCCGGTTTACCTGTTGGACTAGACTAAACAGGTGACAAACATGGTCGGACCAACAGAACTAGTCTTCTGAGCTGGCAGAATCGCTGGGTTGTCAGCGATGGTGAACTGGGATTGACCAATTGACTGAACCTCGATCCTTGACCGGCAAGGATCGCGGGATCGGGATCGGATCCTGGATCGGTGGGGTCCGGATCGGATCGGACCGATCCAGGCCGATTCTCTTGGAGCCAGACCGATCCAGAATCGGTCTGGATCGATTTTTTTTTTGCTCTATGAAAAAATCTGGAAAAATCGCCAAAAAATCAATAAAAATACATAGGACTCCGAAAAAAATGTGAAAAAAATATAGAGAACACTCATTCATATAACAAATTATCAATCAATCATATAGAACACATATCATATCCAATCACACAATAGAACACATCATACATCAAATAAGATACATATTTTTATCAAACAAACAATCATATCCAATCACACAATAGTACAACACATATTCTTCTTACCACTCATATTACATTGCGTGAAATAAACAAACAAATACATTATACATATGCCATCACCACCAACTATGGTAATGTCCGGAGTAGGATGGATCCGGATCTCTCGTCCCGGTCATTACGATTTTCCGCAAATCTCCATTGATTAGGGTCGGTCATAATTGGCCCGTATCCATAAGAAAATAAAGGCGGGCCATGTCGGTAAACTCATAAACTCCGTGTTCAGTCGGAGGTGTAGCTAGAAAAGATGGTGGATAGCCAGGCTCACTGTCTGAGGCAGGCTCTGTATAGGAAGATGCAAACTCGTCAAAAACAATCATCCTCGTCCAGCGTCCGCTGCCCCTGCCACTCGAACATGAGTGTCTTTTATCACTCAAATCATCTGGACCTGCTCCACTCGTGTGTGCACTACTAGTAGAGTCACCCTCACCTCCGCCACCCCCACCTCCACCTCCACCTCCACCCCCTGTACGCTGTTGTTGTGTGGGTGAGACAAATTCTTCTTCATCCTCATCCGATGAAGGTGGCTGAGTGGTCTCGGTGTCAAGGAGATGATGTCGCCGTTTGATACTTATCTTCTTCCTCTTCATTGTAGGATCTCTTTGACTTGCTTGTTGTGAAGGTAAGCATACTTTCTTTAAAGCTCTAAATAATCCACCATTCTTCTTGGTGGTGGTGATGGTAGATGGACCCGCAACTGGAATCCGAGCTGGAGCTGTAGCGGCCGGGGGGGGGGAGAGCTGGATGTCTCTCTGGAGAAGCTGTAGTCCGGGGTGGATCAGGAAGTGGAGCTGTGCACGGAACTTGACTTTCTTCAGCTTCCTGCATGTCTTCATCCTCACCAAGGACGCTGTCAAGCTCTCCTTCGGCCCATGATCTGTCGTTCGGGTCGAACTCTGGCTCTCCCTCAGCATCCTTGTCTTCCACCCATGCTGCAAGTGGATGTTCTTCTTGGAATAGATATTCCAAGTCCACATCCGCCTGGGACAAGTCCTAAGTAACTTGGGCCTGTGCTCTTTCTTGGTACAATCCACCTGCAAACTGTGCAAATCTCTGCTCCGATGTCTTCTGCCTCTCTTTGATATTCTTGATCCTCAGCCTGATATTGTAATGGCAGTAGACAAGCTTCTCCAATCTTTCTATCTTCAACCTATTTCTCCTCTTCGTGTGAATAAGGTTGAAGGTGCTCCAATTTCTCTCGCACTGGGATGATGATGTGCTCTGACTTAGCACCCGAATTGCAACGGATGCGAGTGGATTCCATCCAGTCCTGTTTGTCACCATAATCCACCACTCAGCTGTAATTGTAAAGAAGACATTTACAACCATCAGTAACGTTATGTAAAAAAAATCAAGTAACTAAAGAGTCATTAATTCGGGTAAGCATATTACTAGGGGGGACCCTATCGTATGAGTACCGCAAATACGGATCCCCGTACACCCGAATCTTGTGCTCGTATGAAGTCATCTGAAAACACAAAATAAATCAGTTATCTTCTCTTCTTGAGATAAAGTTAAAAGTGTAATTAATATGAAACGTATTACTTACTTCAACCTCAACGCACGTTCTGTCTTCTTGGGTCTTACATAGTCGTTTAATTACAGATAGTGTGCCTGATAATACTTCACCATCATTACATACTTGGCCACCATACTGTATCCTTGGGTTCAAGAAGTACCCTGTAACGACATAAATACTCCATTAGTATAAAGACAGTGGGGGTAATACACAAAATAGAACTTGTAATACAATTATATCACACTAGTAAAGTATACCTGCAGCATGAATGTCGTGGTGTAGGGTTTTGTCCCATCTGTTGTCAATCACCTTCCACCACTTCTTGTAACCCTTGTGATGCTTCTCTTTAATTTTCAACTTAGCTTTATCCATAGCATCATACAGGTACCCCATCTGGTTTTTGTCATTTGAATCCACCAACCTAAGTACCTGCACCAAAGGCTCTATGACAGACAAGTAGTACTGCACCTTCTCCCACCACCTGTTATCTTCTATCAGCTGCTCCATCTTTAGCAGTATCTCATACTGATCCAAGGAGCTCCTGTATGTATCCATGTACTCCTGATAAGCAGTGGAGAGGATGAACCTTTTTAAACTAGCCCTGTACCTGTATAGGCTCTCTAAAGCAATAAAATGGGTGGCAAATCTTGTGGGACCCGGTCTGATCAAATCATGACCATCGGTGTGCTGCCTCATGATATGTAAAAGTCGTGGATGGCCATGGAGAAGGAGGGCGCTGGGGGGAGAATCGGTCCGGATCGACCCCAAATAGGGGGTGATCGGGCCTTAAAACATGTCCGGATCGATCCCGGAATCGGTTCGATTCCGGGTCTTCCGGTTTTCCGGCGAATCAGTCCGGATCGACCGATCTTGGGATCGGTCCGGGTGGATCGGTCTAGGATCGACCGATCCGACCGATTCCGGCTGATCTTGTCGGGACTCCCGGCTGGATCGCTAATTCCGAATGGAATCGGATCGGTAGGTACCCATCCGATCCAAGAATTGGTCGATCCCGATCCGGATCGACTGATTCTGCAATCCATGTTGACCGGGGGGGGGTACTATGGAGTGCATCTTTGTTTGGGGACCTGTGGAGGGGGTTGTGGCCATTGTTGGCGTGACTCCGCTGAGGAGGGTCATGGAAAAATGAGGGCGCTTGCCTGTGAGAGTACCCGACGGCAAGAGAAGAGGGCCGGCACACGTGGGCTGGTTTGGTCTAGCTGGCATAATGGCCGTGGAGAGCTGTGGGAATTTCAGTTGGCAGCAAGATAGGCAGAGGAGTCCTGGTGAGACATTGGCGTGCGCGAGCCGTCCAGAGGGGCATTGTACCTCCGGTGCCCCATCGACAAAAGTTTCTATGTGCTACACTAGAGCACGCGGAACAAGGGAAGAGACACTTTCATCCTCATGGGTCTCCTTCGTCATCGTCATGCGTCGTCGTACGGTAGGTGCAGAATGGCAGTGGTAGGAGGATGATCCCGCGGTATCGTGGTCGGGTCTTCCTTAAATGCCTTCTTCTTCCTCCGTCTTCTTCATCCTTTTCTTGAGGCAGTGTGCAGGGGTGCCGAGGAAGGGATGGTAGGAGCCTCCTCGTGCAGTAGAGGGCCAACGGGAAGGAGAAGGTGACTTCGGTGGGAGACTTAGGAGGTTCATGGAAGCAGGGAGAGTGATGTAATGGGGTATGGAGATGCTAGATTTGTGGTGTTGCTGACTTCTTTGAAGGAGCCATGTGAACTGAGGTCACTTTGGGTTTTGTCGGAGGGACCTATGGTGCCATTGATGGCTCCTTGATCACTAGAGTCTGAAGAGTCCTTCGAATAGCAGAACATGGATGCAACGAAGGATAAGGGTGCTTCGGAGGTCCACCTCAGCCTTTCGATGTCCAACAACATCTAGCTATGGCTGGAGTAGGGAAAGACACTACCGAGGGACTGGTGAAGGGGTGTAGGGAAAAGAGGCTAGAAGGTAGGAGGGGAGGAGAGCATGGAGCTGGCCTCTCTTCCGGGCGTGACCAATGCCGTCTCACTGCTAGAGGTGGAGGGGGTGCCGAGCTCTCCCTATGCACAGAACAAGCCGACCGCCAAGTTCTCCAAAAATTTCAAATGATGTCTTTCATTGATCAGCCAACTTTTTTATAAAGAGGAGTCTGATTACAAAAGGGATGAATAAAGGACTTATTTGCAACTAAGTCCTCTTAATGACTAAAATATAGAAAAAATTAAAAATAAACTCTAAATATTTACAAATAGGTCCTTCTAGATGGAAATGCAAAAGACCCCAAAACTACGCAACCATATCCCCACCATTTTGGCGTCGTGATCGGGTCTTTCTCGATCGCCGCCTTCTTTCTTTGTCTACTTCGTCTTTATTCGGAGGTAGGGAGTAGGGGTTTGTTGAGAAAGGATGGTAGGAGCTTCCTTGTGCAATAGAGGGCCAACGGGAAGGAGAAGACAGCGGGGGGGGGGACTCGAGATGTTCGTTGAAATAGGGGAAACAACATAATGGGTTTGTGTTGGATTTGCAACGCTGTTGACATCTCTGGAGGAGCCGTCGGACAACGCCTGTGCTATGAACTGAGGTCACTTTGGGGATCATCGGAGGGGCCTATGGTGCCGTCGATGGTTCTTGGATCATTAGAGCTTGAGGACTTCTTTGGATAACATAGATGCAACAACTGAGAAGCATGCTTCAGAGGTCCACCTCAGCCCTTTGTTGTCTAGTAGCATCTAGCCGCAACTGGAGTGGGGGAAGACACTACCAAGGGACGTCCAAATATGTGTAGGAGTTGAACTAGCATTTGGAGATGTTGAGATTGTGGAACCGGTGAAGGAGAAGGGGATGGGCGAACGACACAGAGATTGGAAGGAAGGAGGAGAGGAGAGCGTGGAGCTGGCCCCTCTGTTGGCAGTGACCGGTGCTGGCCACTACCGGTGGTGGAGGGGGAGCTGGACTCTCTCATCATTCATTTGATTTGGGATGGCGCGGTGGATCGAGGCTAAAACACTATGAAAATAGCGTAAGAACACTAAAATGAAGTAAAATAAATTGAAAGGAAATAGATTGGGCTTAAAGCAGTCTAAATTTGTTGGTTCAACCCAAAACACATTGAACTGACCAGTTTATTTCCTAATCCGCCCCGAATTAGTTCCTGTGCATGTAGCCTTGCTCGACTAACATTGAGCAATGATTGTCATCTCGGATCTTGGCTTCGTCTCGGGGGGGGGGGGGTAAAAGAGAATAGATCTCGGAGAAATCTCAGAAAAATCTCAAGAGACTGGATCTCGGATTCTTGGATCGAAAAATATATATATGTATGAAACATAACATAATGTCTTATAAAGATGAGAGTACATCAATGAATTTACATGAAAATATATAACACATTTACACGTCAATTGTGTGAATGTACAATTACAAAGCACTTTCAATACAAAAAAAAAGCTTTTGTGCTTCTAAAAGATTTAAACTTTTATATATTCTTATTTAAATACTAATGTGGTATTAAGAGTATTTTTCATGTTGTTGTTTTTTGATTGTTTATTACAAATCGATGATTAAATATTTGTGAAATTGAATTGATATAATCTGTTTATTACATAAGATATAATCTTTGTATGATAAATTGATGATTAATGTATAAATCTAAATTTTAATAGATTAAGAGCATTATTTTGACTTAGGTTATAATTGAATGTGTATGTTGATGTGTTTATACATTTAAATGTGATATCATTTATGTAATTATTTATTGACTAAGTATATGTTTATTTTGGAAAATAATTAATCTTGACAAACTTGATGTGTGTTTGAAAGAAAAGAGAGTTAAAATAGATCTTTATGAAATTTAAGTATATAATACATGTTTTATGATTATGAATTATATATATATGAGATAGTACAAGTGATAGTGAAATATTGTTATACTATTATTAAATAGGGGACGCTGAGTAGTTACAGGGGTCAAGGGGGCAACACCCCTTGTGGGGGATATCAGGTGGGCAAAGTCCCCCAAAGAAATTTTTTTTATTGACCAATCTAAGTGGGGCGAGATATCGGCGATCTCGTTTCTCGGGGCTTTGATGAGACCGAGAATCTTGCAAGATCTCGGTGAGATGGCATTCCATGACGTTGAGGCAACCCCATCACCAGGGTGGAGTCGTGATGCATTGTGGTGGCTTCTAGGCAAAGAGGTGGTGGTGCTGCGTGGCCGTTTTTGATGATGTGAGAAGACACCCCCTAGTAGGGGTCGTGGCAATTGTGTGCTGCTTCCGACGGCACTTGAGGATGGACCCTGAGCACATTTGTGGCATCATGACAATGTTGCGAGGGTGAGTGAAGACGGATCCCGAGTGGGGATCGTGGCGGTTGAAGGTAGCTCATGAGTGCTCGGGGCACATGAAAGGAGCTACAAGTCGGGGGACATCTTCGTCTATTGCAGTCACCCTATCGTCTAGAAGCGCATGTTGAAGCAGAGTGAAGCAAGCAGCTCATGGTCGGCACCCTCGTGCGGCCAAAGGGGGCCGAAAGAGGCCAATAGGGTTTGCATGACTTCTTCACTGCTGCCTTTGTCTTTGTTGACTTCTGCCTTCTTCATTGTCTTTGCACTTCTCCTTCGCGACCATCTTTGTCTAATCTTTTTCCTCCATTGTCGTTGCTCAGAAGATAGGAGAAAGCATAGGTGATGAGTGGACAGAGCATGTATGCGGACGTTGATAGTGGCTTGTCATTGTTGTTGTGCGAGAAAGCAGAATTCAAAAGCATAGTTCATAGAGCAGGTTGATCTCGGTAGTTACGGATCGAGATTGGCCAATTCTCAGATAGGATCGGGCCATCGGCACTTGCTGATCCAATTTTGCCTCGGAATAGCCAATTTGGGGCTAACTCCTAAGGGAATCGGCTCGGATTGGTTGATCTAACCAATTCCTTGAGCCTAAAGATAAAAAATGGAATTAGGCCTAATTTTGATGAAATCAGGCCGGTTGGTTGATTTTGGATTGATGTTGACGATTCATAGCTAGAATATGCCCAAAATGCCATCGTGGGGGCATAGCGGATCTGGTGACTTTAGTCATTGGATTTTTTATACTGAGTCCGATGATCTTGGTAAGGCTTAGGGCACGAAAAGCGTTGCGGCAACATAAGGCCATAGTGGAGGCCTTATATGGTCCATTTTAGGGCCAATTTCAGCCCCAAAAGCGCCTAGCTTGAATCTAATCTAAGCCTATTTTTGGGTCCGATGATCCCAATAAGGCTTAGGGCGAGAAAAGTGCTACAGCAACATAGGGCCACAGTGAAGGCCTTATAGAGTCCATTTTGGGGCTGATTTCAGCCTCAAAAGGGCTTTAGATTAAATCCAATCTAGGCCCATTGTTTATTTTTGTTTCTTTAAGGTTTTTTGAAGGACCAATCTGGATTGATTCAAGAACGATTCTTCTCTTTGAGGATTGATAGTATTTGATTAAGACCCATTGATTTAGGTCCCAATTCTGATTCTGTGATCCTTGGTTAGAAGGGGTTAGCTTGGAGGTACACGGTGGTGGTGGGGTTCCATAATCGTGGGAAGGTGGCAAGGTTCTTTGCAGCGGGATAAAAAGAGGGACATGGAGAAGGCAGGGGTGGTGATGGTGGGGAAGAAGCACTTTGGGATCACTGAAGGCCCTCGTGAGCATTGTTGGTTGGTGAGCAAGACTCCACGGAGTATCTGAGTAGCCAAGGTCGTCGATGCAGGAGGAGCCGGACATGCTGTCGGATGGAGTTCGCTGCGCTTAAGGATGTTCACTTTCATTGGGAGGTGTTAGGAGCCCCAATCAATCTACCTAGGGTTCACCTAACAGATAAGGGGGGTGATGGAGAGATCGTGCTAGTATGCTGGTGCAAAGAGCGAATAGACGTGATGAAAATGAAATTAAACCTAGGTGGAGGTGAAAGAATGGCATGGAAGTCAATTGGAAGGAGGGTAGGAAGACATCATAACCAGTCTCTTGTTAAAGGTTGAACGGATGCTGGCCTGTAATCAGAGGTGACGAAGACAACCTTTGTCGTGAAGGGGATGAAGAGGTAACTGGGGTCAAGCCCCCCTACGCGAGACACCAAACCAAAGGCCTCCAATAATTTCACTGTTGTTCATTCCAACGTATGGTGGTAAGGCTACAAACGAGTCGGATTCCATGATAGAATCACCCATATCTGATTCTGATAACGGTTTAAGTGTACCAATTTTGATTTCGATAATTTCGGAATTATTATGTTTCAGTTTCGATTTGATTCTGATTTTGCTTTCGGAATCAAAACTAAATCTAATAACTTTTGAAATACACATTAAATATTAATTTTTATTAAGAATAAGTCAATAATTTATATATAATTACTAAAATTTAATATAATCTCTTTGAAACTTTATTTTTATTATTTTATCAATGTATATATCATATTTTATGATTTATTTAACTTTTTAAAATTAATTTTAGTTATATTTATTTTTTTATCTATTAACAATCAAAATATCCGATTCTGATAGCTTATATGATACAAAAGCAAGTTCCTAACTCATTAATTTTTATCGTAATTGAATAAGAATACCATAATATCAAATTTCGGTTACATCCCTATATGGTGGCCTCCTTATATGTGAGGAGCCAAATTATAGAAATGACCACTTAAAACACTATTTATAGATAAGCCCTCATGTGGACTTAAAAGTAAGAAAAAAGGCCAAAATTGACTAAACTGGATCCCTGTCAGAACTTGTTTTAAAACCAAAATAAGCTGACAAGAAGAATGAAGAGAGATACATGGAGGATGAATTATGGTTAACTAGATATATATGAGGAATCTTATGCCAGATCTAACTTTCATATCCAACATTATGGAGATGGGACCTCTTTGAAACCTAGAGATTGATGTGACATCTCTGGTCAATTGTAGATACATAGTCATGTAAATTATTAATTTATAAAATTTTATTAGGCAATAATGCCTAGATAAATCTTTGGATGGATGCAGTAATAAAGTTGATAAATATGAAGCAAAGTTAACAAAGTCAGCTATAACTGAAATAATGATAAAAATTAAAATGATAGAGGATATGTATGATATATGCAGTTTGTTTAAATGGAGGTATGAAGTTTGATATTAATAGGTAGAGGAAATTAAGGGACAAGAGATACCATATAGACATTGTTGTTTCAATGATAACATATCTTGGAAGTCGCTCAAGGACTTTTGGTACGCTACTTTGAAGATCTTTCACTTTTAGTTTACTTGGACAATATGACTGTTCCGAAGGATTTATGATTTTGTCCTCAAAGCAAGACCATCCTCTTTGGGGCGTTTATTTTTCTTGTCAGGCTAGAAATAATACTTTTTTACTTTCCAAAGAAGACAGCCTCTTCAAGCTATTCATCTTTAGGCTGGTTCGTATTTTCACAATTGGGCTTTGGCAGGTAATTGGTTGGATGATGGGGTGTGCACCTTAGTTCAGTGATTGTCAATCACAAGGGTTTCCTTTTTGGGCCTAAGTCTATTTTCTATCCTCTTGTTGGGTCAGATTTTGGGTATCTTGTTTTTTCTCCTTTCCAACTCTTATTGTGTAATTTATTTTATTTTATCATAGGCTATCTCTTGTAATTTTGTTCTATGGTTTTAATGAGTTGTCTCCATTGTTTTTTTGGTAGGTGCTTCAAGAGAACTGCTGTTTTCTGAACAACCTAGTATATGAGCATAGATTACAGAATCAATGGAATCGGTCCGATTCCGACCGATTCCGGAATCAGATCGGTAGATTCCATGCGGAAGGACCGATTCCGGTATGAATTCTTCGGAAGACCGGACTGATCCTGACCGATTCGTCGGAAGACCGGTTTATGTGGACTGGTTCAATTCCCGGTTCGATTATGGACCGGGAATCGAACCGATTCCGGCTCTTTTAGGGCCGGAATCGACCGCCGCGGTCGATTCCGTCGATCCCGCGGCGGAAGGCTTTGATTCCGGTGATTCCATCATCGATTCTTGCTCGACCGCGGCGATTCCGGCGATTCCATCGTCGATCCCAGCTCCCAGCACCGATTCCACAAAGATTCCAGCGATTCCAACGCCGATTCCGGCGATTCCAAGCTACATCTTCAGCCGATTCCGCCGATCCAAGCTCCGATCGGCCTTGAATCAACCTCTTCTTCAATCTTTAACCGGTTATTGGTAAGATTTCTTCGCCGAAAACTTCGTACGTCCATTCTTACGCGTTTCCGACGAGTCCGAGCGTTGTTAAACGTTGTGATTTCCAACCGAACAAGTCCGTTTAAGTTCTGAACTATTCGATTGGATGTTGTTTGCACGGGAAAAATTCCGGATATCCCGTACGTCTATTTTTACACGTTTCTGACGACTCCGAGCAGAGTTAAACTCGGTGATTTTTGATCAAACAACTCCGCTCAAGTTGTTTGAACATCGATTTGATGTTCTTTGTATGGGAAAAATTTCGGATACCCCGTACGTTGATTTACGACCAGTTCCGGGCCTCCGGCAAATACGTAACCCTTTAAACATACCGAATGGTGTGTTACTTGGGCCGTCTGCTTCCCGAACAACGTTTAAAGCAATTTTTATGTTATCTAATTATTTTTAGTGCATTGTTTACAATTTTTGCAGATATAAGCAATGGCCGATCAAGGTGATGCAGCACCAGCACGTGCTTCTGACGTGGGTTGGGAACACGGGCACATGGTAGACCCAGTCAGAAAGAGGGTACAATGCAAATGGTGTGGGAAGGAGATGAACGGGGGGGTGTTCCGACTGAAACAACATATTGCCGGAACAGGTGGAAATGTAAAGAAATGTGACAAGGTGCCGAGGGAGAAGAGTGAGGAGATGAGATGCTTCATGACAGGTAGAGCCTCTCAACGGGCTGTTAGGATTGAGCAGAGGGAAGAGTTGCACGACGAGCTACTCCAGAGGAGGAGGGACCGCGATTTGCCTACCTCGAAAGGGAAAGGCAAGGGGAAGGCACCAGCTGAGCCGTAGCCAGAGAGCGAGGACGAGTCCACAGACTCCGAGCTTAGACATGCTAGGCACTCTAGCAAGCGTGCATTTGCTGAGGAGGAGGACAGGAGGATGGGAGCATGAGGGTCTGGGTCCAGAGTTGACCCAGCTTTGGGCTCATCAGCATCGGCTCGCACTACCCGGGACCGAGAGACTGACCCCAGGAGACATGAGCCATATCTCCGTTCTACTTCTACCAGCACTCGATTTACACCGAGTGACGAGTATTTATTTAGGAAACGAGTGCCGTGCGTACGGGGATTAAACAAGCAATGAAAGGGGTGAAGGCAACAGGAACGACTACAAAGAGAGCTGTTCGCCACATTGTGAAGTGGTTTTTGCCTGCAGGTATCACTTTTTAAATTTAAATTGACATTTATGTGTGTTTTATTTACTTAAATTTAATTTTAACCCGATCTCAATTTTTTTTAACTTGATGTAGACATCCCAGCACATGCAGCCACCAGCCCCTACTTCCAGACGATGGTGGATGCCGTGGGTGAGGCTGGACCTGGTTTGCAAGCCCCGGGCAGCAGACATATATACGGCGCTAGCCTGGATAAGGAGGTGCAGGAGTTGAAGGAGTGGATGGATGGTTTTAAATTGGTGTGGAAGGAGAGGGGTTGCACAATTATGTGCGATGGGTGGACAGGTATCACCAAGAGGAGTATGATAAACTTCTTGGTGTATTGTTCTGAGGGGACAACATTCTTGAAGTCGGTAGATGCTTCTGGGAAGATAAAAAATGCCGACTTCATTTTTTCTCTGATGGATGGGGTGGAGGAGATCGGGGAGGACAATATGGTTCAGGTTGTCACTGACAACGAACCATCATATAAGGCGGCTGGGAGAAAGTTGATGGAGAAGAGGAAGCACATGTTCTGGGTGCCCTGTGCGGCACATTCCATTGATTTCATATTAGAGGATGTAGGCAAGGAGGAGGGTGTATCCACCCTTGTCAGGCAGGCGCAGACGATCACATCATTTATTTATTCGCATTCCCGCCTGCCACATATTATGAGATCACACACAGGAGGGCACGATCTTGTTAGGTCTGGTTTGACTCGATTTGCTGCGAATTTCATTGCGTTGGAGAGTCTACACCGTCACAGGCATGCATTGGTTAGGTTTACATAGTCCGAGGAGTATTATAACTATATGGTGGACAACCTGCATGATAAGAAAGATCAGCCGGAGATTCTTGTCAGGTCTGAGAAGCAGATCACTGACAAGAGGTTTTGGGAGAGGATTGCCTACTACTTGGCAATCATTGAGCCACTGGTAGTTGTCTTGAGGTTGGTAGACTCAGATGACAGGGACCAGATGGGCACGTTGTATGATGCCATGGACCGGGCAAAACTGAAAATAAAAGAAAAATATCCCAGAGGTTACAAAAAGTGGTGGAAGATCATAGATGACCGATGAGACAAGACCTTGCACCATGATGTCCATGTTGTAGGTTAGTTGGTTAAAAAAATAATTTTGCTGAATAATTGTCTTATTCACAATGTTAACTAATAAAATCTTGCAGGATATTTTTTGAACCCCCGCATCCAATATGGAGGATAGGTGGTGAACGACAACGAGGTGATGCGGGGTACACTTGCTGTTATTCAGCGTTTATGCCGATCTCAACAGGATAGGATAGAGGCTGAGATAGAAGTAAGTTAGAGTTTATTCAATACTTTGGAGTAGAGTAGCCTTACCAGGCAACTAATGTTTTTTTTATATTTTTTTCAGATGCAGAAGTATAAGATGAGGGTCGGCATATACTCAGATGCTGATCTGAAGTATTCAGTTGACAAAGTGTCACCTGGTATAGTAATAGCTTGATGAAGATTTTATTTACTTTTCATATAAGTTATAGAAGATGATGGGCTAATTGTTTACTTTTTCTCTTCTTTTTTTTTCTTGCAGCTGAGTGGTGGGTTCAGGTGAACACCAGGAGTGGATGGAATCCACTTGCTGTCATCGGTATCAGGATACTCAACCAGAGCACGAACTGGAGTACATTCAACCTGATACATATGAAAAGGAGGAACATGTTGACCTTAGACCGGCTGGAGAAGCTGGTGTTCTGTCATTACAACATGAGGCTGCGCATCAAGAATATCAAGGATCGACAGAAGATCAGTGATGAGCGATTTGCACGATTTGCACGATTCGCAGGTGGTCCATACGAGCAGAGGCATTCCTCCGCCACACCACCACCTGAAGAGGTGGACATGGATCAGATATTCCAGGAGGAGCATGCACTTGCCTCCTGGATAGAGGAGAGGGAAGTCAGGGATCATGCAGCTGAGTTTGATCCCGATGACCGTGCATGGGCTGAAGGAGAGTTGGATGGTGTTGAAGCCTAGGAGGATGCTCCAGCTCCACCTCCACCTACTTCTGAGGCTCAGGCAGGGACTTCTTCTGCCACAACAACTATGGAGCAGCCACCTGCACCTTTAGCCTCGGCTCCAGTCCCAGCCGCCGCTACCCAGCCCATTAGCAGTCCGGGGAAAACGAAAACAAAAGTGACTGCACGAAAAATGGGAGGATTTGCAAAGTTGAAAAAAACTTTGGGTTTTGGTACTTTAGAGATGGCTGAAGAGGTGATGAGAAGGAAGCTAGAGGTCAGGCGTCCTGTCAGCCCAGATGACAGCATGCAGGCTCCTTCTCACTCCTCAGTTGATGTTGATGATGACGAGGAGTGCATACCAGCGACGCAGCCATCAGCAGCAGCCGAGTCTCCTGATTCACGGCATCCAAAGCCGTATTACACGCTCGATTCGGATACACTTGATTCTTATATACAGGAGCCACAATATCCAGCATTTGGCCAGGCTGACCAGCAGTGGATTACACCACTAGCTCCACCATCCTCTGCTTACGTCCCGGTCGTCCCGCAGTCCGATCCGTACGACCTTGATAGCATGGCATCGGCATTATTTTCATATGGATATGGTCCCGGACAGTATACAAGACTGAGCACGAGGGAGGAGCATCGAGAGCAGCAGGGAGAGGAGGAAGACCAATATCTATATCCTAGATATTGGTAGTAGATTGATATGATGTAAATGTATATTTTTTTTATGATGTATCAACTCATTGATTTTTGAATCAATGGAATATGTACTTAACTTCAAGTGGAGTTCATTAGTATTTATTTGATGTGGTCCTATAGATGAATGCTAATCTTATTTTTAAATTTTTTTTAACTCATTTCCTATTTTTTAGAATTTTTTATGAATTTTTTAATTTTTTTTGACGAAAAAAAATTCAAAAGAAAACCGATTCCGGAATCGATTCCCTTCCTAGGAATCTCCGGCCGATTCCTGGAATCAGAATCGGAATCGGTCCCAACCGATTCCAATTCCGATTCCGATTCCGGAATCCTTGTATATGAGAGTTGTGGCTTCTTTGTTCTTCCCAAATGGGTTAAGCTTGGAATGCCAAATTGTGGGCCAGGTTGCAGCCTGGGTCTGACCCGTCGGTTTTTGGGCTGACTGGCCCAGTTCCAACCTAGTGGATTAGAGTCTGGTCTCTCGCCGGGCCTGGCTAGGTCCCAAGACCTGGTGGCCCGATTGGGACGGGCCGGGTTGCCAATGGCTGGCCGCCGTTATCCGTTGGCGGTAGGGGTGTATAAATGGAATCTGATAGTCCAAAATTCCGATTTGAAAAATTAATCAAACTTAAGTTAAATAAAACATAAAATACAATATATAAATTGATAAATGATAAAAATAAAAATTTAAAGTTATTATATTAAATTTTAGTAATTATATGAGAATTATTAACTCATTTTTGAATAAAAATTAATATTTAATATGTATTTTGGAAATTATTGGATTTGGTTCTGATTCTATTATAGTGATTCCATAATTATCGGAATCGGAATACCTTAATCTTTATCGGAATCGGAATTGGATGTTACTGGTCCTTTCACTTCGTCGTCACTCTAAATCCTCTAAATATCTTTTTATTGAACTACACTTTTTTAGTTTTATTTGTAAATTTGGGTTCTGGTATCATTTTTACTAAACATTTCTATTTTATGGTCAATATATGTATTATATTGTTAAAAAATACGATATATTGGTGAAAATAACACTGGAACACAAATTTACATATAACATTTTGATAACCTATTTTAGAAGAAGCGAGGTCAAGAAGGAAAATTGTCTTCAAAAATGTATGTTTTGAATAGGAATATGAATATTTCTTTCATTTTAATAATTTTTGTTTTTAAACTTATTTAATCCTGGACCTGACTCAAGCCAACCCGGGTCCCAACTTGCTCTTGACCCGGTTGGTTAGGTCCCGTCTGACCCAGTCCTGACCCTGACCCTGACCCTGCCTATCTTGGTTAAAAGAACCCCATCTGTGAACATGGCCTTTGAAATCCCGATTCATAAACCAAGTTATAAATGACCATTTTTTGTGTCATTGTGTTTTCAAATGATAGATTGTTGCCGACTGTAAACAGCTGTATGTCTTTACATTTTGACTTTTTGTATGACCTTGATGTCCTTGATTTTAAGCAATCTAAATATTGTGTTTGTGCCCTTTAGGTTATGATAGATTGTTGGCAACTGTAAACAGCTGTATATCTGTACATTTTAGCTTCGCGTATGTCCTTGGTGTCCTTGATTCCAAGCAAGTATTCCAAGTCAAGATTGGGATCGAGATCAACCAGGGTCAATCTCGATCCAAATAGGGAGTGGATCAACCAGATCAACCAGATCAACCAGCTCCGCGATCTGGTGGAAGAAAACTGATCCACGATTGGCCTGGATTGGTTCTTCAAAACATTGAACAAAAAATCACTCCATCTAGATTCTCAGTGGAGTGGCAGCCTGGATCCGGCGAGATCACTGTTTGGTGGTGCATGGGTGGAGGTGCTGCTGCCCCCTCCACTGTTGATTTGACCCCAATCAGTGTCGGATCAGACCAGAATCTACCAATCCAGGTTGATTAAACAGCTTGAAGCCTGATCACAGCAAAAATTTCTTTCTCAATCTGGTTCCCCCCAGATCAGGTTAGCAGGCGCTGATCATGAGATCAGGTGATCCTGCAAATACTGATTCCAAGATACCTATGTATCATCGTATTGTGTCCATCATATTTATCTTGTAAATGTCTTTTGTTTTCAATGTAGTTAGTTTCTTCTACTTCTCGAAAAGGAGAATTATAAACAACTATGTTATATATTATCTCTTATAGCTTGCAATATTGTCTATTTTAGGTCTTTGATAAATGTATCAAGGAGGAATTGAAACAGAAAACCCGAATACTTGTAACCAACCAGCTGCATTTTCTACCATATGTTGATAGAATTATCTTAGTCCACGAAGGTATGATCAAAGAAGAAGGAACCTTTGAAGAACTAAGTACCAATGGAATGTTGTTCAAAAAATTAATGGAAAATGCTGGAAAAATGGAGGATCAAGTGGAAGAAATGGTGGACAGTGAAAACAAACAAAACGCTGACAAACCTGTTTCAAATGGACACACTGTGAAAATAGATGGCTCAATGCCTTCAAAACATGTGAAGAAAGAGGGAAAGTCTGTTCTCATTAAACAGGAAGAACGTGAAACGGGTGTTGTCAGTTGGAAAGTCATTGAAAGGTAATGGCTCTACTTGAACTTGCCTACAACTTTTCGTTCGCAACCTTGGCTTTTGTTCCCTTTTAGAGCGTATCATGCTTCATGACATAGAATGTTTCTGAGTTGCCAGTAAGAAATTGACCTGAGAAAGTTGAATTTTGATGCATCTTGCTTGGGAATCAATTCTCAATCATGTGAGTACTTGCATATTTTCGTTCTTGCTTGTTATATTAAACAACCATGCACCTCTGGATATGTTTTTATTCTATTTCTTTGTTTTGATGTTTGATTTGTTTTATATTTTGTTTTTGGCACTTTATATCTTCTGCATTTATTATGGTTGTTTATTCTTCTACATCTACTTAGAGTAGGAGAAAAAGGAAATAGGTGTTTATCAACCCTGGTACATGTTATCCTTGCTTACTCTTGTGATAATTGGTAATTCATAAGGATGATAAATAAGATTTTTTTCTTGTCTGTTTGGTAAGAATAAGAAAGGGATGTGGATGGGAAAAAGGTACATATGTTGTGATCTGGATTGGCTGATGCTGGATCAGGATCAGCCTGTGCCAACCCAGTTCCATAGGGGATGGGCGATCCATCCCCAGATTCTCTCTCGAATCAGCTGAATCGGTCAAGGTTTGGTCGATTTGGATCTGTTCGGCATATTCCATTAATGGAAAAAAAATTGATTCAATTCGGTTCTGCGACACATCCAAACCGAATCAAGTCAGCTGACGTTGCCGCTGCTACGACCATCTTTGGTAGCTGTTTGAAATATTGTCGTTGTAAAACATTGTCGCCGCTGTCAGCTTTCCTGTTGCTGCCGCTGCATGAGTGGAATGCGGCTTTACACCGTGTTGTTGTATGATCTCAGTTAATTTATCATGAGAAGTTCATAATTAAATGTTTTTTACTTTACGCCTTTTGATTCTCACCATTTTATACTAGGCAAAATGCTGTTTTTGAATGTGTTTGTTTGTCCCTTGGTACATCCAAAACTATTAATTTAACAGACTTGTTAAAGCTTCACCATGAATAATTTTATAGTCTATACAAAACATATGATTAGTCTTTCTCATAATGATGTAGTCAATTTGGCCTTTATTTTATCCACTTTTAAATATTATTAAATGAGATTCACTTTTAGTAAAATATAAGAACATATGATATAGTAAAATCAATGATACTTTTTTCTCATCATTTAAAGTCTATATTTAAAGCCACCTTGGACTTTCTCATATCCATGATAATTGCCTCCTACATGTCTCTTAAGATCTCCAATATATATGTTCTATTCATTTGGTCTAGTCTAGGTAAGGTTATTCATGTCCTCCTAAAATTTTTTCTCTAATGTCACTTTCTAAACCAATTTGTGGAGCATAAGTACTTACATTACTTTTCTTTTATATTCGTTTCAGAAGGATAATCCTATCTTTTCTTCTTTTTTTTACACCACTTCTTATTTTAGTATTTTAACCCAACTCAACTCAACTCAACCCGAGCCTTAACTCCAAATTGCTTAAAGTCGGTTATATGGATTCTCTTTCTCCACTCATGTCGATTTTGAGTTAATTTTTCATAATTATATTTAAATCATCTAAACTAGATTGAATTACCCTTCTCTGAGTTAACTTAGGTCTACCACATTCTTTTTTATTTCTATTATTTTAATTTTTTTACTTTTTTTACTAGAGCCACTTTAGGTCAGTGTTTAATATGACCAAACTATTTCAATCTCTCTTCTTTCAGTTTATCCACAATTGTTACTACTCTTACATTATATTTAATATATTTATTTTTTATTATATCTAATCTAGTATGACCACTCATCCATCTTCACCTTCTTATTTTAGGAAGACTTATTTTAGAAATGTGTTTTTATTTTATTGTCCAATATTCACTACTATACAACATTGTAGGTCTTATACTTGTATGATAAAATTTTCATATCTCCACTTCATCCAATCTACTGTAATCTTGTCATTATCATTTTCGTCACATTCTCTATGGCCAATCTCAAGCTTGGATGAGAGAGGAGGTGAATTGCAGTAGGTAACATTCAGTGTAAAAAAAGTAACATCTCATGATATGGATTCATATGATACATCATTTAGTATTTTATCAATTTTAATTCTTATGGTATATCGTAGTTTATAAGATGTATTTCTTACTTCTTTACAATTTTCTCATTTGATTTTTTGAATGCAAGCATTATCTTTCTTCTCTCTATACAATACTAAGTTTTTTTTCATAAGTGAATCAAAATGCTAATTATTTGTTTCTATCACTTTTAAGACTTCATTTCACAACAATGTCTATTTTTAAAATTTGTTTTAATCTTATGTATTGCTTTACTTTATAAACCTACTTTTTTACTCACACCATGCCTGATGTGAGAACATTTACTTATTTTAGTCACATTAGATGTTGATGTTACATGCGTAAAACATCCAGTCATCGTTGTTGAATTTTTCATTACACTCTGACTGGGGTACAATTGTAAATAGAGTATGTTTCAACATTTATATCATTCATATCATGAGATGTGTCAATATTTTTACATTAGGTGTCACATACAACTTTTTTATCTGGACTTCCGAGTTGGGACCATCGAAGCACAAGTAAATGTGTGGAGTTAACCAAAATTTTGAATATAAAAATTCTCTAAATTGGACAACACAGTTTTCCATGTATTAATAAATTTTTATATATTTGTAAAATATGTTGATTTTATAATGTAGTGGTGGAGTGATGATGAGGGGTTATCAGGGGATTAAAATTACCAGAAGTTGGTTCTTCAGATGTTATAATTAGAGTTTATGATAGCTCTCTGACGGAGAACCTGGGCTAACGTTGGTCAAACTTCAATCAAGACTAGATCAAATAACACCATTGATTACCTTAAGTCACCCCCGTCGACGATGGAAGCATGAATTTAGATCTGAATCCTCTTGCAGTATAGAATATCAACAAAATATTTTAAAAGATAAAATAAGATCATTTATAACTGGACAAATTGAATTTAGTATTTCTTAAAATATGAGAAACATTACTAAATAAAAATGCCGAGAATGATAATAGACTGATAAATTAAACATATAAAAGTTCCCGACAAATAATATCTGGAATTAAGATATTCATTTAATTATGAAAGTTAACTAATTTGAATCTTGATCAAATCAATAAATTAGTCAAGTTGGAACATATCTAACATGAAAAACGATGATGGGATATAAAAACAATGGTTGAATGTAAAGTGAAATCATAAAGTTTTTATAAATTAAAATTAAATGTGAAACTTTAAGTAAAGCAAATAAAAATAAAATTTAAATAAATATCAAAGTCAAACAAATAAAATGAATTCCTACAAAGTTAAAATAGATTAAATGACAAATTGAAAATTTGGATTCAGAATTACAATTTAGAATTTGGAAGATGCATAAAATTATTAAAAAATGCTCAAATTTTGGTTGCCTTGTACTAAATCTACTTTTTCAGTCAGGTCTGCATGGGGCAGATTATCTTTTGGGGTAGTTATTGTTTTATGGTATAATGAAATCTTGATGCCTTTTCTGCTTTCAAAATTAGACTGTTAGGAAGATTTGCAGGCACCATCTCCCTACAAGAGGTCACTTAAGAGGAATCTGTTTAGATATATCCTATGTTTGTATTTTTTTGGGCAGTATGGAAGAAAATATCAAGCACCTAATTCATTTAATGTGGACCTACCAACTCCCTCCGTACGGCATTATTTATGTGCTAGAAACTTTAATGGAATGGGCAAACTAGCGCTCCTTCTCTTTTGCTTGGCTGGTCTAGCATCAACTCTTGGTATTCAGACCCTATTTTGTTGGACCTCACACAACTTTGAGCACCCTAGGTTTATTATTCAAAGGATGTTTTGGTTTGTCAGAAATTGGATGGTTGCCCACCCTGAAAATCATTTGGAAGAGGCTTCCTTCGAGAATTATTTTTTTATTTTCGATTCTTTCTTCTTGTAACCCGTTGAAACCGCATTTTTTGTTTAAATAAAATATTTATGGAAAAAGTTTTTTTTTTTTTGGGTTTTGATTTTAACATTGATGACTATGAAAATACATAGCATTCATAGAAGTATTAGTTAGTTTGATATGGTATTCATATATAAGAACATCCTTGATTAACCGTCATAACGTATTGAATGGAAGTCATTCTTCCACGTAAAACATAAAGACTGGAAGACATCTTCATGGCCTTATAAAATTGGATTTTGTTTGATTTAATGTGTTTTAGGTTTATGGATTTAATTTGTTTTGGATTTAAAGATCATTTTAATTGAATTACTAAGATGTTAAGAGCCTAGAGTGCCTGGTTGGGTTTCGACTAGGGCCCGACTGTGTTAGTTTTTGGGCAGACCGACCTGGTCCTGACCCTAGGACCCTACTTGGTGGATGTTTTAAAATTAATTTTTTATTACAACCCTGGCTGACCCTAGTTGGTTTAGATCCAACAAACTTGCTTCTAACCCTTGACCCTGCCTACCTTGGTTAAGAGTTGTTTAATTTATGGTTTTTTGTTTTATTTATTCATTTGATTATATTTTTTGTGGGTCTTTTTTATTGTTAATTCGACTTAGACAATTTGGATTAAGATTTTTGTGATTATTTTATGTTTTGTTAACATCTTTTCTCCATCGGTGGCTTTTTATGAGCTACAGATTCTTTATGCTTTTTGCATTTTTTATAGGGATTGATTTCTACTTTTATGTGTTTTACTGTTGTTTTGTTATGATTTAAGTGATTGCTTGTTACTGAAAATTGTTCTCATTATCCATTTAATTTTATAGTTAAGTTTGATCAACCTTAACCCTTTTTTTGTAACCTTTGGTAAGTGTTTTTTTATGTATTGTTTTATAAAATGATTTCATTTTGATTATGTTAACATTTTGTTAATGTTTTTGTTGTTGTTTGATTTGGGTTTTATCATGTATATTTAATTAAGTGACTTAATTTCATTGTTAAGTTGGGTGTAAGTCAGCATATTTTGTTAGAATTGGTGGTCATTTTTTATGTATTATTTCATGGAATGAAGTTGGTTTGATTATCTTAGCATTTCATTAATAATTAAGTTATTTTTAATTTGAGTTTAATTATATTTTTAGTTAAGTTTTAAGTCTTTATGTGACTTATTTATTATTATTATTTTTTTTAAAGTTCAAGGGGATTTTGATGTCATTTCTACTAGAGCACATCATGCCAAGTAAACTTGCATTCGTTTTCATTTCAAGTTGAATACGTAGTATGAGATGGTACAATGAATGTGAGGGTATAAAAGTCTTGTTTCTCACCGAATGGAATTGATTTACATCATTAAAGTGTCATAAAGTTTGTATGTATATTTTTTTATGCATTACTGTCTTTTTGCATACCTAAATGTCACATAAGTGAGGGGACATAAAGTTATGTTTCTTGATAAATGTAATTGATTTTCACTTTCATTATTGAACTGTCAGAATTTGTATGTATATTTGTTATATATTGCTCTATTTTTCTGTATATTTGAATAATAATTTTTATACTTAATATGTAAACATGTATTTTTGAAATCTTGACAGCATTTCGGCTGGGCCGAGTTGGATTGACTTTATGTATCTCAAAATAACTTTGTTTGCATGCAATATACAACTATTTTGGACCCATCAAATTTTGATAACATTTTGATTGGACTAAACTGGATTGGCTATATATAACTATACCAAATAGATGTTTTCATATGAAATGTATGTATGTTGTTCCACCCTTTTTTGGTTGGAAAGAGGGAATAAAACTGAAATTTTCACAGCACTCCAGCTGTACCAAATGGGATGGTTCTACGTATTTACGAGATAGCATGATTCACATATAAATGCAAGTTATTTGATTCTATTATTTTTGGAAAAATGTATAACAAAATTATGGGCTAACTTCATCACCTTTAGGGGGTATTTTTATCCAAAAAATAGGCCCCACTAACTCCATTTTTGTGTAAGTGGGGGTTGTAGTGAGAGGGAGGTGAGATTACCTCTTTTTCTTTTGATTTTGTAGGCTGCTAGTTCACCGACAGTCAAACCAAGAGTAAGATTACCCTTCGTGACTAAACTCGGCCTTTATTGGGTCTCGACCACGTTGCAGCGTGTGCACTTGGGCACAATGGCCTCGATGGTTATGCTAAGAGACTGGGTCTCTCTCTCTCTTTTTCTTTTTTTAGTTTGGCCATTGACTGCTTAATCTTCTTCTTCTCTCTCTATTTCTCTCTCCCTGACACAAAGATAGGAAGCCCATTGGGGCTCCTCATCTGGTGGCAGCTCCATGAATTGCATTGGTCAATCCAGATCGGGATCGACCGATTTTGGAATCAGATCACCCATGATTGATCTGATTTAGGGCCAAACTAGCAATCTAGTCCCGAATTCCGGCTAGATCGGTCGAAATTGGTGGGATCGACCAAGATTGGTTCAATCCAGTTGGATTGGATCGTGGATTGCTCGATTCACTGAACCACTTGAATTCGAAAATGTCTAGAAGTGGATCCTTTTGGGACCCTTGGCACCCTTCACCCCCGAATGGGTGCCTCAACCCTTGACACCCTATCAGGGGTGATTTTTTAATTTTATCATCCTCAATTGCTGGTGATAATTGATTAATTATTATTTACTAATATGTTTTATGCATATGGATGTAGGTAAATTGTCGTACGAGGAGGTTGGTGTTGTTGATCGCGACATTGAATGGCAATATGGCTTCTTGTTGGATGTGGAGAAGAAGAGGGTGAGATGCAGGTGGTGTAATAAGGAGATGAATGGAGATGTCTACTGACTCAAGTAACATATAGTTGGTGTAGGTGGAAATGTTAAGAAGTGTGACGAAGTCCCGGTGGTGCTTGCAGAGGAGATGAGAGGATACTTGACTAGGAGAGCCTCACAAAGGGAGGTTAGAATTGGACAGAGGCAAGATCTTCACGATAAGCTCATGGGACGGAGATACACCGAGTTGATGTTTGCAAAGGGCAAGAAAGGGAAAGAAAAAGTACAAGGTCATGTCCATGTTTACTTATCATTTTCGAATAGTGATGATAAGGAAGCAACTTAGGTCAGAAGGGCCATGGATGCTATTAGGACTCATTTGTGAGGTTGAGGAGAGAAGAAGGGTGCAAGAGTTTCAGGTTTGGCTCATTTGAGAGCTTTCTTCGTTGCTCGACATAGTTTGGGGGAAGGCACTCAGCCTATCTAAGCCCGAGGGAGTGAATTCTTAAGTTCTTCTTTTGTTCGGCCGACTTCAGACACAACTATGTATAGGCAAAGTGATAGAGGCTAGAGCCATGGAATGCGATCTCCCGAGAATCTCTCGAGATCTCTCGAGAATCTCTCTTTCCACGCATCCGAGAAATGAGATCACCGAGACGAGAATATCTATATAGTACCTCTTGTACCTTGGTATACTGCACCTATTACTATCCTTAACTTGTTAGATGGCCTTGTTAAGTTTGCCTCATATATTGTCAATTTTATTATGGACTTCATCCAAATATTCATCTAGACATTATTGCTTGATAAAAAGTTTTAACTTAATATTCTTATGACTATTTATGTACAATTGACCCAAAATGTCACTAATCATCTATCCATATTATTCAAGATGAAGCGTTAGTCTAATATAAGATTCCATGTATGTCTTCTGTTAATAATAGTTCATTATCTCTGTATTAAACTTTTAATTCTCTCTTAACTTATTTTGATATTTAAAATGAGTTTCTTTGTCTTTTTTAAAGTGATAACATGACATTTTACACTTAATTATACACATTGATTGGTATTTATGAGATCCAATCTCTCGAGATTTTTCCGAGATCTATTCTTTTTAGTCTCTATGAGATAAAATATAGATACGAGATAGCAATCCTTAGGTAAGGTATATCCTACATAAATGAAATCCGAGATCTGATCTCCCAAGATTTTTTTGAGAATCTCACGAGATCTCTTTTCTTTCACCCACCCTTCCGAGATGAAGCTGAGATCCGAGACAACAATCCTTGCATCAGGCTAGAGTTAAGGTCACGCTAAGGGCTGCAAAGAAAGCGATAAAACATGTGGTCAAATTTTTTCTCCATGCAAGTATATGAAGTATACAGTTGATATTTTAATTTTGTACTTGTATTTAAATTACTTATTAATCATATTAATATTCTTTTGTTTGATGTCATGTAGGTGTCCCAGCATATGCTGTGACCAGTCCATAATTCCAAATAATGGTGGATGCCATTGGTGAGATTGGGCCATGATTGAAGGCCCCCACCTCGAAGTATATTCATGAGTTGACCTCTTGGATAGATAGTTTTAAATCCATCTGGAAGGAGAGAGGTTGCACCATTATGTGTGATGGTTGGACAGATATTTTAAGGAGGCCTCTCATCAACTTTCTTGTGTATTGTTCCGAGGGAACCATATTTTTAAAGTCTATCGATGTATCAGATGAGACGAAAAATACAGATTACCTTTTTTGCCTTATGAACACCGTGGTGAAGGAGGTTGGGGAGGAAACATTGTTCAGAACGTGACGGACGAGGCCAACTACAAGGCTGTAGGGAAGAAGTTGATGGAGACTAGACCTCACCTTTTCTAGGTGCCCGGTACTGCACACTCCCTATACCTCATGCTGGAGGACATTGGGAGGGATCCATCTATTAGCTCATTGGTTAGCCAAGGGCAATTGATCACATCCTTTATTTATGGGCATCCTAAATTACTACATATCATGAGGGGCATTGATGGTCATAATCTAGTTCGGCCGGGTTCGACTAGATTTGCTACATAGTTCATTACATTAGAGAGTTCATGTAGGTATAAAAATGACCTGGAGAGGTTTATACTCTCTACAACCTACCAAGAGCACATAGATGCTCATAAAAGCACAATTGATCAGTATGAAATGCTTCAGAAGATGGAGTCCTTGATTGAGGATAACAGGTGGTGGGAGAAGGTGCGATACTACCTATTTATGATAGAGCCCATAGTACAGGTACTTAGGTTGGTGGACTCCAATGATAAGAATTAAATGGGGTACTTGTACAATGCTATGGATAAGGCAAAGCTAAAGATCAAAGAGAAACATTCTAGGGGTTATCAAAAGTGGTGGAAGATCATTGACAATATGTGGGATAAAACACTTTACCATGACATTCATACTGTAAGTGTAAATTTATTTCTTGCCTTATACTTTAAGCCTAATGTTCGATGCATTAACTGGTGATTTTTTTCATTGTGATAAGATACTTTTTGAATCTGAGGATTCAGTATAGTGGGTAGGTGTGCAACGATGGAGAGGTGCTTTCTGGCACCTTACCTATCATTAAAACGTTGTGCAGGACTTAGCAGAATAGGACCAAAGTTGAGATCGAGGTGAGTATTGTTTAATAATTTAATAAGGATAGAAGTTTGTCATAAATGTTAGGTATATCTCGAATTGTATTTCAGATGACATCATATCGGCATAAAATTAGAGATTATAGAGATCCGTATTTGCAGTACTCATATAATAAGGTTTCTTCTGGTAAGCTACTACATATTTATATATCAAACAATGTTATATGAAGATTTTACACATACTAATTTCGGGTGAACTTGTGTTTTTACAGTTGACTGGTGGATACAGGTGAACAACAAGAGTGGATGGAATCCATTAGTTGGTGTTATAATCAAGGTGTTAAGTCAGAGCACTAGTTCTAACCAATGTGAGAGGAATTGGAGCACCTTCAACATCATAACCAGTTGACGAGTAATAGATTATAGAAAGTCTTCTGCCACTACAATATGGGATTGAGGATAAAAAATATTAAGGAGAGCAGAATCTATCAAATGACATGTTTGCAAGATTTGCAGGTGGACTGTACGATGAAGGTCAATCCACTCAGAATGAAGTTGACTTGGAATATTTATTCCAAAAAGAACATTCACTTGCAGCTTGGATGGAGGAGTAAGATGCTGAGGGAGAGGCAGAGTTTGAATTTAATGACGGATCGTGCGTCAAAAGTGAGCTTGACAGTGTCATAGGTGGTGATGACATACAGAATGTAGACACCCAAGTGCCAATTGCCATACATGGTTTCAATTCCTGATCCACCACAAACCACATCTGCCCTTGAGCCCCATGTCACTTCAGCAACAACTCCAACTAGATTTGCAAGACCTTCTACCACCAAAAAGGCTCATACTTCATTATTCAAGGCATTGAGGAAAGTAGTCAACCCAAGGGCAACAGGGCGCCAAGGCATACATGAATATGACAAGAAAGAAAGGTTCTAAGTACAAAATGCTGACATATTATTAATACAGAGACTACTTAATCATCTTTATGATATGAGGAGGATGAAGAGTTTATTCCACCCACGTTACCACAAAGTATGTTGCAGTAGGTTGGGGCTTATAGCTTGAGGATTGGAATTTGAATTGGGATTGGTGGGTACCGATCTGATCCAGATCGGATCAGGACCGATCCCAACCAATCCACTGAAGTAAAACTGATCCATAATCGGTAAGTAAAAAAAGAAAGCCGATTCCAATTCCAATTCCAATTCCAATTCCGATCTGGATTGATCTTGGTCGATCCCAGCCGATTCAACTGGAATAGAAAAAAATAATTCGATTCTAATTCCGATTCCATTCGATCCTGATCAATCCGGCCGATTCTACTGGAACTTTTTTCCGGATCGATTCTTCTGTTGAAAATCAGATTGACAATGGCCTATTTGATCCAAGAATTGGCTGATCCCGATCTGGATTGGTCGATTCCAATGTCTATGGCCTCCCCCCACGATGGCGTCCTCTCCTTTCACTCTGATCGAAGGTGGCTCTCAATGATATTGATGGCGATAGTCGCGACTCGCTATCTTTTCCTCTTTGGCATTGCGTATAGGATTCCTTTGCTGAACTCCTCCCAGACGACACCTCCACCCGAGCTCCATGGAGCTTTGATCATGGTGGCCCCTTTCTTTTAAGATGATGGCAATGATGAAGATGCTCTTGGCAGCCTCTGTATGGGAGGGTCTATCCATTGGGGCTTTGACCACAAGGGTTTCTACCTGTCGGCGAAGGCAACAATAGTCACGGTCCTTGGTGAGGGCGATGGTGGTCGACACCAAGGGTAACAAAGGTCTTGGTTCCTCCTAGTGGTATCAACGTCTACTCTTCTTCAAAGATGCAATGGCTGTAGCCTTGGAGGATGGCGACGGTGGTAGTGATGGCTTCTTGCTGACTATGGGGACTTTAGTGTCGACCTCGGAGGGCAATGACAACGATCACCTCCCCCTTTCCCTCTTATCTGACCACGTATGGGTCTTCCTTCCACCTGATAGAGGCGATGAGGAGGTGGTCTTTGATGACGGTGTCAGGGGCTGTTGGAGGCTTTTGGCACCTCTTCTTTCTCGACTACAACAAGACCTGTCAAGGTTTTTCCTTTCTTATCTTGTTCTTCATCAACAACAATAAGGCTCTTCTACCCTCGGTGTTCGGATCCTTACTACCTCACTCCAGTGTCAAGAGGGCTGCACATTGGTAGAAGTGAGGCCCTTAAGGGCCTTTTTCTTCCTTCGATGACAGCAGCGAAGGCTGCAGCCTTCAGTAGCAATAGTGTTCAATGGGAATGAAGGCAGTAAAATCGGTCTTCCTTCCCTTCCTACTGTTGTTTATTATGACAAGACCTTAGCGGGCTCCTCATCTTGATGGTAGCTAGGTAGCTCTTGGCCCCAACGACAATGATCAAATGTGGAGGCGGCACAAATTTCTGGCAACACTTCTCTTTCCTCACAACAATGACAGTGAGGGTTGTGCCCTTGGCTGTGATGACAACATCCAAATACAGTGACAACAGACCCATAGACCTTCCCTCTTCATTTCTGATGGCAGTGGCAGTCGATTTTCTCTATTGCTATCCGGATAAATTTTGTTGAAGTTTTCTTTTGGTGCTTGCGGATTCAGATTTTTTTTCTTTTTGAATGGGCCATTGGGATTTTATTGTTGTCCATTGAGGGACTTAATAGGGGCTTATCTTTTTGTGATTTGACCTCTAGAAGGTCATTACCCCTGTTGCACGAGCAAAGAGATTGTCGTCCCTCAGGGACTCAACTGGGGTTTATGCCTTTGAGATTAGGCATTTAGAAGGTCATTATCTTGACTGCACTGGTGAAGACATGCATAAAAATTGCCGCCTCTTGAGAGCTTTAGTATTCAAACATGTTTCAAAACGTGTCTTCAATAGCTTGGTATGAGTTTTTTTAAATACCTTCCATGCTTGAATTTGTTTTGGCAAGCAGGTTTAATTGAATTAATGATAGGTCGTTGGAGGACATGTCCCACAGTCATCCCTCGTTTTTCTTGTTAGCCTTATCATGCATTCAGGAAAATATGCAGCCCTCAAATGACAGGTTTCACATAGCCCCATCCACAATTTTTGTGTGATGGGGTAAATATCTTTTTATTTTTGTGTGGTTCTTCTTTACCTTTTTATAGAAGATTGTGGCAGCTTGGTCACATTCAAAAAAAAAACACTTGCTTTAATGCATGTCACTGTTCCCTATTTATTGCTATGATGAATCTTCATGGATATTTGAGCATATGATCAATATAGTTAATGTCGAGTTTTTCTTCATTATTTGTTATAGTTCTTTACATATGTGAGTGGAATTTCTTCTTTTCCTATAGATTTCTCTTGATTTGTTTCGAAGAAATAAAATATGTTGCATTTTTGGAATTACAATTGGTATTATTATTACATTAGCTATGGTTCATTTGTTCCTATTTATTCCTATTACAACAAGATGAATTTTGTCTAGGATGAGAATGAACCAACTATTAAATCTTGGATGGAAATTTCTTTTGCCTATTTTTCTAGGTAATCTATTAGGGACAACTTCCTTGTTTCACCATAAATGGAAGAATAGAATAACACTATTCTAGATTCATGGAGGGGAGAGGTCAAATTTAAATGATAATCAAATCACCCACATAAGTCCTGAATTGTCAGAATATTTTATAATCTTTTATAAAGCATGGTTCTCACATAGCATTGTGCTGTGATTGATCGAGGTATTCAATTTTACAACTGATATAATAATCACAGATGTCACCCTTGTATAGGGCTCCATAGAATAAAGTAAAGGACAAAAAGAAAACTAAAAGTTAAGCCTAAAAGGTATAATTTATTCTGATTTTGACACTACCTTGTAATGCACCTTAGCATGTTGGCACTGCCTCCAACATAACTAATCATCTTTATTTTTTGCATGCTGTTCCAGAAGCTGTCGGACATTTTTTGTCATACTTACCTTTGTTAATATTTAACTATGCATATAGGCAGGGAGATTGTATCACTGTCTTTCGCTCGTATCTTCGTTTGGGGATGTATCCACTTGGCAATATCTAGCCTAGCAAGAAATCTTAACATCAAGTGGTTATCATATATTTTTTACTGAAATTAGTAAACATGCATCCAGTGATTGGCATATATTCATTGCTTTTGTTCTTTATTTGATGCTTTTCAGGTACAAAAATGCATTGGGCGGCTTGTGGGTCGTTCTGATACTCTTTATGTGTTATTTTCTTACGGAAGCTCTTCGGATTTCGAGTAGCACATGGTTAAGCATTTGGACGAATCAGAGTGCTTCAAAAACTCATGGATCTGGTTATTACAACCTGGTTTATGCTCTTCTTTCTTTTTGCCAGGCAAGTAAACATCCTTTTAATATTCAGAAGTATGTTTTGATGGATTTAGCCACTAGTTGATTTATCTATAGACCTGGCCACTAGAACTGGAGCTTATTTGTTTTATTACTTATTCAGGTAGTGGTGTCATTGTTCAACGCGTTTTGGTTGATCGTATCAAGCCTTCATGCAGCAAAGAGGCTACATGACGCTATGCTTGACTCTGTATTAAGGGCTCCGATGTCATTTTTTCAAACAAATCCACTTGGTCGAATTATCAATCGATTTGCAAAAGACCTAAGTGACATTGATCGCAATGTAGCAGTCTTTGTAAACATGTTTCTCGGACAGATCTCACAGCTTCTTTCAACATTTGTTCTTATAGGCATTGTGAGCACGTTGTCTCTTTGGGCCATCATGCCACTTCTTATCCTCTTTTATGCAGCCTACTTGTACTATCAGGTAAAAAGTTCTTACACTACCTGAAATAAAAGCCACTAGAGATTTTCTTCAACAGAAGAAGATTATTGTTTTTTTTTCACATATGCATTCACCGTAGTCAAAATTCTTTATTGTTTGTTTATTGGCTTCTTAAATAAGCACCAAACTTTCTATGTTTCTAGATTAGTGAGATATTTGTGATATATTTGAATCCAGGATTTATAAGATGAACTTCTTATACCATAAAGTATATCTCACATTGTTACAGAAGCTGAATGCTCAGGTAAACTCTCTTTATAGCTCCAGGTGTTAGGTTTATCGCACATATAGACAAATAATATGACTGGTTCTTGGACAAGAATTTTGGTTATGCACAGGTAGAAGTTAACATCAGTAACGGTTAATGCTATGCTATCTTGAGATCTAAAAACAGGCTTTTGCTTCTTACCGAATGGCAGAAGCAATCAAAGCATTTTAGGGTCCATCTAAAATGGCTTCAGACCCATATATCTTTATTTGTCCGCAAGACTTCAAGTGATTAAAAGGTGAGATAGTTTATTTAGATGTTCTTGCCTGGACAAGGACTATGAACTCAGAGGCATGACTCTGCTTCATTGCCTCCAATGATAGTAGCCGTGAGGCTTCTGATATTAGGCATATAAATGAACTTATACATCTGATCACGATAAATTATATATAAAGCATCTGCTATTTACTAATCTTTTCAATTTATTAGTCTAACTCATCTAAAAATTAAGCATTTGAATACAATTATCTTAGGTATATATATTATTCTAGTAGTTCTTAAGATGAAAAGGCTTCTTAGCACGGGATGATGAGCATTTCTTCACGTTAGTCAAACAATGTTGGATGGAGACTCCTTTCTAGTCTAGAGTATGTCGTCAACATAGTTGTCAAGGCGTTCACCTGGGGGGACCTATGCCCAATGCACCTTTGTAGGGCCAAGCATCGTGACTACCCATTTAATAATAGTGAAATTATATTTACTTAAAATTATAAAGATCTCTTTCAACCCTTTTTTTTCTCCACTCATATTATCATGATTATCTTTTTTTCCAAAAATATATACCCACGTATACATAATTACATACGTAAAACATATTTACATTCATGCACATATAATACACATATTCAGTTATAACATTTGAATATATATATATATACACACATAATTACATGTAAAACTCTCTTTTACCTACCTTTTAGAGCCTACTCTATTTTCTCTAGCTCTCTCTATACATATAATATTATGCATATATATATTCATGTATATATAGTAATAGTACTGATATCTAATTTGACCACTTAGGCACACCTTGTCACCTAAGCAGAAATGGCAGCTTGAACATCTTGTCGCCATGACAAGTATGGTCATTGTGTAGGAAGCTACATTGGCGGTTGGCCTAAAAGGCTAACGAAAGGGCCGGAATGTTGTGACCATGGTTTGCAGGATTGGTTCCGCATTTGTGATGCAGTGGACATCAACACTTCCCCACTTTGGAGTCGCAGGTTCGACCTGCAAGCGCTGTTGTCCCCAGTTTTCACCGAGTGGACTAAAACTAAATTCTCATTCTCCGTCTGGAGGTTCTAGGATTCGATCCTAGGTTGCTCGGCCTTTGGCCCTTAGCTGTGTCCTTTGCGGCATGACCAAAAAAAGGGATTGGCATCTATTAACTTGATCCTTGGGGGAGGTTACCCAATCCTAGAAGAAACTTCTGCAAGCATTGGTCTAAACTCAGCCACATCAGCTGATTTATGGTCGATCTGACCAATATCCCATCGGGTTCTCTAGATATGATGGCGGAGGGGCTGCATCATATTCTCTTCCCATTTTTGAGCAGATAGGATGAAGGTCTGCAGGTCCTGTTCGGACCACAGACCCAACGATCCAAGATCCGCAACTTGAAGTTGTAGATCTGGGCCTGGGGGATCCATGACTTTAAGTTGCCGATCCCTTAGATATCAAGGCAGCAGGATTGGTGGCCATTCACTGATCGTGCAGGCCACCCGTCCTCTTCCCCTCCTCCCCTCTGTCAGTTGTCCCAAAATGTCTGTGTTTGCATATCAGATTTTTACTGAGTTTATATTTTTTGGAATTTTCAACTTTTGAAAGACCCAATGCTGCCCAATCCTGTATTAGATTGGCAGATCCTAACCAGAAACACCTTGGCTATGATCATCATTAGTAAAATATGATTAGCCAAAAATTTGGTGCGTAAAATGTAAGAGTATAAAACAGATGTCAATTTTATAAATACGATAGAAAATTTGGTCGAACATTTGTGTTTGATAAAAATATGGAATGTAAAATAAACAGTTTAATATGCTGAGCTTCAAAATTTTGGGTCAAAAGAATGGAGGTAGATATATGTCTATTTATATGCATATATGAACATGTTTGAAAATTCTTTTAAACGTCCATCCTATTAGAAATCAATCAACACTTTTTTTTTTCAACTCAAGGGTAGGGAAGCCATAAGGCAGCCTTGCTGTCACCCCTCTACAGCCAAGTGGTGGCGACCATGGTGTGCCAAGTCGCCCCCAGGCCAGATTAGGTTGGGTGACCTGGTCAGATTCTAGGCTGAATGGTCCGGCTGCGACCCGGTCGGCCTGGACTAGGTTCCGGGTTGTGCGACCCCATGACCCTGCCAACGGCCGGTTTGGCAGTTGCCATGGGGGGCTTCTTGAGAGCCCCCTTATTCCCCCTTGGGGGCCTATTTATGGCTCCCAAGGGGAAGCGTTCCCTCCCACCCGGTCTCACTCTGTCACAACCTGAATTTTTAGCATGCACAGCAGAAGATAATCCGGTGACGTAACCTTAAAAATATATCGATTTGGAACCAAATATGACAAAATCGCAATCCAAAATAAATAATTTAAATAATTCAGTCTAATTAACACTATGAAGTTACAATCTAAATAATACCAACATTGAACAAGTAATCACTAGCTTCTCGAATTCCAAAATACTACTACGCTTTTGCTACGCTAAACCTGCAATCCTGAAAATATTAACAACGAAAGACGTGAGTCGCACTTGACTCAGTAGAACTTACACCCGAACTACCCTACTATACTAGTGATTCTCTATTGATATTAAATATATTAAGCTAAAAAATTCAGATTATAATACATAGGGTTTAAGCTAATTATATATCTTTAATTAGAATGATTACATTATCTTTCTACTATCCCATAGGTTAATATGATTTTATATACATTATAATCGACATATCCTGCACATTTAACTAAACTAGGTATGTATACACCACATAGACCTATCTTAATACAAAAGGCTCCATTAGACCACTAATACATCTGTCAAAATGCACAACTAAACACTTGTCTGAGTAAATATCATGCTCCATTTGGACAATGTAGCCATGTTATAAAACTAGCACCAGATTTACCATATAGTGGGAAGTAACATATAGTAACTAAATCTCATAGTACACCTAGGTAGGGACATACTTAGGATAAATCGCGGTATTCGGGATCGAAGGATGCTCTAGATTCAACTAATCTCCGCTGTTCACGGGCCACTAATTTAGTCTGGTGAAGTAAACTTCCATCACAATGCAACTCATTGCATTAATCACATCTCACACAATGCAAGCATATAAATAACTCATATAATAACCATGAACATGCAATCGGCAATCCAAATATGAAATACATAGTACGACACTCATGGCTCTATGTACCACATATTTGCATACCACACCACAATGTAGCACAAACTAGAACCAGTTAATCATATGATGCATCCAAGTAGGATCATGCAAATTACAAACTAGACATATCAATCACATGCTTTAACAGTCACTACTACCTACTGCATATATGAAACTAAACTAAACTCTAACATCACTATGCTTAAATCTTACATCGGCTTTTTAACAAATCAAGATATACATATTAAAGATTACCGCGATACAACCATACTAAACTAACTAGGTTTAAACACATAAAAATCTATCATGCCGACTAATATACATGAATAACTGAATTAATCTAAACATGCATGATTTAAACAAGTTAAACTAACTCTATCTAATCATGCCAATATGCCAGAAATAACCTACTAATTATATCATATTAATCATGATGATCTAAACATGTTTTTATGATTTAATCAATCATATAGGAGTGCTAAGAATAGTCGAGATGCCTACTTTAACGGCGACGATGAACGGTGCACGGAATTTCAAAGGAATTAAACCAGGTGACAAGTACATCACAGTCACAGCGGCGACAAAAAAATTGAGTCGGACGGTCCTTAATCAAGCTATTGGAAAGAGGAGAAAATGGAATAAATAAATAATAATAGAGAGAGTAATGAGAGAGAGGATGATATGAGAGAGAAAAGGGGGTATACCAGTGGTGAGGGGGTGTTGATCCATGGCGGCGCACAAGCGTGCGGCTGAGGGCTGGCGCGGGCGAAGGCGGCGAGGGCACAGGGCCGCGTGACATCGCGCGGCGATGGTCAACAAGGCGACCGGCGTGAGGGCGTGCGGGCGAGCCTGAAGCGGTGGGACGCTGCGGTTGACGTCAGCGCGGCGGCTAGGGGTGCGGGTTGAGGCGGCGGGGTGACGCGGCAAGGCCGTGGGTGCACGCAGGTAGGGCGGCGGCGGCTGCTGCAGGCAGGCGGCGAAGTCAACCGGGGGGGGGTCAGCGTGCCAAGGGCGGCGCTGCCGCGGCCGTGAACGGCAGCTGACGTGCGGCCAACGGGGAAACAACCACAGTGACCGGGGGCGTTGACGCGACTGGAGGGGTGTTAACGCGGTGACAACGAGACGGCGGCGAGACCGTAGATGACGTTCGCACCGAAGCACACGTTGACGTGTGGAGGGAATCGATGACGAGGGAGGCGGCTGAGCGACTTCGGGCGCACGAGCGCGCACGAAAGGCAGAGGCGGCCGGGCGGGGGAGGCGCTAAACGTTGAGAGCAAGGATCACGGGATCGGAATCGGTCCCTGGATCGGTGGGGACCGATTCGATCCGGATCGGATCGGATCGGTCCGATCCAGGCCGATTTGTTGGAAGGAAATCGATCCAGATCGACCCTTAAAAAAACCCTAAAACACCAAAAAATTAACTAAATAAAGAGGTAGATCGGATTCCGATCTAATCTACCCCATTTTGGGGGCGATTTCGGGCCCAAAAGTGGCCCGAAATCGCCGCCACGGCGGCAGCTTGCCGTCGTGACGTCTTCCCCGCCCGAAGATGACCTCTAGGATCCACTTCAACTGGTAGGGTTTATACCCTACCGGTTTGCGTATCGGGTCTATGGGACCCGATACACTTAAGTCACTGGATCCTGGCTTTACCGGGTCCAATGGACCCGGTAAGGTCGGGTGGGGAAGAGGGCTGCCGCTGCGGGCTGGTCGCCACGGCAGCCTGTGGGTTGATTCCAGCGAGGGAATCGCCGGAATTGATCTAGAATCGACCAAATCTGTCGAGTCCGGCACCGATTCCACCTATAAACACCGATCCGAACCGATCTTTGGTCGGATCGGTAGTTCCGCCGAGAATCGGATCGGAGGGGTCCGATCCGATCCAAGAATCGGCCGATTCTGCAATCCATGGTCGGGAGGCGGCGTCAACGATGCAGCGAGGCGGGCTAACGAGGTGGACAACGACGGCACGCACGTCGCTTAGGCACTACGGCCAAGGCGGCGTAGGGCGACAATGCAGAGGGCGGCCATGGATGACGCAGGCAACCGAGAAGAGAAAAGAGATCCAGAAACGTCTGAGTGAGGAAAGGAAAACAACAATCAAAAAGGGGAAAGAGGTGGACGGTTCGTTAGGGCATACGGAGGGAGGAAAAAAACGGAAAGGGGGGGAGAAGAGAGGATCAGAAATAGAGAGAGAGGGAGAGAGAAAAGATAAACATAATAATAAATATCATTAACCATATATTAATTCTAATAACTATTATTTAATATTAAAATATTTCAAAACGTTACACACTCACTCTCTCATTCTAAAGTTTTTTTAATGTTCCTTTCTCTCTAATTTCTAGTTTAAGTTTGTGTTAATCATTTTGTTAGTTTCTTTACTATTCTTATTTTTTTGAAGTATTCTTCTTATTTTATTAAATTTTATTATTTGATATGTCCTCTCCAAGCCATGAGACTTTTCGTTTGACTTAGAATGACCTAACTTGGCTCAATTACATGGTGGTGTCAATGGAATAAAGAAAAGTAAAGTGTAAGTATTGCGATAAAGTTCTTTACGGTGGAACTCACCAGTTGAAACATCATCTTGCCGGTATCAAGGGGGACGTGGCATAGCGCATACGGACTCCACCTGAGATATGAGCACAATTTCGATCTCATCTACAAGGTTTGAAAAAGTCAAAAAGAGTTTCAAAGAGATATAAGGACACCGTTTATGAAGAAATTGTGGAACTGTCAAGATGTTCAGTACATATATACGGCATTGGACAATAGCGTCTAGAAGAAACTCAATACAAAGGTTTTATTGAAGGTACATAATATTTAATATTTAATAATTTATATTAATATATTTATAACATTGCAAACAGATGACTTAGCTTGAGCAATGGAGGCAAGCTAGCAGCTGTTTGCCGACTAAGACATCTATTGGCATACTGACAGATTTATGGCTCAAGGTTTGGGCAGTGGAAGTGGACACGAAAGTGGGAGAGGATCAAACCCAGCAAAAGAGCAAGATATTCGTGTTCTCACACGAGATGACAACCCAGGAGTTGGTCTCGTAAATCCGGTCATCACATGACTGCAATGAAAAATTTAAAGTTATGCAAGGAGAAGATCAAGCAGGCAACTTTCCGATGGTTTTTTCTATTGTAACATACTAGCTAACGCTGCAAAGGGGTTTACTACGAGTCAATGATCACACTATAGGCGACGTCTATAGAGGAGTGCTGGGACCAACATCGAAAGAGATATACAACATGTATCTTCCATTGGAGGTGCAAGATATTAAAGAATATGCGAAGTCATTTGAATGTATTTGGGACAAACGAAGATGCACATTGATGACGGACGGTTGGACAGTTTAATGTTAGTCCCCTTTTAATTTAACACTTCTTATACTACAAATCTTTATTAATTTTAAATTTAGATCTAATACATAATCTTTTTTTAATATGTATAACTAGAAAGACGATGATAAACTTTCTAGTATATTGTCAAGTCGGGACCATCTTCTGAAAGTCTGTGGATGTATTCAGATGAGTAAAGAATGTCAACTACATATTTGAATTAATTGATGGTGTTGTCGAAGAGATAGGAGAGGATCGAGTTGTCCATGTAGTGATAGACAACGTAGTTGCCTACAAAGTTGTCGGATAAATATTGTTGGTCAAGAGACCAAAATTATATTGGGCACCATGCTCACCTGTTCCTTAAATTTAATGTTAGAGGATAATTGCAAGGATTCTCAAAAAGATTGGGTTGTCAAGGTCGCCCAATGTATTTCACCATTCATATACCACCACAACTTCGTCCTTAACCTAATGAGAGAGCACATGAAGGGTCGAGAGTTCTTTCGGCCCATGGCAACCTGATTTATTTATCACTATATTTTTTTGGAGAGTCTTTTTCAACACAGGCGTTCCCTTAACCAAATGTTACTTTCACCATGATGGGCTAATTAGATTGCTAGGGCTAGTCTATCAAATAAGTGAAAATGGAGGAAGGTAGAGGAGACCTTGGAGAGTGAATAGTTTTGATGGCTTGTAAAGAAGAAATTTGATATTGTGGGACTATTAGTCAAGATCTTTAGAAATAGTAGATAGAGATAAGAAGACCAATATGGGATATTTGTATGACGCACTTGAGCGAGCCAAGGAAAGTATATTGAAGAAGGTCTCACAACTTGATTGAAGGGCTTTTTATAGAAGGACCTTTTTCATAAAGAACATCTTTTAGAAGCACTTCTCATTTATGGAAGTGAAAGGTGTTTGGATCTTCAGATTTAACAGAAGGTCCAGTTAATAAAATAGTGATTCTTGAATAAAAAATCTTCTACTGGTAGGTGGGAAGGTAGCCAACAACCTCATGCTGGGCGGCGCCTTCCTGAAGAAGAGCTCCAACAAGCTAGCGAGGGTGAACAGGTCGGCAAAGCCCAGAAAGAGGTACTACAACGCCATGAAGAGGGCTAGCTTGACGTTGATCCTTTGCAAGTAGGTGCCACCGGCTTCATTCCCCGTCACCTTGTGGGAAAAGGGAACAATGACGTGGTTGTGGAGCGGGGCGAGGATCATGATGAGGATGACAAATAAGACCGGAAGCGAGGCAGGCAGGACGGCGAGGCAACCGACCTTTGTGTCCATGGTCGCCGCCTGCTGGATGAAACAAGTGGAAAGTTGCACCAGATAGTAGTTGAGCATTATGGTGGAGAAGATGGGTAGAATTTTTATGACGATCTTGACCTCTTCCACCTGCTCAGTAGAGCACGCCAACGCCCGACGTCCTCTCCTCCTCCTTGTTGAGGAACCTTAGCCCCGCAGAAAGGCACCCCTAAAATTTCCTCTCTGCCCGGTGTTGCAAGTGCTCGTCACCGGGGGGGGGGGGGCTCCGGTCGCTGTGGGGGGCTCCGCGGGGGTGGGGCGATCATGTCCGTAATGGGGGCCTCTAGCCATCTCATTGGGTAGGGAGGGGCTCTGGTCTTCTTCGGGGGGACTCTGGTCATCCTGTCGGGGGGGATGGGGCCTCTGGTCGTTTGTACGGGGGGCTTCATTGCCTTAGATCGGTCACCTTGTCACAGTGACAGATGCCATGAAAACGACGAGTATCGTAAATGGAGGCACATGAGCGCTTTTCTATTAACGAAGAAGAAAATTTTCTCCTTCCTCTTAGTAGGAGAAGAAGTTGAAATGTAAATGTAACCAAATGGTGTCCTGGAAATCGCAAGGACTTTTATGTGAAGAAAAAGTTAAACTGAAGTCCTTCGGACATGTTCCCAAACGCATCCTCAGATTTTAGCATTTTGTGGAAGGTCATTGATCGTCGATGGGAGAAAACATTGTATCATCTTATATATGCAGCATGTATGTTCTTTACGATTAAGTCAAACAATATATGTCAATTGAAATGCTTTTATTTATGTTCAATACCGACAATGATCTTTTCTATTGCTAATTATCAGGTTATTTTTTCAACCCAAAATTTGTTACAATCCAATCTTCAAGCCTATTAATAAACTGTTGGAGAGTGTCAAAGAGGTCGTTTGCAGGATGCTTAGGGATGACGATCACTCAATTCTAGCAATAAACAAGATGCATGACTATTGGATGAGGTTATTCTCCTTTGGGATAGCAAGGGTGCAACAAACAGTTATACTCCTTAGTTCTGATATGTATAATCCGATTATTTATTTTTAGATTTAGATAATTAACTTATTGAATTTATATCCTAACACACAACGATATCGTGTAGCTGACTCTGACCGGTGGATGGATCATTATAAGACACTAGAATATGAAAACTTGGCAGATGTTGTAATCCGAGTCCTAAGCCATACCATATTGGCTTCAGGTTATGAAAGAAATTGATCGACGTTCAGCCTTATTCATACAATGCAGAGAAATAGATTGATATCAAAAAGACTCGAGTATCTATTCTACTATCACTACAATATGATATTGAAGTTGAAGAATTTGGTGAAGATGAGAGACAACCAGAAAGATGAACAAAGGTGGGTAGAAGAATCAAGTGGAAGACAAAGTGAGGTGGCCACAGTACAAGAAACAGAGATTGATTTGGAGGAGATATTTCAAGGGAAAAATCCTTTACAAGCTTAGGTCAATGATCAAGAAGGGATGAGCAAACTGGGGTTTAACCCAGAAGATCGAGAATAGGTTCAAGGAGAACTTGACAACGTTCCTCTATCCGAGGAATTCCAGATCTCTCCATTAGTGGCAAAAAGATAGAAGACAACACAATCTTCTCTTCAAGATAGGCAATCAAAGGGCAAATGTAAACAAGTTTTAATTGACGCTGGTGATATTGTCAATGCTGAGACAATCGACGTTACTCAAGAAACACCCTATCTTAACATCCGAGTGTAATATCATATATCGTATGATTCTTTTTCAAAGAGTAGTAACAAGGTATTAGCATTAAGGAGTGAAGAAGGCGGCACCACTATTGACACCGCTTATGGTGGAAAGAGAACCGATTCGGAGATGCACCCTCCACAACACTTCACCGAGCAGGAGTATTACACCCACACAACGCAAGACACTGACCACAAAGTGAGGCAAGAACATGCAGACGGAGGAGCAAGACATATACAATGAGACTTGGTTCCACACAACGAGTATGGAAACTCCACGTATGGATTTGAACTATCTCAAGATTCTTGGTGTCCCATATTTTACTAAGAGGGATATGAGATGATCCAATTATCATCTGGATCATCTTTCAATAGTTCCATATAGCTTATGTATGATAGTTATGGTGGATCCTTTGCATCTGATTATACAAGATAGTGATGAGTATAATTAATTTTTATACATGTTTAATAAAATTCTAGTGGAAGGCGGGGGTCATAGGTCTTAAATTCTCTGCTTGTCCTCAAACTTGTCGAGAGAGGACCAAAGTTAATTAAAATCTACTCATTGATAAATACCTCACAGGTAGTCTAGATGTCTTCTAAAACTCAGTCTGTGCTGCCCAAATAATACCACAATTTATAAAATTATGATTTTGATTCTCCGAGAAAGTACAACAAATGGGCACTTCTTTGCAGATTTCACTCATGACAGTCTGTCAAAAGTTGGGATTCTACCTAATCTATCTTCTATATAAAAATATATTTTTATTTTACTACTTATTTAGCCCATCCAGCGGATATTTCTCCTGTACTCTGTTTACAGAGACGATGCCTTCAGATTCCAACCATCTTTTCCTTGCATTCCTTTGGCTTTCCAAGAAGCTAAAACCTTAGAAAGACTGCAAATTAAAATATCATGATTCTTCTGACTGCATTGGCATTCTATTATATTTCATATCCAGGAAGGCATCATGGAAGATCTATTCCATATCAAGTGGCGAACGGGTCTAATCAGCAAAAATAGGACGGTGCTGGAAAACAGTTCTTCAAAGAACAGTGCAGATTGCACGATTCCTCCCAACTGATATCTGAGCCCTCAACCATAATACTTTGGAGCATCTGAGAAAAAAGAAAGGATCAATATGCCTTTCCACAGTTGTCAAGGTAACAAAGCAGCCGCTTAGACATCTCCTAAGCGGTAAAATTAGATGTTAAATACCATATCTACATGTGCATACACATATACAAATATATATAAATTAATATTTATATCTAATTAATTGGATGTTAATACCTTACATGTATACATACAAAGATAAACACATAATAGCATTTATATTTGCATGTCATAATTGAATTTGTTACGTGTGCATGCATATATATGTGGTTTTTATTTATGTAATTATGTTTGTGTGGGTATATATTTTTGAGAAGAGTTAATCTTGATAAACCAAGTTGGAGAGGGAGAGAAAAGGGGGTTAGGAGAAAACTTTATAATTTTTAAGTATATAATATATATTTATAATTAAAAATCTTAAACACACGTAATAGCATAAGTGATGGTGAAAGATGTTAATATGTTTTTACTATTATTAAATAGGTGCCCACGAATTGCTGATCAGCCTTTCTGAATTCTAGAGACTCCACTAAAGAAATATTGCCAATCATCATGTTAGAATGCTGGATATTTGTTCTTATTTAAGTGTATTTAATAGAGCCTTGCATAAGGCAGCCTCCACAGAGCAATTGAATTTAAGAGTTTGAAATAAAAAAGCACTGTTTACCTGACTGCTGTGCTCACAACCTCTCTTTCTTCTTGGAACAAGCCCTAAACCCCATTCTTCCCTCTTTCTTATCTCCTCTTCATTTTCTGAGGGTTTTATATGCTTTTTTGGATCTCTTTTCCATGTTTCACATGAAAATTTATTGGCAGAAGTCTTCATGGAACAAAATTTCTACTTTAAGGTCAATATTTGTTTTCTTCAATGGAAGATTTCATATAGCATGTCCCTACCAGTGATTGCCTCAAGCATATAGCTTTCAGTCCTTGAATGCATCCCATTTATGGTATGGTAGGGGACTGCTATTCAGTGGAATCATTAATGCTCAGCTCAACTGAATTCTAGTCTTAATACTAAATTTTTTGGGGTAGGCTATATGGATTTTATTTTTCCAGTATTGTTGATTTTGAGTTATTTGTTCAAAGATATTTAAATTATCCAAATCGTTTTGAATTACCCTATTTAAAATTAGCTTAGTTTTACTGCTTTTTTTTCTTCTACTATCTTGATATTTTTCTTTTTTCTAACTAGAATTTTTTATTTCTACATTAGTATGTCCAAACCATCTCAATCTATTGTAGTTGGGTTAATCCTAGGGATGTTTATGTGGGTCCTTCACTTACTAGATCCAACCAACCGGCCTTGGATCCAGTAAGTAAACTAAGTGGACAAAGCACTTGCTTTGGGCACTTTGCTGTTTAGAGCACCCAAAGCGGGTGCTTTTTACACCCTGATAAAGCGGACCTCTATTCAAGGTATAAAAATTGCTTCGGTGCTTAAGAGCCACTTGACAAAATGTAGATTAACAAGGATGAGAGTGAGAAGGTCTCAAGATCTTAATCAAATCAGATACATCAAGGATAAAGAAAGAAAATATTTAATTAGAAATGATCATATCAAAGAGATATATAAAGATTATTTTTATACTATTTTTAATGACAATTTTATTAGAAACATAGACAACATAGAAAATATAATAGTTTAATTTGAATTATATTAGGTGAATTTAATTTTCAAAAGTTAAAGATGCATTGAAGATGAGAACAAGTAAGACATGCGGTCCGGATAGCATTCTTATTGAAGTGAGAAAATGTTTAGAAGATTTAGAGATGGAATGGTTAACTCGACTTTTGAACAAAATTTTAATATTAAACAGAAAGCCGAATGAATGAAGAAAGAGCAAATTATACAATGTTGTGCAAATTATAAAGGAATCAAATTTATGAGTCATACTATGAATTTATGAAAAGAGTTATTGAGCAGCGATTACGAAATTGTACAAATATTAGATCTAACCAATTTAGATTTATGCTTAGTCGATTTCCATTTAAAGTTATTTTCCTTATTAGAAGTTTGATAGAGAAATATCAAGATATGAAAAACGATTTACATATGATGTTTATTGACTTGGAAAAAATTTATGTTGGAGTTTTAAGAGAGGTTTTGTGGTGGGTGTTAGAACGAAAGATGATGTTGGTTAGGTATATACAAAGATAAAATGTTTGTATGATGAAACAACCAATAGCGTATGCACAATTAGAGGAGAAACAAGAGATTTTCATATTTCAATTGGTTTACATTAAAAGTTTGCAATAAATCTTTATTTTGTTGTATTAATTATAGATGAATTAACAAAATATTAAAAAAGATGATATATCTTGATGTATGATATTTGCAAACAATATCATATTGATAGATGAGACACAATGAGTGAATATGAAGTTAAAGCCCATGAAAAATACTCTAAAGACTAAGGGTTTCGAGATATGTAGAATTAAAATAGAATATATGCATTGTAAATTTAATGAAAATCAAAGAGAGTAGGTGATCGTGTTAGTTTGGATGTGATAATATTTTTATAGAGAACCTAATTCAACTATCTTGGATCAATTATTCAAAAAAAATAGAGAATGTGGCGTAATTGTTAATCATAGGATTAAAATAAGTTGGATGAAGTAGAGGTTGATTACAATTTTATCGTACAAGTATAAGCCCTACAATGTTGTATGGTAGTAAATGTTAGATAGTAAAAGAAAAAAATACTTTTAAAATAAGTGCTACTGAAATGAGAATTTTAAGATGGATGAGTGGTCATACTAAATTAGAAATAATAAGAAATGAATATGTTAGAGAAAAATGTAGGAGTAGCGACAATTATAGATAAGTTGAAAGAACGAAAATTGAGATAGTTTGAATATACTAAATGTAGACCGAATAGGGCTGTAGTAAGAAAAGTAGAAATTGTTAAAATAATAGAAAAAATGTGGTAGATCTTAGTTAACTTGAGGAAGGGTAATTCAATATGATTTAGATATGTTAAATATCTTTGAAGAAGTAACTCAAAATCGACATAAGTGAAAATAGAAAATCTGTATGGCCGATCCTAAGTAATTTAGGACTAAGGCTCAAGTTGAGTTGAGTTGAGTTTATTTATCCTTTTTTCTTTGTTGTTTTAAACAATTTTGCCTCTTTTTGGATGTGTTGACTGCATTATTCAACGAGTAGGATCCGGTTGTTGCCCCTTAAGCTTTTCTCCTTCTTCACTTTGCCTTCCCCCATCCTGGTTTGATTGAGGAGTCAACATAGATGGGCCAGGCAATAAACTGACTGCCTGGTCACCAGACCTCTATCGGGTTCTCTCTCTCTCTACATTTGTTCTCTCCTTCCCTCTCAACAGGGTTTACGTGAGGTGCGGTGGTTTGGTTGTGCAACATCTTAGAGGTGGCAGGTGTGAACAGGGCAATAGGGGGCAGGTGTGCAGAGATATAGGTGACGCTTTCAGGTGCAGGGCATTGTGATGACTTCCTTTTGGGTGGGGTGTACCCCAACCTCTCCTTCTCTTGTTTTTTTTTTAACATAACCCGAATGTCATTTTCTATTAAACAAAAAGTAATCATAGATAAGCTTCTACCAAGACACTAGAAGAGATAGCTAAGAAAACACTACGAAAATGAAAGCTAGAAGAGAAACATTCTAAAACTTAAGAATCTGATATTCCAATGGTGCTCCTGTCCCCGCTAAGATCCAGTCATTCACCAACATTCCCATAAGCAAAAAGATATCGGACAGCTGTTGAAGATGATCAAATTTTCTCTTATTTCTAAAATGCCAAATTGTCCATAACATTTCTGGGAGAATGATGGTTCATAAGCTCACTTCATTAGGCCATGTGTTCCAATTCACCCCTCCCCTTCTCTTTCGCTCTTGGCTCTAACGATTTCCTTCCCTCAATGGACCTTGACTGGCCTTCATCCATTTGGGTGTGCATGGAGGGGTGAGGGGGTTTTTTCTCGTTTCCCTGTTCTTTGTGCTGCAATGCCAACTTTATCTTCCCTGTCTGGAATTCTTTACTATGATCCCCCGAATGTTGTCGTCTCCTCTACCAGCTAGTGCGACCAGTGTGAACAACTCTCTCTTCTGGCTCCTGCCAAGGACGCAACCAATGCAGTTGCCAGAGTGCCGATCTCATGCTTCCTCCATGGGGGGGGTCCGAGGCCTTCGTGGGGTTCTGCACCTTCAATTTCTTCTTCTCCTCCCTCTTGTCAGGGGATCCTGCAGACTCAAGGGATTCAGTGCCCTCCTTTCTTATCCCCACAGATGCACATAGGAGACTGGCCTGATACACCCTACGGTCTCCTGTTTCACTTTTGGGGCTGCATGGACATGCCTAGACTCTCTTGACAGCTGGAAGAGATGCCAAAGACATTTTTTTTTTCTTTCTTGAACCTCTCATTCTATTTGCTTTGTCCAGGATGACGAGCTTGTGATGGCCCTGGGCTGGGGCATTGTCACTCTCTTCTGAGCAAACATCTTGGTCATGAGGATGTTAGTCATTTTCCTGGCAGGAGCGCTGGAGAGAATGAGGTTGGACATATTGTCTTCTTGGGCAACAATCTGCATCCTGGATACGGCATCAGTGTTACCGACAGTGGTCTAATTTTACAGAAAACAGAAAAAAGCATACATTTACGTTAATGATTCTTATTTCTCCTTCTCATTCAGTATCAGGGGAGAAGCACTTGGTCAACAAGAAATTGTGTATTAGTTATTCTATTATATGTTTCTTGTTTATGTATATACATGTGTTTTGTATGTACATAAAACATGAGTGATAGAGCACAACAGTGTGCTGTCATAAAAATATTTCTGCTTGTCACACTCAGTGGTCTAATTTCACAGAAAACAGAAAAAAACATTCATTCACGTTAATGATTCTTATTAATTTTACAAGCTTTAGAAGATTTAATCCAAGCCTCCAAGGCCACATGTGCCTGCACTGGCATTAATTCAGTCTCTTGCTGGTCATGCATGACTTGATTGAATTCACGTGTACAAGTTCTTGATTACCATTTCTTTTCAGAGTACTGCTCGTGAAGTTAAACGCTTGGATTCTATTACGAGGTCACCAGTCTATGCACAGTTTGCTGAAGCATTGAACGGTTTGTCAACAATACGGGCATATAAAGCATATGATAGAATGGCGGCAATCAATGGAAAATCCATGGACAACAATGTTAGATTTACTCTTGTAAATATGGGTGCGAACCGTTGGCTTGCTATTCGACTGGAGACACTAGGAGGTCTCATGATATGGCTTACAGCAACTTTTGCTGTAATGCAAAACCAACGTTCAGACAATCAGAAAGCATTTGCATCAACCATGGGTCTGCTCCTTTCTTATGCTTTAAATATTACAAATTTACTGACAGCTGTTCTCCGACTTGCGAGTCTGGCTGAGAACAGTCTAAATGCTGTTGAACGTGTTGGGAACTATGTGGAATTGCCATCTGAGGCCCCTTCCATAATTGAAAACAATAGACCGCCACCTGGTTGGCCTTCTTCTGGTGTCATTAAATTCCAGGATGTTGTCTTGCGTTATAGACCTGAACTACCTCCTGTGCTACATGGTATATCTTTCACAATTACACAAAGTGAAAAAGTAGGTATTGTTGGGAGGACTGGCGCTGGAAAGTCCAGTATGCTTAATGCATTATTTCGAATAGTGGAACTGGAAAGGGGGCAAATCTACATTGATGATTGTGATGTATCAAAACTTGGTCTTTCAGATTTGCGTAAAGTTCTTGGCATCATTCCACAGTCACCAGTTCTTTTCTCGGGTATGCAGGCTTATATCCTTTTATTTGCACATACTTGGTTTCCTCAAATTATTTCTTGTTTATTTTAATGTTAGATTTTTATTTACCATATGTGGGGGGAAAATATGTTTTCATCAATTTTCTATGCATGCATGTAAGATGCATGTATGTATGCATGCATGCATTTTGTTCCATTTTATATTACAGAATTTGTATCAGTTGGAAAAAATTGTAAATCAGACCGAAAGCATTGTTCATTATTACTACAGTGTAGTTAAGCTCTTTTTCTTCTTTACATCTTTGTTACTTCACAGCAATTACTCTGTATTTCTAGGAACTGTTAGGTTTAATTTGGATCCCTTCAATGAGCATAATGAAGCGGATCTTTGGGAAGCTTTGGAGAGGTCACACCTAAAAGATACCATTAGGAGAAATTCTTTGGGACTTGATGCTGAGGTAAGTAGAGCACTTTTGGCAGTCTTTAATTCAATCAGCATTTTTTTTTGCTATTAATATGTTCTGTTCAGCAGTCTATGTAACCAATTGGACAAAACTGATCAGAGATTTTTGGGTCAGGACCAACCCTTGATTGGCCAGGAGTGATTCCGATCGTGATTGAGATCTGATCAACCTACTGGCTGATCCACCTAAAACGGCTGATGTGGCCAATCGGCACCCTAGTTTCCACTGCTACCACTGTGGATTGGCCGCTGGTCCACACCCCCTGCCACTGCTGGCTGCACGATCAGTCACCATGCCCCTTCCACTGTAACTGCATCTTTCCTGCCTGTTTTAGGCAGGGAAGATGGACAGTAGGATCCCCCAAGACTAGATTTGCAACTTTAGACCTTATTTGGTAACAATATTAGACACCTCTATCATTATTAATTTTGAAATTGATATTGATTATACTCATCAATTTTTAAAATTGTAGTACAAACAAAGCATCTTATGTAATACAAGTGTCCACTTGTATCAAATTTGATATTGACACTATCTTCTAGAAATATCAATATCAAAATTGATATAGTATCATTTTGGATCCTCTAACCAAACATGCCATTAAGTTGTAGATCCATCTCTTAACACGTGCACTGAAAAAAAAACTTTCACACCCAAAAACAGCTGCCCCTCCACCCTCATCACCCCATCCCCGAAACAATCCAACTGATCGGATCAATTGGACTGGCAGATCTCGGACAATTCAGCCTTGTTTAACCTGGCCCCAGTTGGAGGAACTTCCAAGATCTGCTGAACCAGATACAAATAGGTTGGTCCTGCAAACTATGCAACTCATCAAATTCAACTTTGTTGGTTTTGTCTATGCACTTAAGCAGTGCTTAAGTTAGGAGCTTAAGTGCCAAAGTGCCCCAAAGCAAGCACTTAGTTGCTTTAGTCGGTTAAGCAGACTGTGTCCGCATTGATGGAAAGGATGCATATTGGGCACCTATTTCTGTTCTACTTAAATTTGCTTTTTATCATTGTTATCTACTTGATATAACTTTTATCAATTTGAAAACAATTAGATTGCATTATATGTTTATAATAAATATTTTACAAATTTTTTGAAGGAGGTCAAAACTATTTGGTAACTCATTTTTACATATAAATTTTATTTGTTAAGATATCACATTAAAATTAAGTTTCTTACATTTATTCTTTGAGTGAAATATCAAAAGTTATGTTTATATATTCTTTTGGTTATGTGACCCCACTAGATTTACTACTTAAGTGGCGCTTAAGCGAATGCTTTGTTGCTTAAGCAGTTCAAGACCCCTTGGTTGCTTTGTCGCCTTGACAACCATGAACCCAACCCAGGCCATTCTGATATCTTATTAAGGTGTGTGCTTATGAGAATTAGCAACTTGGGAAAAGTAAACATGATAGCAAGAAAGGACCAACCTTTAAGGAAATGAGGGAAACAACACATATGCCTCTATAATAGCTTCATTAATAAGTTGAATCATTTTGATGTATGTTTGTGATTACTTTTACGAACGTGGAGGCAACTTACTAGGATAAAAAGACTGGGATCTGCACCAGCCAATCCGATCCTGTGGAGATTCGATCTCAGCGGAACTGGGATTGGGCTCTTTTATAAGATGATCCAATGGTGATCGGCCCATAGTTGTCAAAACATCCCCCCTCCCCCCCCCTTCCCCCAAACACATGGGCACTATTTGTGGGTGCCCATTTAATGATAGTGTATGCATATTTCATTATCACCTATACCATTACATATGTTTTAAATTTTTAATTATAAAATATATTTTATATAAAGTTGCTTTCTTACCCAATTATGTATGTATGTTTGTACGTATACATAAATATGTAGTATTAACATCTAATTATATATGTAAACATCTAAGGCTACCCCTTGCCAATGCCTAAGTAGTTGTCTTGTTGCTCAAGTGGAATTGTCACCCTTGAATGCCTTGGGTGTCTCGTCACCTTGAAATCTATGGATTGGCCTGTCACCTTGAAAACTATGGATCAGCCTGATCTGGTCCAATCCAAATGCCAAACAAGTGTCTGCCCCGTCTCTGTCCCAATTTCTGTTGGCTGATGCCTGGTTCAATTCCTAACCAAAAATTGGTGAGCGAATGAAAAACCAAGTCCATAAGAAATAATAATAACTGGATTACTTCAAAGCGATTAAGAAGCATTTGTACATATTTTACATAGGGTTTTTCATGCCACTGCTTATGCATGATTCTGTACTTCTGCCTGGAGGGTGACGGCTGCTGCTCAATGCTTATGTGGCCTGGAGGTTTGCACAGGGATCATGGTTCACACACAATCAGTCATTCTGGGCTGGAAATTGGAATTGGCCATAGCCAATTCCATTTATGCTTTAGGACTGATTAGCTGATGTTGGGTGATGTCTGCCATGGTTGGTTGGACAACCAGGATCAGCCTTTTCCAAGCCAGGATTGGTTGATCCACTTGAACCAGCTTGTCCAGCCTGAGATTATTAGAATTATCCAACCCTGAGTGTGGACTGGCAGGATTGACCCTCGCTGGTTCAGGATAGGATCCAGTCCTGCTTCCTTGCAGGGGATGGACAACAGGCAGGACTGCTGCTGTGTCTACTGGGATGACATCACCAGCAAGGAGATTGCTGCACTGGGGTCAGCTGGGAGGAAAAATGGACTTGGGGTTAGGTGGTTTGCCGTGGTCCATAAATTGACTTTAAATGTTTTACTTCATTTTGTGGGTATGGCTGAGAGAGGAGGATTGTAGCAAGGTAAGTCGGATCAGGTTGGGCCGGGACCCGTAAGGGTAAGCATGAGGTGGTTTGGTTTGGTTTATTGAGTTTTTTTTTCAGAAATCAAATCAAATCGAATTGAGTCTTGAAACCGAACCAAACCAATCTGCAAAATCTCCAAACCGAACCAGACCAAACCAAACTAGATTCGGTTTGGTTCGATTTGTTCTACGATTTGGGCCTTTAATAGGCATGATTTACTTTATTTAATGGGCCTTTTCTAATTTTAAACAAAATTGCTTGTAAACAATTTGTAAACATGGCTTTTTAAAAACAAAGTTTAAATTGAAATCAAACAAAGTCTATTTAAATCTCTCTCAAACACAGACATCAAACTAAACAAGCACATAACATGTTTAAATTTATCTCAAACACATAAATTTAACAAAATCCGATTCATCCCAATGGCTTTAACGGGTTGGTTTGGTCTACATGTGAAGACAAACCAAACCAAACTGTTTAACTTGAATAGATCAGTTTGGTTTGGCAAATCATTTACCCCAGGCCTTCAACCCGACCCAAACCGAACCGAAGCCTTTGGTTCGGTTTGATTTTTCGGTTTAAACCGAATAATGCCCACCCCTAGGGACCTAGGTCAACCCAGATTCCTCCAATTTAAAAATATACTATATTATTTAAATATTATAAAATATAAAAAATAACTAAAACTATTAATTTTTTAGTATAAGTAAAAATAAATAGTTAAGTAGTTTAAACATATTTTTTATAATTAATATATTATAAAATATTAAAGTTAATAAAAACAAAAAATGAAATACCGTTACAATGTCATTTCATCTTCCCGGTTCAGGGAAAGCATGGGAACACTAGAAGTATAGTGTTTTTCCGGCATTCACGGAGTCAGGGAAATGGGGTTGGGGTCAGGGGCAATCACCCATAACCTGCCCAATCCAATCCCGATCCAGCAAACCATGAATTGTAGTTTATGGGCATGGGTTGTAAGTGCTTTTTTCGTTGCATCTGAATATGTCATTGTATTATCATATGCTTATCTTTGCATTTGCTTATAAACCTCCCAACTTTGGGTTTCACTTCTCATAAACATCTATAAAAATGAATACCACTCTGTGTTTGGTAACTTTGTCAGAAAAAATGGGGTATTTCCTGATTATGGCAAGTATATTTCTTCAAGTTTAAGCAGTATTGACAAGACGTAAAAGGACCTTTTTGCCTGAAAATAAAAGAGAACAGAGGTGACAAGTAAAATTTTGAATATACAAAATTATACTGTAGCCATATATTTCTGTATGTATGGTGTGTTGTCATGGGGTTACCAGTCACGATCGACATTTTGGAGACAACAATCAAAACCAATTTGGGTTTTAGACTGCATTGAGTTCACCAGAGTTTATTACTTCTCAGCTGTTAATTGATCTTATGTTAATTGTTTCTGGTGATTTTATCATGATTGATCTGAATCAATTATTTGGATCCTACTTTTATTAGTTTTTGACGTTAAAATACATAGAGATCAACAGTTCTATTAGGTTGATCTGCCATCTACACCTGTTCCACTTCCACCACCAACAAAAGTCCCCATATGTACTCTGCCATAATGAACCTCACTTGCCTGCTTCCCATGTCCACTTACTTTAGTTTCCTTGTCCCTGCCACCAACCCTGGTTGCTCATCACCTTTGCCATGGGGTTTCCAGCATCAAAAGTACAGTTCAATAATTTCACCAGTATTTCTTTTGTCTTACCAAAATTACATACCATATACAGCACAGCCTATTTATGCTATCGAGAGTTCAAGCATGAGGTCTAAGGTGATTATTGTCCGTTAAAACTTTTTAACCAGTAAGTTCTTGATATAGAAGTTCTCCACGAAGGATTTTGCCTATGGCTTTTCAGCAGGAAAATATTGTAACTTGCTTTCCATAACTTTTCTAGTTGCAGTTTATATGACAATTATAAAGAAGCATTGTGACTGTTTTCCAGCAGGAAAATATTGTAGCCTGCTGCTTTCAAGAAATTTTCTAGTTGCAGTTTAGATAACAATAATAAATAAGCATTTATATTGTTGTCACTAACATTCTTGATGGACCCCATCGTTCAGTTTATAGTTCTTCCCTTTTTGTGGTCTTCAAGGTTTCCGAAGCAGGGGAGAATTTTAGTGTTGGACAAAGACAACTGCTAAGTCTTGCTCGTGCATTACTTCGAAGATCAAAAATTCTTGTTTTGGATGAAGCTACTGCAGCAGTGGATGTTGGAACAGATGCTCTCATCCAAAAGACCATCAGGGAGGAGTTCAAACACTGTACAATGCTTATTATAGCTCATCGTTTGAATACAATAATAGATTGTGACCGGGTTCTTGTTCTAAGTGCTGGCCAGGTAATCTTTTGCTTTTATACTGAGCTTTCTTATTTCTAAATGCTCATTGGTTCTTCTGTATGCTTAACTACATGTACTTTATAACTGATTAACTTCGTATAATCTATATAGTCAATTGTAAAATATGCTTCACTTATGTTGAGACTTGCAATGTCTGGCATCCAATCTGTGATTCCACTCAAGGATTCACAGGTTGGGAGCAGACATGTTGTTAGCTGGGTCCAATCCCAATCAAGATCTTGATCAGACTAGATGGAAGAAAATCCTACCCTTGTTTGGTCCTTATTAGATTCCTAAAAAGATTTTGACAAATATGGGAAAGGAAATCATAAAATCAAGAAATTTAGAAAAAGGTCATTTTAACATTTATTAAAGCAATTAAAATTAAGTACTCAAGGATTTAATCATTATGACATTAAAATTGGATACCTTATAAATGCAGCATATAAATCACCAAAAAGACTGCAGAAGATTTTAGGACCATAAGATTCTTTACATAATCCTTCTTGCTGTGTGGATTAGTTATGTGATGTTGTTATGCCTTTATATCCATAACCAGAGATTATCTCATTTGTTGAAAGTTCTACTTTGAAAGTTAGATGCCACATCTTTATATGACATGCTGTTTGATGAATCAGTGATAAATGACCTCCAAAACTAAAAGGGTGCCCGTTTGCATGACAAATTGATCTTTTGTTACAGAAATGTGTTTTTGTAACAAAACTTGTTGAAATGGGTGTTTGGCAAACATTACAAAAATATGTTTTATAGAGAGATTCCTTGTTGAACAAAACAAAAAGTGCGACTTCTTTTCTTTGTGACCCACCACCTTTAATTGTTATACATGGTCTCCACTCTTTTTGTTATCATGTCTCTCCAAGTATGATAGTTGTATGTCTTTTTCTATCTTAGATTTTACTTTAATGTAAATTGTTTTCATGAAATTGTATAAAAAATTATTGTGCAACAACACACCCTGTGAGATAGAATGCTCTCTGCTGAAGACGTGACTTTTATATGTTCTCTCTTTTATATGCTATGTTTTCCTCGAAGTGTGGTTGGACCTTAGGTGGTGGATAATGATAAGAAAGGTATTGATAGGAACGGGTTCTCAGGCTTGCTGAAGACGAGGCCTTTGTTCACAGACGACCTTGTGCAGGCACACCTGGCAGGTTCATTACTGCTGATACGGTATGGAGCTAAGCATCGAGATGAGAGATCTGTGGGGCAACAGCACCGAGGTAGCTGGGAAAACAGATACACAGTCGGGCAGCAAGGAAGAAGGCTGGTTGGGCTACTGGGTTTCACGAAGGGAACTCTCGGCGGGAACTCTGGGCGGCCTCCGGTGATCGAGGGGATGGATTCCAGCAGCTGGTGTGGGATTGCAACAGTGATCCAAAATGGTGCTGGGGAAGGTTTGACAGAGGGGAACCGAGGTTGGTGGGTTGTGCTGATGACCATGTGTGGGACTGAAGGGGGTGGATGTGGCAAAGATGGAGGTGCGCTAGATCATGGGAACCACTTGATGACCGCTACGACCTCCAAGTGAATCTCAAAGGGAAGCAAGGACAGGGGTGGTTTGGTGCTAGGAGAAATGGCATGCGGAGGGCACCATATTTGGAGGGGTTTCCGAACCGGGGGTCTAGATAGTCCCAAATCTATCGCAACTGAGATAAACAAGTGCTCCTAGGTGATTCACTTGGATCTAGCAATGGACTGGGTGACTAGGAGGGTGAGGCTTACGGTTCTATGAGGTGGAGAACACAGACACGCGGATGGTGCAGTAGATGTGAATGGTGTGCAAAAGGAATACCGGCATTGAGTAAGGAAGAAGATCACGATTCATAGATTCCGAATGGAGTTGAAGAAAAAGAACTATTGAAGGAGACCGAATGGGTAGGAATTCCGGAAGAGGAGCCGGGAGGGGGAGGAAGAACCGAAGATGAGTTTTGAGATATTGGAGGTGAAGGACAAGAGTATTAGCCAGAGAAGAAGAGCCGGATGATTCTGGCTGTGACTAGAGGTGGCAGGCACCGTGGCTTCCATCATGTGTTGAACACCACCAGTGAGATAGGAAGCAAAGGTGAAGGAGAGGGCTCCATTGGAGTTGTGCCTTTGAAGTTCACACATCAGACACATGAGAGAAGGGGATGGGAGGTGGCCGATCAGAGCAGAGAGAAAGAACAGCACTGGAAGGAGACTTGAAGAAAATAAATCATCTATTCTACTACATCCATGTTCCCACGCTATTGCTATAGTGTTGGGCTTCAAAGCTCACATTTACATTTTACCCTCCCAAGAGATCTTATTAACAATAACCCTGGAGTATACTAGAAGTACCAAAATGTAAAAACTAAACCTTACTTCTAATAATTATATGAATGCACCGTCTTCTCTAAACTCAAATAACATCATCTCCAACTTTGTGTCTATTGGGTCTGATCTAGTTCTCATCACAAAACTGATGTGATAGGGACCGAATCGGACCGGATAGTCTGAATGTTTAGAGACAGTGCTGTTCAGGTCCTCACAAGATGGCACATTTCTTTTCTTTTATCCAGCAGCTACATTTTTATTTTAGTATTTGAAGTTTTCTTAGAGTTCTTTAAGTCAGTTCTTTACGTTTCAGTCCCTATACAACATCTTAACGAGTGTTTAAGTTAGAAGATCTTTTTTTTTGTAATTTCCCAATAGGCTTCTATTTAAGCCTTAGTGTAGCCATGTTGGCAGGATTGACGATGACAATGGAAAGATGTTGCTCCGGTTCTTCCTCTCTTCTGTGCGGTCTCTCTTCCCCCATCCTGACATCGATGCTCGGCTCCGAGGAGGATCTAATAGCCATGGCATCCCACCGCCTTTTGGCAGGTAGACTCCACCTCCAGTGCTAGGCAGGCTTCCCAATTCACCTTCAACTGCATGGCATCCTCTCCATCCCAGATATAGACTGGCTAACTTCCCTCTCTAGTGGCCTCATCACCATTCTCTTCTCCTTCCCCCTCTTTCATTCACGACATCGACACTTTGTGAACCAGTGCCCCATCCGCATAATCCCTTCCACCGCCAACTCGACCCAATGCCATAGAACCCCCATGACCATCCTTTTTGTCATCCCCAGACCCGGTCATTCCGGAAGCCACCACCTCCCTCATCGCCCCTCCCACAACACCATGCCCAAAGCCCCCACCCGCAGGTCCCTATCCACCCTCCTGATTCTAGTTCTCCCCTTCCCCTCATTTTGTACTCACCCCTCAGGATTACCGGAGCATCCAAGGCCCAACATTCCCTCCCTGTCGTTGATGATCACCCCAGCCCCTTTGACTCCATTTGTGCCGTCGCTCACCTCCCCTTTGTCTAGACCCACCCCATGGGACCACCCCCCTGGCATCCTTCTCTTCCACTGGACGAAGAAAGAAGAAGGAGACGAGAAGGAGAAGCCAACAGCGATGATTGGGAATACCCTGCCAGAGACCTTCTTCCTGGTCTCCTGCAGTCACGCGGCGACAAAGGCGATGGAGGAAGGCGATACAATGAGGGAAAACCCTTGCCTACCCCTTTTTTCCCCTATCGGGGGTGACAAGGAACGGTCATGATCCCCTAAGTCCATGTGCAAGCTGCCAGGCAGCCATGACCCCCCCCCCCTCCGGGTATTGGTCAACCACCACGTGCCATGTACCCCACTGGGGGGGGGGGTATGTCACCCTGGCTGATGCAGCGCAGAGCCACAGCTGGCTTGTGCCAGCTCGGTTTGTGGCTCAGGGCGGGTCAGACCCTGGTCCAACCGGCTAACGGCTGGTCCAACACCTGGGCCATCTGGTTCAGGCCAGTTCAAGCCTTAAACTGGCTGGTTCAGCAGTCCAGAACCCAATTCAAGTGGTTTTGGGCCCGGTTCAGCACATACAGACCTGGTTCACAGCTTTGTAGGCCCTGTTCAGTGACATTTGGCCCGGTTCAGAGCCTTCCAGTCTAGTTCAGCCCATTTCGAGATCGGTTCAACGGATTTTGGCTTGGTTCAGGTGGAATTTAGTTTGGATCACGCACGGTCAGCTCATTTGGGGCCTGATCAGGTACGTTTCATCTTGTTCGGGCCCCCGATGTCCCCGGATGGCGGCTTCTCAGTTCTTGTCCTGCATCGTGATTTATCTTGGCCTCTGTTGGCACCTAAATTTTTCACATAGAATTGGACAAGAAAAAAAAACAGAGTTTTATAACTCGAAGTGATATGCTCTCTTGACATACAAAAGTGGTTCAACATAAATATGAATCAAAGTCATATTTGTATGTCCCTTCCTAATTCTACAAGGATTGGGATTGATGTCATTTAAGTGAGATGAGGACTTGGTGGCCAACTACTAAATTGGGCACTGATTCATTTTTATTAAACCGTAGCCCAATTTAAAGTCCAATTATGGCTCGTATGTGTTGTAAAAAAAATGGGCCAGGTGTGCATCCTCATGGGAAGCCCATTAAGAGGTCCAATTGGTGCTAACAAGCCCCCCTTATGCACGTGCCTAAAGCCAAGTCGTTTGGAGCATATCTTGGAGATCCTTCACACACCCGTAAGATGGACAAGGTCTCGTTTGATCTTAAAAAAGGGTGAGAATCCCTATTGGAACCAATCCGGTCCGTTGAAAAGGGTTAAGGAGACCCACGACACTGCCTCGACCTACCATATCTATCTGCTAGATAAGGGAAGAAGGCTAACGGTGCCATAATAGGCAACCGAGGATTGCGCAATGGAGTCCTAGTGGGTCTTATGTGATTGATATAGCCAAGGATATCACGGACCTCCCAATTCCGTCTCGAAGACGGACCTTGTTTTCCGGAAGGTCGCCTGATGATGGAAGGGAACATCGGGACCTTTAAAGGCCCGTAAGGCCATCGTGGAAGAAGGATCGGAGACTTTGAGCAAAAAGAGACGGGGAGAGGTACCAGAGTATGGTCTTCCTATTGGGATCACCATAAGTGCTTTTCCCCTCCTCCGGAGTCTTTAACCCCTTCCACTAGGACCACCTCCTGCTTCCGAAGAAGCCGACGAGCCTTCCTCCGCTTCCACAGGCCTCTGCCGACATCGTCAGGGCTTTTAGCACCCTCCTTCATCGCCGGCGAAGGTCTCCGCTTCTCCTAAACAAGCCGGCAGGAGCTTCTTCAAGCCCCTTTGCAGTCGCCAAGTCCTCTCTTCCGGTTGTGCTGCAAGTCATCGGTTCCGCCTCCAAGCAACCCCGATGGTTCCCGTTTCTACCTTCAAACAGTGCCATGGGGGACATTGGAGTCTCCTTCTCCTTCGTCTGAGGCTGTTGGGGACCTTGGGGTCCTCCTTCCCTTCCGGACGGCCTGTCGAGACCCGCAGCCTGCTCTATCTCCGTCGCGGCTGAGCTCTAGGTGAAGATGACGCCGTCAAGTGCTGCACAGTGCCGCAAAATGGGGAATTATTTCTCCCCCACTTTGATCCACCATGGCATGATGTGGTGGGGCCCACGAGAAGATGTGATAAAAAAACAGAGAGAAAAAAGAGAAAGAAAGAAGAGCAGCCGGACGGGCCGCGATGGGCCGCAGGCAATGCGGAGGCCCAACGAGCTGCCGATGAACAGTGTAACAAGGAAATTCAAATTTTAAAAAAACAAACAATCAACTTAAAATAAATAAAAATCCACTAATTAATTTAAATCAACCGAGGCAATCATAAGGCTGGTTATAAACTCACCTCATGGTTTTGGCTTAATACAAAAGAATTCAAAATGAATGGGTAACCAAGAGGCCGGTTCTAAATCCACCTATTGACCCATAATAATAAAAAAGGGTAATAATAAAACAAACAATAAACATAATTTAAATAAAAATTTATTTAATTTAAACAAACCGAGACAAGTATAAGGCCGGTTCTAAACCCACCTCATAGTCTCAGCTCAACTTAAAAGAATCCAAAACAAAAGGAAACCAAGAGGCCGGTTCTAAACCCACCTCTTGACCTTCTTCTTAAGGTAGACATACAAAGGTCTATAAAAGACTCCATTGTCTTATCATACCCCAAGAGGAAGTCATTTAGCCATGAAAAGACTGTGCATGATCAACATGCCGACAAGCCAAACCATGAGTTGATGCCATTCGCCAACCATGAGATGAGTCCCCATAAGCTTATCAAAGGCCGGGTGTGCTCAATCTCAAATCAATGGGAAGAATGCCCACAAGTCTATCAAAGACCGGATGCTTTTCCATCTCGAATTGATCAAACAAGTTTCATGTTCATCAAGGACTCAATGGGCCTGATTTCAAGCAATTCAAGTTGTAAATCAGGTCTCGGATTGAGCAAACAATGGAATGTCATGTTCAATGCATGTGTTATCCCGAGAGGGACATAAATAGCCGCATGAGCGTGGAGGAATGCAAGGCATTTAAGAATATAAAATCTGTAACTCAGTGAAGCATAAAGGAAAAAAAATTAAAAGTTGACTGAGTTGGAAAGGATGAGTGCTGAGAACTGTCGGAAGTTTAACACTCTAATGTGTGAGAGTTCGGTTGACCATAAAACCAGATGGAGAGGAGAATTAAAATGGGTGAAAATCAGACCATCAATCTGAAATTGGAATGTACCCATCAGTTTGCAAACCTGAGAATTAAAATCTCTAATAGATAGGGGAATTCCTGACCTTCAAATCCAATTAAAGCTCAGGTCAACCCAAATCAGAAGCACCTTTGCTAAATAAAATATTTGTCAGTCTGAACGTGAGATCAGGACACTGACAGGTCTGAATGGATTCCATGGCCTTCACAGTCTTAGACTTTGGGAGCAAATTCTACCAATAAAAAATAAGAAGCAACCAGAAATCTGAAACTAAAACAAACAAATCATGAATCCAAATTAAACTCTCAAACTCCAAACAGACAAATCTTAATCAAATCCACATTGACAATGAACCTACCAAAGAAAACCCCAAAGCTTGGATGAGACAGACAAATCAAATTACAAACCAAATCCTCAAATCAAGTCAAGACCAAACCATAATCCTTCAAGCAAATTTCAATCAAACCAGACCTTAATCTAAAACAAAGGAATCTCAATCAGAAAATTTAAAACAGAACACTTAATTTTAAATAAATAGAGATCTCTAATTAAACTTTAACCAAGCCAAAGATGAAAGTCACACATAAAACCAGGTCTCTCACATCAAATTTAAATTCAAACTTCTAAAACCAAACTCAAAGATAAATTTTTCAAACCAGATTCATTAAGCAAATTCAACCCAATTCAAATATAAAACTAACTTCACGTTTAAAACATCACAACAAAAATCCCAAGCCTGAAAATTCAAACTAAAGAAAATCAACAACATATCAATTCGGAAAGATGACAAGTCTAATAAAAAATTGAAGAGCACTGGAAATAAAAAAAACCCACCAAGTTTTAATTCACGTTTTCCAGGTCAAGTCAAGTTCAAATCAACGAATTCCACACAAATTAAACTTAAACCAATAAGCAAGTTAAACTCCAATTAATTCAAAATCCAATCCTAATAACAAATGTCCAAATCAAAATTGCCTCGATTCAATTTTCCAAATAAAATCCCAATCAAATTTAAACTCAAATCCAATTCTTAAATCAAAACTAAAATAAAAAAATTGAACAAATCTGCAATCTGAATTCAAAGAAATTAAGACACTCTTAAACAAATTTCAAGTTCAAACAAATCAGTAAACAGAATTTAAGCAAGTGAAATAAAAATCAAGTCAAGTTCAAACAACATACATTCCAACCAGAACTTAAAACAATCCAACCTCATAAGTCAAATTCAAGATCAACTTTAATCAAACAATTCCAATGCAAAATAAGTTAAAATTAAACTAATAAGAAACTCATAATCCAGATAATCTGTAAGCCAATATTGAAACAAACCAAGTTCCTTAAATTAAACTCAAATCCAATTTTTTCCCAAATCAAATTCAAATCACTAAATTCAAACCGATAAACAACTTATCAAACATCAAATCCAAGTCAATTTCAACTTCACGAACTCAAATCAAGCTGAACTTAAATCAATAAATGTCTCACAAACAAATCAATTCCAAAAGAAGATTAAACTTTTCAAATCAAAATTTCCAAATTCAACTTAAATCAAATTGAATTTGAATAATTCACAAAACAAATTAAGTGCTTACATTCCATCAAGTTCATGGGGCTGTTTCTCCTATGTGTACGTGAATGTTTATTTTTGTGGATGCATTGTTCTTCTATTCCCATGGATTGATATGACGGATAATCAAGGGTATTCGAGCATTCTTGATGTAATTAACGTCAGATTTTCGCACCATCCGACGGGGAGAGGTCAAAATAAATTTCAAAGAACCTAATAATGTCAACTTATATTTTTTATACATATCATAGGACCTAGTTAATACTTTTATAGAATACCATCTATCTATTTTCCTAAGAAGTCAATACTAAGGTCAAATGAAATCAAAATCAAATCCAAACAGGAAAATGAATTTCCGAAATTAAAAAATATTTTTGAGGTTACATCAGCCTCCAACATATTTAACTGTTTCATCTGAATGAATCACCAATGAATTGCTACCTATCAGGCATAAGGTCTTTAGAGGACCTGACCTTCTAAAATAGCAATAGGAACTGGGAGCTGAAGGGGCTGAGAATCAATCTGTCTTTCCAAAACATGATTGTTCTCTTACTTTCAATGCTCACTTTTGACACAGCTAATGATGTCAAAGCAGGTCATAATCTCTCAGATCCTTGATGCTGAACGAACTGATGATCACCTGTCACCAACCTACTACGAGGCTCAAAGGTTTTTCTTTCAACAACTTGAAAGACCTGATTTTGCATTCATTTGCCTTCTTTGGGAGAAACTCGGGGCTGATCCTGATCTTCCTCATTCATCCTTGGTCTGCAAATCTTCCACATTTAACAAGGTGATCTCTTGCAGATGTGTGACACCTTCTGAAAAGAAATAGCAAGTGACAAATGGACTACCTTAGGGCCTGTTTGTATAGATATTAACCACAGGTCCACAACTACTATACTACCGTTCATATTATGTACTATGAAGTCTTATGTTGATGTGTCTACCATAAATATCAAAAGAAACACTATTAAATTCAATACTCTAAGTCTCTAACCAAGCAGCCCCCTATAAAGCACTCACTTCCCTCCAGCCTACAGGAGCCTTCTCTTTCATCCTTAAGCTTTCATCCAAAATGGACAATATGGGGAGCTCAATCGCGGGAAGTCCAAGTCAAAGCACTTCTATTAACAGAAGGCAAAAGTACTTGATAGGAAAAATCACTTCGCCTTGGGCAAGGTTTTCAGTCCAGTAACTGCCAGAGCAGCACCAAGCTGCCACATAGTGTGGCAGTGCTGAATGGCACCATTTACCTGACCATATTTGGGGTCTCAGACCTGGCAGAAACACTAAAAAGTGAGATCTGCAACTTAAGGATCCGGGAAACCAGAACCTTTGGATCTGCTACTTACATTGCGGATTCAGTCTTTTGGGCTTCCACTGGGTCCAAGAATCAGACCAGCGGCCCACCTTCATGTAGGAAAGACAATGCTTGCACAGAACAGCCTCACTCCATGACGTAGTTTGTATAATCGGCCAATTCTTGGATTGGATTGGCCATTGCCAATCCAATTCTCGGCCGGACTACCGATCCAATTCTCGGCCGGACTACCAATCCGGAGAAAAGATATGGCGGAATCGGCCCATTTGGTTTGAATTGGGACCGGAGTCAACCCAAAATAGTGCAATTGGAGGAGAAACAAGAGATTTTCCTATTTAATTGGTTTACATAAATCTTTCACTTGTATATCTTTGTGCAATAATAGAAACTTTGGCCCTTTGGCCATTTCAAAAGAAAATTGACTTACATCAAGGGTCTGCAATAAGTTTTTACATTGTTATATTAGTTATGGATGAATTAATGAAAACTAAGATGATATACCTGATGTTTGCAGACGTTGTTGGAGATAAATGAGACACATGGAGTGAATAGAAAGTAAGAACTGGGGAACTAAGGTAGAATATACGTATTGTAAATTTAATGAAAACTAAAGAGAAGATGGGGAGAGATGGTTTGTATGGAGTAATATCTATGAAATAACTCAATTCAAATATCTTGGATCAATTATTAAACAAGATAGAGAATGTAACGAAGATGTTAATCATAAGATTGAAGTATGTTGGATGAAGTTGAGATAGTTTTAGGGGTTCTATGTGATTGTAAGATTTCACTAAAGGTTATAGAAAAATCTTACAACTAAAAGACTACAATGTTGCATAGTAGTGAATGTTGGACAATAAAAGAAAAATATGTTTCCAACATGAGTGTTGCGGAAATGAGAATGTGAAGATGGATAAGTAGTCATACTATATTAGATAGAATAAATAATGAATATATTAGAGAAAATGTAAGAGTAGAGACAATTGTAAACAAATTGAAAGAGAAAAGACTGAGATAGTTTGGGCATATTAAAAGTAGACCTAATGAGGCTTCAGTTCGAAAATTAGATAATTTTAAAATAATAATAACAAAAAAAGAACATGGTAGACATACGTGAATGATTTAAATATCTTTGAAGAAGTAACTCAAAATCGACTTAAGTGGAGAAAGAGAATTTATATGGCCGATCCCAAATAATTTAAGGTTATGGCTCCAGTTGTGTTTAGTATTTGGTTTGTATTCTTTATTCTTTATCTTTTTTTAATGTATTGTTGAGGTTGGTGAACTCTACTTGCCATGAGCCTATTCTTGTTATCTCCTTGCAAACTAGTGTGATATTTTCATGTTAGCATGTAATTAATCTGTGCGCATATATTTTCACAAAACAGCGTGTCAACATGCAGCATCTTCTCAGCCATTATGTAATCATTCCTATTACAATGCTAAAAGAATAGGGTACAGGTACACTGCATTTATGTCAGAATATAGAAAACAAGGAAGTTGCATAATTTTGAAAAATAATTAAGGTAGTTCATGCTACACTTTATTTTGTGAAAGTGATCCAAAAGAAAGTTGCTTTTTTGTTACAGAAAAGAAATTGCAGGAGAGTAGAGAACACAGAAAGGTCTACATGTAGTAAGCTCAGCAACTAAACTAAGTTAAGTTGGGTCAATGGGTTGGGAGTGGGTTGGTGGTCAACCTAGATTGGAACAAGTTAGCCAAGGCAACCTGGAGTCTTTGGGCTAGTTGAGACTGACTCAGCCGACCCTATCCGACCCAGACTGGATTGGCTGATTTGGGTCCTGATCTGGTTGATTGGGCCTAAATCCGACTGGGTCAGGCCGGATCAGCCTACCCGATCCCAACCTCATATTCTATGACTAAAAGCCCCCAAAAGAAAGATATTAACTTGTCCCAATGACAAAAAAGGCGGACTTCCAGTCACCAAGATTAATCAACAAAGAAGAATCTTATTTATGCTTCTTCTCAACTTAAGTTCCTTTCACGAGAATTGTATATACTGTCTTGAATATAGTGGCAATCAGTCCGGGTTCCTATAACCCTTAGTTATGTTTATGAAAATTGCCAACAAAATATTTGGTGATGTCTTGAGTGAGGTGTTATGCTCAAGTAGGTGGGGTCAGGGGTCGAGATTGAGTCGACCCGGCCCAATTTGATCCGGATTGAACTAGATTTGAACCGCATCCAACTGGAACAGTTTAGATTCAACATTTGAATAAATTGAATAGATAAAAGACAATAAAAAAGTACAAAAACATTTATTTATATTCAAATCTTACATTTTAAGGACAGTTTTCGTCTCCTTGATCTTGCGTCTACGTGATAACTTTCTTCTTCTCTCAATTCCAGACTATAATCAGAACCCCACTTATATATAAAACTTTAGAATCTAGATTCTAGACTATAAGTTGGGCTATAATTATAGGCTAGAATAAAAAAAAAATGAGAGAAGAAAATATAAACTATTTTTTTGGATGGAGCAGCATAAATTTCTCTTTGGACAGATGATTTAAATGAGAGAATTAGTGAGGGGGAGGTGGGGAAGTGGGAATGTCCTCTGGGGACAAGTTTGTGGGATGGGAATCGAGGCTTAGATCGTTGGGTCTTGATCCAATCCAGAATAAAAAGTGATTCGGAATCCATCCGGATTGGTCCTTAAAGAAACCTTAAAAAAAAAATACATAAATTGGGTCTAAATTGGATTCCGATCTGATATAGTCCCTTTTTGGGGATGATTTCAGTCCCAAATAGGGCCGTATAAGACCTCTGTTGTGGCGTAGGGCCAGCATAGTGTCTTCCATCCTCTCTGGCTGGGAAGATCAGCCACCATGGCATGAGCAGAGGCAATTCCGGTAACCGGTGACCAATTTACCGGAATTGGTCAAATCGGCAGATTCCGGTCCCGATTTAGCTGATTTTGCTAGGATTTTATCCCAGAATGGTCCTTCGGCTGCAAATTGGATCCACAGGTGTCGATCCGATTTAGGAATCAGCCGATCTTGATCCAGATCGACTGATTCTGCAATCCATTCTTTGGGGCCGCTTGGAGTGCGTGACCCGGCATGACCACCCACGACCTGGTCACTAGGTCATGTGACCTGGCCAAAGATCCTGGATTGGGCACCCGGGGTTGCGAGCAGGCTAGTTAGAAAAAGTTGCGTGACCCAGCATTCCATGGTTATAATGACAATATTTTGTTCCTCATGCATTTTCCTTTCATGAGGTAAGTCTAAGTGGCTCAACCAAAGTGTAACATTGACAGAGCGCCAGTAATCTTTGAAATATATACAAATGGGAAAATGGATTGTATCAATAAATATTGTTGCATATTTATATGTGAATCTGTGCCCCATCCTATCTTTCAACAATGTTTTGATTGCTGTGGACAACATTTCAACTGTAGTTCTATTTTGTCCTGCATTTCAGGTCCTTGAGTTTGACTCACCAGAGGATCTGTTATCGGATGAGGAGAGTGCCTTCTCCAAGATGGTACAAAGCACCGGTTCTGCAAATGCTCAATACTTGCGGGTAATAGCTTATGACATCAATGCATTCTGTTTATTGATATTCAGTCATTTAGACACTGGATGATCCTCTCTCTGTTCAATTGTGGGTCTTTTGTATTATGAGGTTAGAGTGGTGTGAAAAGATTTTTCCCGAACTAAAATTATTGTAACTAATTGCTCTTTCTATTAAGATATGATTGCCAACTTAATAGTTCACGTCTGTCATGTATCTGAAAGACAATGATTGTAGAGTCTGATCAGGTCCAATCCTGTTTTGATAGATTGATCAGCTCAGCCAAGATGCATGAACGAATTTCTACCTTGTACGTGCCTTATTAACAATTCAAAAAAAATTAGAAATTAATAAAATTTAAAGTCAACAAAATCAGGTGAAAATGAATAAGAGCAAAATATGTTCTCAAACCATCAAAACAAAACAAGTGTAGGGGTAAACCCTTCTGCCACAACAAAGAGCTGTTTGGCCCAAGATTAATATGGGGATAAATCTAGTTATCTCCAAATTTTAGGTGACAAACCAGTTTGTAATCTTGTACCAAAAGGGCCTTTAAAGGTCAAACAAATTAAGATCTCACTGACAATAGCCAGAAAGTGCCCAGGATTGCTTGGGATCAGCCATTTGCAGGATGTAGTCTTCAGTTTGAATTGGTTATGTCCAATCCAGATCCAAATTGAGATGATTTTAGAATCATTCGGTCTCTTTCTAATCCAGCAAGATGTCTTGCATAAATGTTCGCTGGCATTGGACCTATAAATCTGAAATTGTGTTTTTAACCAGCAGATTGCAATTTGTCATCCATTGGATGTTTCTATTTGTAGCTCTTTCTCTGAAGGCGAAATGCCATCCATGCATCCTTATGATGGATTAAAAATATTAGTTGCTAATTAAAATTCATTGAAATTTGGAGAGGCAATGTCATTGGATAAACAGGGTGATTGATGTGTATTTCTTTAGATCTGTCTCCATCATATCCATTTTGTTATTAAGTTTGCACCTTACACAAAACTGAATCATGTGGGACAGGGTTTGGTTTTTGGAGATGGAGAAGGCAGAATCAGCCGTAGAGCAGCAAAACGACAGGATGAACAGAGGAGATGGTTAGCCTCGTCTCGTTGGACAGCTGCAGCACGGTTTGCACTGTCTTTGAGTCTAAGCTCCTCGCAGACTGATCTTCAGCAACTTGATATCGAAGATGAGAACAGCATCCTGAAGAAAACCAAAGATGCTGTAATCACTCTGCAGAATGTCTTGGAGGGAAAGCATGACGCAGACATTGAGGAGACGTTAAACCAGTACCAAGTGCCGCCAAGTAGATGGTGGTCTGCACTCTACAAAGTGGTCGAAGGTACTTAGCTTTCTGACGTAACACCCTACATATTTTTATCTCCTGGTTCGTAAATGGATAGGGCTGCAGCCAGCATGTCCGCCGGTGAAAAGCACCACTTCATCGAAGTCTTATATTAGGAAAGTTATTTACTAAGAACCTATTTACTGAGAAGGATGTTACTGCTTTCAGGTCTTGCTATGATGAGTCGATTGGCCCGGAACCGCAGCACAGACTACTCTCTTGGAGACCAATCCATCGATTGGGACCAAGCGGAGACGTAGTTGGCGACAAAGGTACAGGATAATTTCCAGGCTGAAGTCAGTTTTTGTAGCGTAATTTGTTGTTTCCAACAGGCAATTGCATTGACTCTCGCTGCTCCTTGACATACGTACACAACTACGTTGAAAGAGTAGCATTGTTCCTCGGACTCTCCCAGTGGGTGAGGGAGTTCCATGACTGCAAGGTAATGGATAAAATGATGATAACGATTATGTAATTTTGTAAATTTTGTACGATTTTCAGTTTCTACCTGTTCCTACTTGGACTCTTGGTTGATCATGCTTTACCGACTGTGCATTCCGTGGATGACCTCGAATCTCTTCGAACATTTGGAATGTTAGTTTAGTATTTTTCCGAGAACCAATGGTCCTTCCAATCAAGCGTAAAATATAGTGCATCTGTTTTATATGAAATTAGTATCTAATATTTTTCTTTTGACATTCTAATGGGTATTTGGTTGTATGATATATTGATTCTTGTTAAAAATTTATATTTTTGTGGCAAAATTTGTTAAAAAGGCTGTTTGACAACCATTACAAACTTATATATTCAAGATATTTCTTTCATTGGACCAAAAAAGATCTTGTGGTTGGCCGAGCGGCAGGTTTCCTGGCCAACGGGACCATGACCAAATTTTTTTTTTTTTAATCTTGTGGTCCCCCATGTCTTTTGATCGTACATCTCTCTTTTTTCTGCGTATCTCCCAAACGTGACAATTTTATGTCACCGGCTAGATTTTATTTTTATGCAACTTTTTATCATATAAGAATTTATTGTACAACCAAACACCTTACAAAAAAAATTTTCTTAACTAAATGGCGTTGACCAGCTCTTATGATCACGTTGATAATTAGTGCGAGACTGGAAGGTTTGCTGCTCTTGGCTCTTGAAAGCTTTTGCTTGCATCACAGTAGATTAGTAATGACACAATTTTGTATTTTTAATTTAAGAACGATGTTGTCAATGGGGCATTTGGTTGCATGATAAAATGAGTTTTTTTCTTCTGCAAAATATGTTTTTTGTAACAAAACATGTTATGAAAAGTTTTTGTTGCAAAAGTATATCTTCATGGAGTTTGTTCTTAGATAAAAAAGCGAGGTGAGACCTCTTGTTTTTGGTGTTCCCTATCCCTTTTTAGTTATATATGATCCCATTCATTTTATCATCCTACCTTACCAAATACTTAATTTTATTACGAAAGTATGTAAAATCATGGAGCAGCCAACAACTCATAAGATTTTACCACCTAAATTTCCACTATGCAGGAAGTCTTAAACGGATTGTAGATGAAGTTAAATCGTTTACAAATACACAATTAAGTTTACCTTGATCAAAACCAATGACATTCCAATTGAAGATGTTATGCACGTAAATTTTGGTTGATGAATTATTTGTCAACATTGAGCAGAAAATACTCATTGTATGCCCTCAACATTACGTAAGCTACGCCAAGCCAATATGTAGTACACAGAAGCAAACATGCCAGGACAAGTTAAAAATTTTATGTCGAGGAGGATATTGGGTGTTTGGTTGCACGGCAAAAATAGGTATTCTATTCAGAAACTTATTCTTATAATAAAATTCATCAAGAAAAAAAAGGTGTTATGGCAATCATGATAAGAATATAAGTTTATGAAGAATTTGTTCTTGGATAAAAAAGAGGAGACAATGTTCTTCTTCGGTGTCATACTAGATATCCGCTTGTTTATCTTCAATGAGTGTGAAAAATTGTTTGTTGATTTTATTTTAATGTATAATTTTAACATAAAACCGCGTGAAAAAATATCGTTCAACCAAAGACTTCATCAATCACTGCCAAAGTTGAATCTGAATTTTAACTCGTTAGGTATCTGAATAGTGTTGTGATTGCCTCAGTTCTCTTATAGAGGAAACAACCTCAGTTGTCGATCAAAGACGGTCACACCTCCCATGTCACTTAAATGATGGTTCAATAACTGTTCAATGAATTACTAACTCGATACAAAACTTAATGCAACTTGTTATCATCGGTAATGGTTCAATATTTTTCTATTCATTAAACCATTACTAAACTGCCACTTAGTGACCCAAGACTTGTGATAATTTCTTATTACCCTTATCTAAGATACGTGAAAATTACATATCTTATGAGATGGAAGTCGCAATAATGCTTCTTTCTTGGATTAAAAACCAAATAGATAGATATACCTGAAGTATCACACAGATACTGATCTCAAGAGAGCAGTAAAAGTAGAGAAACCACAAAGGACGCACGACCAGCCTGCATTTGCAATCTTCCTATTTGTTCTAAACCCTCCCCACAGGGGAAGTCGACAGCGGCAGGGGGACCCACAGCTCGGGCCATGTCGAGTCAGCCGGAGTCACCATTAGCAGGGCTAGCGCCGCCATGCAAGACGCCTGGGAGAACATGATAGCTTGAGGCTCTGCCATGCTCAGCCAAGGTAATAACGTACATAAACGTCCATGGCAGCTGCTCTTGAACGGGACACAGTCGGTTGCTTCCAGAATAAACAAGAAGAAATCTTCCTGCCTTGTGCAAATCAGATGCCTAGGTCTGCAGAACCTGTGAATCACATTTCTAATCTGCCTGCATGATTGTCTCGAAGAGAGAAAATTTTGTCGATCTATGGACACATTTTCTGTACATGTGAAAGAGCAAACAGCACAAGTTTCTGGTGCGCGATCCACTGCTTCTGACTGACAAGGGAAGCTTCTGGCAAGGAATTCCACGCATGCCGGGTATAAATATTCTTCAAGAAGCTTGAATTTACAAGAATTCCTGGGAACACTCTTGAATGAAACACAAGGAACATGACATTGGAAAATGTGGCGTTTTTCCAGCATAAGCGGACAGAATCAGCTGCATCTAAATCCGTTGAGCATCCACCCACAGTGGCTATGATCATCTTTGGGAGATCTCACTTGAAGGTGAGCTGACGTTTGCATGCCCGGCAGAAGTTTCGTAGGGCCTGCAGATGCCTTCGAAGGCTTGTAAGCACACACTTGCAAATCCCATCAGCGCCTGAAAAACATTGGGGAGGCTTGTCTGGAGATTGTTTATCATCATAACCCGGCTGAGACGGATGGAGTTTAGGTACTTGGATTTCTCATCATCCACACGTTTCCTGTAAGCATCCACTTTTGCATGCTTTGCTGAGAGTGGAGGATTATTCAAGATGGAGGTTGAAATCATATCATCACCATGGTTCTTATTGAGTCCGCTCTCCATCTCACCTAATGAATTCAACTCCTTCAACAGCTTTCTCTCCATATTTTCAGACTTCTTCTGCAGGTTATGCTCTTCAGCCAGTTGCAAGCCAATTGAATGCACAACTGAGACAAAGCTCTTGATTGCCTCTGCTGCTACCTGTTACATTTAATGCAAGTGCTCAGGCCCAAAGGTTAAGGAGTTCCTTTCTCCTCTACTGATGTTGCATGAGGGGAGAAAGTGAATGCGGTAAGTAAACCAAAATGCTTTTATTACAACAATACTGTCTACTGACATCACAAAAGGGAAATGGACAAGTGCATCTTACAAAATACGGATCTGTCTAACAAAATTAAGAGACATGGCAGGCACTTCCTTCCCAAAGTAATACATTATTGATCTATAACCGATTAACTAGTTCATTGTTAACCGGGCAGTAACTCTATTCAAGAGGGGGATACCTAGCAGGCTACCAAGGAATTCCAAGACTCAGAGTGCAAGGAGGCGGTTTCCACAAGGGGTTTCCAATCTGCCAACGGGGAAGAATCTGTGTTAAAACATTCCATTCAGCTGTTTGAATAATCAAACTATGTACTGAGGCAAGCAGTGCCAAGTGCCAACCAAGGCCAGGTCAAGAGATGGCCCAGGGTTGGTCGGCCCCAAATTTGACCTAGTTGGACCGGGTTGTGACTCGGGTCAGATTCATTTATTTTTAAAAAATATATATAAAAATATAAAAAATTACATGAAAATAAGAAAAAATATATTTTTATACTATATATATTTATGGATACATAAAAATATATACATAAATATAACTATATTTTTATGTTATGATTGAATATGAGTGTTTATCAATGTATACAAGTTAATAAATTTTTTTATGATTATGTTGTACTAGTATATGTTAAGAAAGAGTTAATCTCAAGTGAGAAGATAAAGACAGTTACGAAACAATTTTATAAGTTTTAAGTATGCATCATATATTTCTAATCACAAATCTTAACCATATGTAATAGTATAAGTGATAATGAAATATTGTTATACTATTAATAAATGGGGCACTCATGAATCGCGGACTGGGTCACCAGTCCCCTAACCCAGTCGGCTGATCAGTATTGTTATACCATATGTAATAGTGTAAGTTATGAAACCTAGCGACACAGTCGGCCGATCAGCCAACCGGGTCACCTGACCTAACGCCGGGGTCACACAACCTGACACTGGGGCTAGATCGGGTTGGTCTGACCAGGTCATGGCTAGACCGGTAGGCCAGAAAACCAACCGGGTCGGCTGAACCGGTCTAGCCCCAGTCCGACCTTGCGAACCATGGTGCCAACTAAGGCCCTGTTTGTTCTAGCTTAATTGATGTCTAACCTCTGAATTGGTCGAAGGTTAGACATTCAAAGCGTTTGGTAAAACATCTATTCTCTGATTCGGCCACAAGTTAGGCGGTTCAAACCGTTTGGTAAAGCATTTGAACTAACATCTGAAAGCGACAACCACCTCTTAAAATTAAGTGGTTCACTATAGTTTTTCTTTGGGAGAATTACTACCCACTCCATTTAACAAAATCAGTTTACCAAAAACTACATTGACCAAATTTTCATCCCATTTAATACGTTGACTACTATTTCACTTACCACCCACTCCAATCACCATCACATATCCCTATATTGCCCTAAAAAATAACTAGATTACGTAATGCCAATAGTGTTTTAACCATGATATTTTTTCATTCAAAATATAATAATATTTTAGTGTTAAAATATCTATATAATTACTATGATATACTAAATAGATTTTTCTTAATATTTTATAGTCAAAAATTATATTAAATATGATTCAATAAATAAAATTTCAGTTATCATATTTTTTTACTCTAAACAAAACAATATCGTGCAGTTAACATAAAATATGTTTAATTTGATGTAATAAATAAATTAATATTTTATATTAAATTTAAATTTTGATATTAATAAGATGTGGTAATTTATTGTCTTAACCATAATAATAATTTATATTTATAAATTAAATTAATTAACATGATGTAATAAATAACATGATATTTAATAATTTATATCATATTTAAATTTTGATATAAATAAAATATGATAAATTTTTATTCTAAACACATCAATGTTTTGCGATCATAAATCAGATGAAAATTATAAAGTAATTCTAAAAGTTGAAAATAAAATTGGAGATTCTAATTAACCACTAAATTTGAAATTTCTTGAAGTCTAATATTAAGAAGAAATACTAGGTACTTTGTTTAACATAAAAGGGTAAAAAAGGCATTTTCATTGAAAATTGGAGCAGGTGTGATGATATTTTGAAAAAAACGGATCTAATGGTAAAGTGTTTTTGAAAACGGACCTAGTGGTAAAGTGCTTCCCTTAAAATGGACCTAGTGTGCAGCCTTTTTCTTTTCTTTTCAGCGATGAACAACTGAGATTTTATATTCCACAAGATAAGAGATTAGAGATTAAATTAAGATTTTAGACATTTCATTAAGTCAAAGCAAAATGCCATTCCACAAAACGGACCTAGTGGTAAAGTGTTCCCTTAGAAAAAGACCATTCTTAATCAACTAACACAAAGAAACTACTGCATAATTAATACAAGCTCGTCTAACTTAGGTCATAAATGTTGGTTGGGATGACACTGGCCAAACTGATGTAACATTAAGTTGAATACCACGTTCAAGTATAATGACCTGCAAGCCTCATAGGTGCAAGGGCATTAGACAGCTTTGCTTAAACACATAACATTTGATGCTTAACCTGGATTTGACTAACAAATAATTATTCATTGCATTGGCATTCGATATAATTATATACATATCACTGCTAACCATGCCAACATATTTTAGCCATCATACCGAAATACACAGGAAATGATAACATTTCAAATAAGATGGAAGAATGTTATAACTCTCTTCTCCGGGTAACATGTGACATTTTAGCATAAGCAAATATCCATTGAGGAACACCATGACGTGCATAAAATGAAACTTCTAGTAACAGTTTTTTTTTCTTTTTACAACAGAAAGATATAGAATGAAAGATTAGTTCAAGAAACATTGCAAGATAGCAGGAATTACCTTTTCAGGCAACCTTTCAAGAGCCTGTTGCCACTCTTCACAAAGCACAGAAATCCCAGAAGCATTAGAGGGTCCATTAGTAGGAAGGCAGTCTGTAAGTCCCACCCATTGGTTGAGGGTGTGAGCATACTCCCGCTGCATTCTAAGTAGATCATAGAAAGCACTATACCAGGAACCAACCTCCGTCTCAAGCTGTGCTGTAGCATGGCGATGTGAATCTGTAGTTGGCTCTGTACTCGAGAGATTATTCACATGATTTACCTGAAGAGCAATGTGGTTCTGGACTTGATGACACTCATACATTGTTCTCCACATCTGCATAAACCTGAAAGGAAGGTGACGGGGCATTAAAAAGGCAGATGGCTGATGATATTACATAAAAGGGAGACAAATTATGGCTGTATTCAACAAAATAAAGAACTTCAATCAGATAATTTCTGCTGATTTATTCCACTGTCAACTCAGGAGTTTATTAACCTGGGATATCTATGGATTCTTTTATAACAATAGTGTTAAGCAAAAAGCATGAAAGACATCACACCAAGATCAAGGGAAAGAAACATTAAACACTTGCACACCTTCCAATATACGACCAAGACCAGGTAATAAAATCTGCAATCTGATCCCAAAAATAGCATGCAGCAAAGATAATGAAACTGATAATGTAATGGTGGTAAGGATATTGAGGTCCATGAATTTGTAGGGTTGAGCCAGAGAAAATGTGTCAGTGGGTTGCAGAAAGAAACGATTTAGATAGAAATCAGCTCCAAGGACTCAATCCTTAAGGTGATACTGAGACTTGATTTTGATCTCTTGTGTGCACATATTAATTCTTTTTTTCTGATTTGTCAACATTTTCATGTTTTATATGCTTTATTTCTTTTTCAGGCTATTCCTGGATCAGCTTGGGTCACTAAAATCAAGATATACTTCAGGTAACAGAATGGATATAAATGCTAAAGCCTAAAACAACCATCCTAGAATAGCAAAATGTCATCAAAACAGTACGAGGAACAACACAACGGATGATGTGCAGGATAAGTAGCACTGCAGTGAGGAAGACATTCCAGAGAACCAACTGGCTTACTCACCATATACACTTTATGATGCAGAGTGAATGCCAAGTGCAGACTCAGATGAGGTCGGCACAAGCATCATGTCCCGTGCCTGGCTGGAGTTGGAATGTCATAATTAATACCATCTAATCTTAGATATATATAATTTTATCGTTTGCATAGTCTTTACGGCATCACCTTGGCAGCAAGGGATTCCACACTGCAAAAGGTGAGATGGTGCTTACACAACTTATAAGGTACCACCCTTGATTCTTTGGTTTTGTGTCATCCAGATGGATCATTGTTTGCAGGGCAGAGGCTGTACCAGTTGAATAATAGCTGTTAAGTGCTGATACACCATAAGAGATCAACATTATCTACTGAGCAATAACATCCCAATGGGCCAAGAGGCCCGAGTCAATGTCACACTTGAAAGAAAAAGGTGGTTAAGATCCGCCTTGGAGTGCCAAAGAATTTGCAAAGCATTGTCTTCGTCTCTTAGCCAGCATAAATTACTAGTCATATGTAGCTGGCCCCAAGTGACCTTCTAAAGAAAAACTGAACCTTCAGAAGGTGTCTTTAACATGATATGCTGGGTTGGGACCATCCTCGACCCAGTCAGTTTTTGGGCCAACCGGCCCAATTGGGAGCTGGTCAGCCCAACCTGTGGTTGGTCGACCTTTGGGCCGCGCGACCTGGTGACCCAACTGACCAAGTCCCCAACAGACATATGACCATTGGGGGACTTTAGAAACCCCTCAAGGCCCTAAGGGGCCGTTAAGGGGTTGCCCCTCCCCTCACCTTCTTCCTCTCACCTGTCTACTCTTTTGCAGATCAAGTCTAACATTCATTATTGTTCCTTGAGCGCTTAAGATTAGTTTGTTTTGTCATTAGTTAATAGTTCATTATTTGTTAGATTAAGTTAGTAACCTAGTTGGAAATTAGTTTTATCTTTGATTTTTACATTGAGTTAGGAGTTCATTTGTTTTTGTTAATTACAATTACTTGATAATTTTGTTTAACAACTAGTTTAAACGATTTTTTAAGTGTCCATTACATACTGATTTTGCTTCGTTCAATATGTCTTCTCCAAACAATGACACACAAGCTTCCGGTGTGACCCAGAATGATCCAACTTGGTTACATTGTCACTTGATCTCTATGACAGAGAAAAAAATGCAATACAAATCTTGTGAGAAAGTGATGTACGGGAATATTTTCAAGTTAAAATATCATCTCACCGGGATGAAAAGTAATGTGCTTCCATGCACACAGACTCCACTTGAGGTAAGAGCTCAATTTTCGTAGGTACTTACAAGCGATGAAACGAGCAAAGAGAGCTTTTAAGTGGTATAAGAAGATTGTTTGGGAAGAAATTTTCGAACTTGCCAGGCATTCTATTCACATATACGAGACCGGACAATAGTGCCTAAGTTTTCCTCGAGATGAAGACTTCGACGACAGTACATTGTCATTACTTATAAAAATAATTCAAATCAATGTCACATGTACATCGATACTTAAAGATTGTCGCTAAAAATAGATAACTTGTTTTAAGTAATGAAGCAAGCCGCAAGTCATTCATGGACGAAGATATACATCGATGCATCGGACGATACATGGGTCAAGGTTTGGGAAGTGAGAACGAAAGAGAAAATGAGAGGGGGTCCAACGAAGAGGAGGCGATCCACAATTTCATGTAAGATGATGACTCAACAGTAAGACCCATGGATCCCATAATCATTTGTCTAGGGCAACAACAAATAACAATCACCATGGCAATGAAGAACATGAAGCTTTGTAAGAAGAAGATTGGGCGAACGACATCAAGCTATTTCTTCGAACACAGTAGACAAGTGAATGCTACAAAGGAACAGTACTACGAGAGTATGATCAACACAATCACCGACGTTGTATAGGGAGTGCCCGGACCGAACCCAAAAGAGATATACAACGTTTATCTTCCAATGGAAGTGGAAGATATCAAGCAATACATTAAGTCATTTGAATACAATTGAGTGAAAAGAGGACGCACATTGATGACAGATGATTGGACCAGTTAGCACACTTTACCTAATCTTTATTTCTTTCAAATTTACAACCTAAAGTTTATGAGTTGTCTTTTTCTTAATAGGTATAGTTAGGAGAACAATGATCAACTTTCTTGTGTACTATTGATGTAACCTCAAATTTAAAGGTTTAGATTTCTTTTATTTTGGAAATTCATTTTCCTTTTGGATTTGAATTTGATTAGACCTTAGCATTGACTTTGTAAGAAAATAGATGATATTCCATAAAAGTATTAACTAGGGTCAAAATTATATGTTGAGGTTGTTAGGTTCTTTAAAAATTGATTTTGACCTCTCCCCGTCGGATGGTGCGAAGATCCGACGTTAATTACATCGAGATTTCTCGAATACCCTTGATTATCGTCGTAGCAATCCATGGAGTAGAAGACATGCATCCACAAAATAAGCATTCACACATAGGAGAAAACAATCCCATGAATTTGATGGAAGGCAAGCACTTAATTTGGTTTTGAATTTGATTTGAATTGAATTGATTAAAATTGATTTTGAGTTAAATTGGTTTGATTAATTTAAGTTGAATTGAATTGATTAATTTGAATTGTTTTGAATTTAGTTTGAGTTAAGTTCAATTTTATTGTTTGAAATTTGGATTTTATTAAGTTTGAGTTGGATTTAATTGGGAGTTGATTCAGGTTGATTGGATTTGGGGGATTTGATCCGAGTTTGATTTGAAATTTTGAATTGAGTTTATTTGATCAATTATGTTTTATTCAGATTCTGCTTTATGCAATTAAGACTTGAATTCATATACAGATTTTACTGTTTTGAATTGATCATGTTTGAGCTTGACGGGTGGCCAGATTTGAGTTGGTTTTGGTTCAGAAGTTCAGCTTGTTCACAGATTTGGTTCATTTATGAATTTGTGATTGGCTTGGAATTGTTTGATTTTGGACATCATTTGAAGATTTAGATTTCAGATTCTGGACTTTACAGATTCTGGGGTTTACAGTTTTCCAGATTTACAAATTTGCTTGGATTCCGGATTCTTCTTATCTTTGGATAGACATTCAGATTTAAATCCTTGGAGCTCAGATTTTTTGAATTAGAAACTGCAGATTTTTAGATTTCCAATTTCAGATCTGGGTGGAGTTTTATGTTCAAACGGTTGGAAATGACATGGATTTAGTCTTGGGTGTTTTGATTTCTGGTTTCTGTTTCAAAACAGATTTTCAGTTCTTCAAACTCCAGGATTCTTAATTTCAGATTTTATGTTTCAGTATTCAGTTTCAGAACTCCAGCTCTTGGGTTTTTGATTTTAAATGTGCAGGTTTCGGATTTCAGACTTATATGCTTTAAGTCAAGATTTCAAATTTTTAAATGCTTCAGATTTTTTGTATGTTTCAGATTCTGGAGATGTGGAGTTCAGATTCTGCACTTCTCATTTTTTTATTTGGAGTTTCCAGATTTATTTCAAATCTCGAACCTCAGCCACAAAGTTCAGATTTCATATTTGAAATGTTTCAGATTTTAGCATTCTTTGGATTCCTCTTCTCTCTTTTTAGATGATAGATCCCGGATGTTTTCATTTGCAGATTTTTGCATTTTTAGAATTTTCAGATTCCAGATTTCAGGCTACTGATTTTGGATTTTTCAGATTTCTCTTGCAGATTTTACATTTTAATCGATTTCCATATTGTAGGTTTTAAATGGGTTTCTGCACAAATTCTGATTTCAGATTTTTTTTGCTTTGCTTCAGACTTTGTTTTATGTCAATTTTTTTGTTGTCTTGCCCTCCAGAAAATCTCAAGTGATTGTTCTCTCCTTGTAGCATCGACATGTGCACTTAACATGAATTTCATTTGTTCTCTCAAAAATATGAGACATGATTACAATTTGTCCAGGAATCTGGTTCCCTGAGTTCTTGATGAACCTGTCGATTCATGGGCGGTATGTACCCGGTCTTGATAGACTTATGGGCATCCCCCACTGTTTTGAGATTGAATGCACCCGGCTTTTGACAAGCTTATGGGCAATCAACTCACTGATTTGAAATTGAGCACACCCGGCTTTTGATAAGCTTGTGGGCATTCATCTCATGATTGATGAACCTCATTAGCTCATAGTTCGGCATATCGGCATGTTGATCATGCACAGCCTTCCCATGGCATAATGGGTAAGTGACTCCCTCTTGGGGCATGGTAAGACATTGGGGTCTTTTCAATGACCTTTGTATGTCCACCTTAAAAAGTTAAGGGGAAGGTTTGAAACCGACCCACAAATTCTTTTAAGTTTAGCCAAGACCATGTGGCGGGTTTTTAGCCGGCCAGATGCTCGCCTCGGTTTGTGAAATTAATTAATGAATTTTTATTTAATTTATGTGAATTGTTTGTTTTATTTGGTTTTTGAATTATGAGTCAAGAGGCGTGCTTGAAGCCGGCCTATTGCTTTCCCATTTCTTTTGATTCTTTTAAATTATGCCGAGACCATGTGGCGGGTTTTTAACCGGCCAGATGCTCGCCTCGGTTTGTGGAATTAGTTAATGGATTTTTATTTAGATTTTCATTTGATTGTACATTTTAAAAGAAATTTTTTTTTTCTGTCCGCATGCTTCAAGTCTAATGGGCCCGGCCCATCTCCTCCTCCTTGCGCCTGCTGGCTGGTCCAGCAGGCTTCCCTTTTTTTTTAAACTCTTCTTAACAGGTGGGCCCCACTTCATGTTGACCCGATGGTCAACAGCTGCACAGCAGCGGCTGCACGCGCACATCCGGCCCGCGCGTGCGATGCCTCCCCGCAGCTCCTCTCCCCGGCGACCCATTTTTCTTTTTTCTTTTTTGTATCTCCACCCCTTGGGGGCCCCACAACATGGCCACGCTGGACTATAGTTGGGCAAAAATCAACTTTGCCCTCCACTGTTCCCCTACGGCCCCGGGAGAGACTCATGGCGGAGAGGGGAGCACGCGGCGGCGACGAGAGCTCCAGGGAAAGGCTCCGGCGGTGATGGCAGCATCCGGAGGAGACTTCGGCGGTGATGGCTTCTTCCGGAGGGGATTCCGGCGAGGCTTGCTACCTCCGGCAGGGATTCCGGCGACGGCAGGCCGTGGGAGGGACTCCGGCGGTGGCGGCAAGCTGGGGGGACTCTGCGGAAGGAGCTCGGGCGGCAACCGCAAGTTGCGGAAGGGCTTCCGGTGGCGACGGTAAGCTCCCTTTCTCCCTCGGCCTTCTGCTCTCTCTCTCTCGGGTGGGGGATCTTCTGGTTCGCGCTTTCGGGGCCTTTCCTCCCTTTTTCTCTCTTTTCTCCTTCTCTTGCGCGCGGGGGTCTCTCTTCTTCTCTGCCTCTCCCCCCCCCCTCCTCTTCGATGGCAGCGACACCGGTGGGTTTTATAGGCGCTGGACCTTCCTTCATCTGTTAGGAGACCTGCCGAACCAGGGGAAATCCAATCTTGAGATGGACTCGGGGAGGTCCGTAATATATGGGATTTACTTCCGTTCCCTTCTCCGAGCCTTTCTGCCGCATTGGAAGGTCTCCGCAGAATAGGACTCTGCTCCCCCTCCCTCCGTGGGAGACTTGCCGAACCAGGGTATCCTAGTCCGTGGAGGACTCGGAGAGGATCCACCGTGCGCGGGATGGGCTTCCCTCCACCTTACGATCTCCTCCTTTTTCTATTCCTGTTGGAAAACCTGCTAAACAGGCCTCGACGTTGAGGCGGATTCGGGAGATCCTGCCGTATCCCACCCTTTTAGGACTCCGATAGCCCTGCTGAATTTCCTGCTTGTTCAAATAGAAAATTTTCCTCTTTTATTTTTTTCACCGGGCCCATCTTTGAGCAGGCTTGTGGACTGCGATGACCTGTTTTGGGGGTCTTTGGGATGGGCTGAAAATGGTTCACAGATGGCCTGTTTTAGGACCTCGATATCGACCTGTATTTGAGCTTGCTTATAACCCAATAACATCATTAATGGTTCAATAAAGATTGGATCAAACTTAATCCGATTCTTGATAATTTTTGGTGTCAACAACTATCAAGTCAATATTATTTACTGGAAGTCCGTAAATACATCGGGAAAGGTAAAAAATATTGATTACTTTCTAGAATTGATCGATAGAGTTGTCAAATAGATAGGAGATGATCGAGTTGTTCAAGTAATAACGAACAACGCAACTACATATAAAATTGCCGAATAAATGTTGATGATCAAGAAACCACACCTATATTGGTTACCATGTTTTACTCACTCGATAAACTTGATACTAAAAGATATATGTAAAGATCATCAAATCGATAAGGTAATTAAGTTGGCCCAATTCATATCATGTTTTATTTACAACCATAACTTCATCTTCAATCTAACGAGAGAACATAGCAAGGGTCGAGAGCTCCTATGGCCTGGGGTAACCCAGTACGCTCCTCACTACATTTTCCTAAAAAGTTTAATGCAACATAGACGTCCCCTAACTCAAATGCTACTCTCACCAAAATGGGATAGTTGGTTAGCTAAGCTTAATCATTCAAATAAGAGGAAAAGAAGGAAAGTGAAGGAGACATTAGAGAGTGAAGATTTTTGTAGAATTGAAAAGACGCGACCTCTAGTAAAAGTACTTAAGATATTTGATGTGGATAGGAAGGTTGATATATGGTACTTATATGACGCACTCGCACGGGCAAATTATGATATCACCAAGACAGTGTCCGACTTCAATGAGTGTTAGGACATCATTGACTGTCAATAGAAACGAACATTGCATCAACTGATACATACTACAAGTAATTTCTGTGATGAAGTGAATTCATGCATAATTCACATTATTATATGCTCTACTAACATTTACACATTGTCAAGTCATCTTTTCAACCCAGATATTGCTAGTCCCTTGTTCATGCCAACCAATAAATTTTTGGTCGATGTGAAGTTGGTCGCACGTAGAATACTCAATGATGACGACAATTCAATCATAGCATTATAGTTGCCAAGGTGGTCGCCTAAACAGCACTTAGGCAACAAGGTAGTTTTCTTGGGCCACCTATGTTTATCGCCTAGATTGTGATAAAAAAAGGCTTACGCTTTGTCGCCTTGGCGGGCGCCCAACTGCCTAGACCCGATGGTCTAGGTTTTCAAGGAGAAGGAATCAAAACTAGTTTTATAACCGATTTATGTTAAGGCAAACCAACCAATTCACCTCTTAAAGTTTAAATTTTAAACCCCCTTGTCGTTTGAGCTAAATGCTCAGTCAAACTCCCAACACACAAACGCTTGCCCTCATGATGGATAGGCACCGACAGGCGCCGGACCCACTGTAGTCGCCCTTGTTGATGCCCTCGTCCACTGCAAAAGCCACAGTCGCCACCACACTCTTCTTCCTCCGATGACGTCACATGTCTCGTTGGCCTCGCGGGAAGAAGTTCAAAGAGTACGGATTATTTAGTAAGTAAATTTATTTTATAATGCTTGTCTTTACAATTTTGAATATGTAATGTGTTTCCAATTTTCATATAAATTGTATTCTTGCTATATGTCAATTTTATTAGTTCTTATAAGTTTTTAAAATTGTTTGTATGATTGTTAGTTGTATGAAATTTTTTTCTACCCACATTTAGAGTAGAAATATACATACATATATACATGTATATACACATATATAAACACTTAATCCTACTACCTTGACCGCTTACACAACGCCTAAGCTAGCACCTAGTTGCCTAAGTTGCTTTGGCACCATTCAACGCCTTAGGTGCTTTGTCGCGTTAACAACTATGAATAGCATGAAACAAAATGAACAATTATAAAATGAGAACATTTCATTTTGGAACATCAAGAGTCCAACGAGCTATGATGCTCTTAAGTCTAGATACGTATCATCCAATATTTTATTTACAATTCAAATCGATTGGGTATTTCAATTATCTTTTAACACTCAATGATGCCATGCAACTGACTAGTGAATGGACAACGACAAGACATCAGGCTATGAAAATTTATCGGATGTAACAATAAGAGTCCTAAACCAAATCACATCGGCTTTGGATATGAGATAAATTGGTTGCCGCTCAATATTATCCATGCAAAGTAGAACAGGGTAATGCCGCGAAGATTGGAACAATTGATTTATTATCACTACAACATAAGGTTGAAACGAAAGAATTTAGAGAGGATGAGAAAGGAGCAGAATGAAGAACACAGAAGGAGAGAAGAAAGCTTCGGGATGTCAAATGGAGGAGCCAACGATATAGGAGAAGGATATTGCCTTTGACACAATTTTCAATGAGCAAAATCTATTGGAAGCTTAGGCCAACAATCGTAAAGAATTTAGCAAATTGGAGTTCAACTTGGAAGACCAAGAGTGGGCTCAAGTAGTACTCGACGACGTACCTTTCACCGAAGAATTCTAGATTCCTCATTTGGTGGCAAATCGAAAGAAGACTTGAAAAACTTCTTGCCAAGGTAATAAAAGGGTAAGGGGAAACAAATTTTAATTGACCCCTTTGACATTACAAATGCAAAAATGATGGACAAAGATTGAAAAGACAAGTTGGAGCCAAACATTCAAATTCAATACCAGACATCGGATGATTCAACTTCAAAAAACATTGACAATGGAGCAGATAATAAAGAAGGCACCAGCTTCACTTTTGGTGGACGGACAATGGATTAGGTGATCTAACCTACAGGGATACCACTTCTGGTGGAAAGACAACAATCGGTGAGGAGCATTACACGATGCGATGCAAGATGCGAACCACGATGCGATCATATAGTGGAGGTGGAGGAGATCAACGCACACAATAAGGAGGAGCCAAAACTACAAACACCCCACCTATAAAGTTGATTCAGCTCAAGACTCTTAGTTCCTTACACATCATAAGAGGATTATTGGATAAATTATGAATTCTCATTAGACACTTCAATAAAGTCCACCTATGATAGTTATGGTGATTCTTGGAGATCTTTTTCTAGAGTTACTTTACAAGGATACAACAACACATACTCAACTCGAATGACACGGAGAGAGTACATAAATTATTCAAAGCAAGTAGCAAATGTAACATTTGAATAAGCTGAATAAAATTATTTTCTAGTCATATTACCTGTTTTTTCAATTTTTGGGATTTTCTGGCATTTCTTTTGCATTTTTTTGAATTTTAATATTAAATAAATGAGGGTTGGACTGGGTCGTGACCCAGTCCCAGCCAGGTCGGGCCTGGGCTAGGCCGACCCAGTCCCAACCCAGGACCCTCCCTTGGTCTTTATACATACCATGTCAGACCAGGCATAGAGGAACACAGAAAAATGTCAACGGTGATGGCATGTGGAGCGAGCTAGTGCATACAGCTGTGGAAGATGGATTGGAGGGGCCAGCTGCTGTCATAAATGTCTAGCCAGAATTGAATGGCATGTGGAGGTTTTTTTATTATCCAGATAGATGAAAGTAAGATATACTCCTGCAGAGGTCCTTACCCACATACACTGTCAATCTAATAGATGGACATAGAGTATTGCTATCATTAATACCTACCCTTGTTCATAGTTTATGCAGTAAGCATACGTGTTACCTAGACTAAAACATCTATTACGTGCAAGCTGATTCTTCACTACCTTGATCACCTCAGTCACCCTGAAAGATGATCTTATAGGAACATTCAATTATGCAGGGGTATACTTGTAATATTGTTTTAGGTTTGGCCAATATGTAAAGTCCTGAGGCAGTGTTGAGAGGTTTGGACAATGCCTCAGGAGAGGCGTGCTTCAAAACTTATTGATGCATAAATCTCAATTTAAAGAAAAAATATATAATCTATGAACATTTAAATAAATAATCTTTCAATCCACTAGCTAATAGACTAGTATCAAAACAAAACATAATCAATTATTAATTGTTTAAACTTCTATCTTATATAGATAAACAAAATTTGATTAATACTTCTGAGTATGAAAAGAGTAAAATTTTGTTTTAATAACATTTAAGTCTAAATAATGCATTCAACGCTTTTAATGTTATATACTTAACATTTTTTATTTATATAAACATATTATGTTAATATAAATTCTATAGATTCAGAAAAAATACTCAAAAAAAAAACAGTATGTGTCATTTCGAAAGAGGAAAAATGCTACAAAAACTTAGTGTGATGGAGAGAAAACACTTTCTTTCTTTGCATACGTAAGCGTTTCATAACTCTCTCTTTCCCTTTCTTATTTTTGTTAAAATATTCTAGTCCTTGAGGCTTACATCTTGTCAATGCCTCACCCAGAGAAAGACATAAGCCTCATGTTTGCCAACAAGACGTAAGGCACACCAGGGAGGTGAAGCGCCTCACCTTGATTTTTAAACAATAGGCATAGGCAACTAGGAATATGATAATTAAAGTGCTTAAGGGTCTTTTTCTACGTGAAAAATAATCTCTTTATTAGGGTCTCTTGCATCCACAGTGGACTTGAAGAAGGCATTGAATGAAAAGAAACCTCTCGTAGAGTAAACATAGCCCCACAAGGATACTCCCACCCCTTTGTTTCCCAATCCATTTATTGCTTCATTCTTGCATTTCTTGTTCCTCCGTAGATTAAGATATAAGATTTTAAATCTCAGAGTTGTTTCCCACTTTGTTTCCTGCTTTTTTCCCTGTATATCTACAGTGTGAAACCCTATGCAGTTGGTGCCTTGCAATGTCATGGAGCTGCAACAGCTCCGTCGTAGGTAAGTCAGATACCCCCCCCCCACACACACACACAGACACGCACACTTTTTCCCTTCACATATACTTTCCCCATCCAACTCTTTATCTTGTGAAACCTCTCTACTATTCCTTCATCTTCCACCAGGAAGGATGCTCGTGGTGCATCGAGCCCACAGGTGACTTCGGCATCTGGATCACACTCAAACTGCCAGCCATGCACCCTGCAACCTCCTGATTTTCCCTAGAAAGCCTGAACCTCCCATTATGGTGCTTGTGACTCTGTCTACAATGATCCAGCCAAGCATCCCATCCCTGAAAAGCATTATGGCTATTTGACATGGTCTCTCACTCCAGAAGGGCATCATAGTGGTCACTCCCCATCCTTTGTTGGCTAGCTCCATCATCTATACATCCTCAGCTACAGCCTACAGCAGGTGCCACCTTTATAGTTCTCTCCTTCCTTGACACCATCAAGCCACTTCACTAAGCAACAACAGAGTGTGCACATGCTACAACAGTCATCCAACCACCACCTTTCAGTATCCCTTCACCGCTGCTGCCACAGACACAATGCTGCCTAGGTTTCTTCTCCAGAACATCCATGTAGAACTGGAGCTACAAGTTCATCAACTGTCAAGACCTTGAGTAGCGTTAACTACTTCAGAAGTCCCTTAATAATCAGCCATTATTGCCAGGAACAATCCTAACAATGTCAGTGGCATCTCTTGTCACCTAATTGTTGTCCAACCATGCAACTGTTGCACGCTTTTGGCCAGGAAAAGCACTACATAACACTCATACAGTCATACTAGACGCATTTACACTGTAGATATTTAATGACATCAGCAGGCTTTACTAACGTGAGGTATATTTTTTAATAGATTAATAATATATATAATTATATATAACATTAAAACTTGTGAAGAAGAACATAAAAAACCAAAAAACTCACCTCTAGGGCCTCAAAGATAGAATGACGAAAGATAGGCTGTTGAGTAGTATAGACGCTTATTCACTTGTCTCTGTCCCATGCCACATCAATTTGGGGGTCATGATATGGGAGATATGTCAGTTTCCGCTATAAATAGCAAAGGCATACGACGAAGGATCACGGGATCGGAATTGGAATCGGGATCGGTGGGTACCGATCCGATCCGGATTGGATCGGATCGGACCGATTCCGATCGATCCAATGGAAGAAAATCGATCCAGAATCGGTAAGAAAAAAAGCAAAAAAAAAACCGATCCAATTCCGATCCGATTCTGGACCAATTCTGGCCGATCCTGGTCGATCCGACTGGAATAGCAAAAAAAGAAAAAAAAACGATCCGATTCCGATCCCGACCGATTCGGCCGATCCGATTCCGATTCCGATCCTATTCTGGACCGATCCCGACCGATTCTGCCGGAACTTTTTTCCGGATTGGTTCTTCAGCCAAGAATCGGATAGGCAATGGCCGATCCGATCCAGGAATCGGCCGATTCCGATCCGAATCGGCTGATTTCGCGATCCATGCATACAGCATTATCATGGTTCATGATTGAGCTGATGGGCTGTATGAAAGCATGGAACTACATGGTACATCAGTCAATTATTGGAAGGATCAAGATAATAAAAATGTTGGCCAAATCGGGTGAGGATGGGTGACTATAATGCTGGGCACTACAGAGTAAAGCTTGGTAAAAATGTTGACTAATGACAATGAAAGTAGAAGTAAGAGCAAGGTTTCTGTTTAACAAAGGAGCAAAAAGTAGAAGAGACAAGGTTGCAGTTTAACAAAGAAGTAAATAGAACAAGATAATTGTTGGCACCTCAAAATTTCACAGTAATGGGTTACGAATGGCTGCTCAGATTGTGAGAAAAAAAAATACAGAGAACATATGCACATAAATAAACATGTCTGGAGTCTACAAGGTTAATCCATTTATCAGCAAAAAAAGAGAGGGCCGAGAGCTGAATAAACAGAAGTAGTCCAGTGGGTGGCCAGTGCTTTGTCGACCCAGTCAAATGCAGGCCCATTTAGGCCTCTCGTACGAGCGAGAGAAGCCCGCACAAAAAAAAAATTGAATAAACGAAGGGGAGCAGTCGGACTAGGGAAGGAAACCTACTCCGATTCTACCCGGATTCAGTGCCCGTGCACAGCAGGAAACTGCCTTAGGAAGGCAGTTGAGGATATGAAGGGAAGGGGAGGTCGATCCCAAGGGGTCCGGGATCGCTCCGTATCCTTCTCGCGGCCCGCAACCTCCATCGGGGGAGTCTCCCGACGGAGGAAGGAAACGACGGAGGCCTATAAGAGACCCCCCAAGGAGAAGAGAGAGACAGAGAGAGAGAGCGCGCGAATACCCCCCCCGGAGAAAGTAGCAGGCTGGAGGAGAGAATACCGTTCGATTTTCTCCGCCGGAGCCTCCGACTGCGTCGAGGCCGTCGTGAGGGGGGATTGAGTCCCTCTCCCTAGCTGGGGCTGTTCCTAGCTCTGCGGAATTGCTCCCTACTTGCCGGTGTTGCCGTCGGAAGCTAGCGCGTCTATTACCGAGCGGCCGGAGGAAGCCGCCACGAGACGGTCCGATCGCCGCCGGAGGGGTTTGCACCCTCTGCTTCCTCTGCGCGACCGCCGGTCACCTTGTCGCGGCGGAGAGCTTCTCTGTCGAAGGCTAGGGCCGCCGTTGGGGAGTATTCGGGTCTTCTGCTGAGGCCCGTCGATCGCCCGCCGGAGCTGTCCGCCGCGGCCAGCCGTCGTACTGCAGTCGGGGAGAAAGGGCCGCCGGGTGTATTTTCCTTTTTAACTTTGGTCCCACTGGCATATTCAAGGAGAGGGAGAGCCGCGGAGTCCGCGGCGGTTCGATTTTGACCGAGCGGGTCCAAAATCGGCGGCGAACCCCGAAAGAAGAGAAGCAAAAAAAAAAAAAACCTCCGCGGCCGCGGCCAGAAGCCGCGCGCGCGCGGGGACAGCTACGCAGGGGGGGCCAGTTGACCCGAGATCAACCCACGGTGGGGCCCACTTTATGCAGGTGTTAAAAAAAAAAAGAAAGGAAGAAGAAAAGGAGGAGAGGATGGGCTGCGTCCGAGGGGCTGAAAGCCCAATAAGCCTCCGGTGAACAGTGCTCCGACAGAGCTAAAAAGAATAAAAGATTTTTTAAAAGACACAATCATGTTCAAACTTAAATAAAAATGCACCTAATTAATTAAACAAGCCAAGGCGAGCATCCGGCCGGCTAAAAACCCGCCTCATGGTCTCGGCATAACTTAAAAGAATGAAAATAAATGGGCAAGCAATAGGCCGGCTTTAAGCACGTCTGTTGACCCGTAATTAAAAATCAAAATAAAACAAACAATAAACAGAAATTAAATAACAATTTACTTAATTAATCAACAAACCGAGACGAGCATCCGGCCAGCTAAAAACCCGCCTCATGGTCTTGGCTTAATTTAAAAGAATTCAAAATAGAGAGGGAAAGCAATGGGCCGGCTTTAAGCACGCCCCTTGACCCTTTAAGGTGGACATACAAAGGTCTGGTTAAAGACCCCAATGTCTTACCATCCCCTCGCGAGGGAGTTATTTTGCCCATTATGCCATGGAAAGGCTGTGCATGATCAACATGTCAACATGCCCAAACCATAGGCTAATGAGGTAGACCAACCATGGAATGAGTGCCCATAAAGCTTTTTTAAAAGCCGGGTATACTCAACCTTGAACCGGTTGGGAGAAGACTGCATGTGCCTATCAAAGGCAGGACCATGCTCAAATTTCTGAAAAGACAAGGCAGGATTTCCAGATGCCTATCAAAGGCTGGAGACTATGCTCCAAGACCGACATATACTTCATCCCGAATTGAGAGGATGTCACAGTTGTTGTAAAAGAGAAAAGCTGGAGGACTTGTGAACTTCAAAACAATGAAGAATGCAATGCAAGGAGAAAACAGTCCCTGCCGGACTGAATGGATGCAAGCACATTAAAACTGAACTTAAATCTGAAATTTTAATAAAAATCAAAACATTTAAGAATCTGAAATTCTGTTAATTGCTGAGGAGTTGCCTGGCTCAAAATCAGAACCGATAGGATCAGAACTGAATTCTCTGAAATTCTAAAATCCAGAGATTAAAAAATCTGAAAATTTGAGCTAAGTCCGAAATCTGTTTTGGTGCAGAAATTTCTGAAAGTCTGTTATTCTGGAAATTGGAGCTTAAAATCTGAATTTCGGGAATTTCAGGAGTCTGAACTCCACATTTCTGACGTGCAGCAAACTGAAATTTACAAGAGGTCTGGGGCTTGGAATTTGAAGAAATAAAAATTGGGCATCGCAGGAGCCGAGGCTGGTAGGATCTGCAGAATTCCGAAATCTGAAGATTTAAATAGTCTGAATTCATCTCTAGAATTCGAGGCCAAAATCTGGAATCTGAAAGCTGAGATGCTGAACATGAAGTCTGCAACTAACTCTGGAATTTTAAAATCTGAATACACCATGAAAATCTGAAATCCAAAATCTGGAGTCTAGGAGAAGAGGAATCTGGAAGCTGAAATCTGCAATTGAAATCCGGAGGACTGAAAATATGAATGCACCATAAGATCTGAAAACTGAATCTGTGTCGAACCCACAAGAATCTGCAATCTGGAAATATTTGAAAAGTGCAGAATTTAGAATTTGAAATCAGTAAGAAATCTGGAAGTTTGAAGGACTGTAAATATGAAATGCAGAAATCTAAGGTTTGATATTTGAAGAAGTCTAGAAGTCTGAACTTTGTGGCTGAGGTCCAAAGTTTGAAACAAATTGGGAAGCGCCAAATTAGAAAGTCTGGATGCATAGGATTTGAACCCCAAGCTGGCTAGCCGAAAATGCAGAATCTGAAATCAGTAAGGAGGGGGGATCCGAAATAAAAAGACCTGCAACTGAAAGTCTGAAGGGTGGAGATAAAGTCTGAAATTTAAGCTCAACTCAGTACAGAATCTGAAATCAGCAAGAGGGGTTAGGGAGCCGAGGGTTCTGAGCCATCCAATCTTCAACCACAAACATTCAAACTAATAAAACAAATCCATATCAAAGTTGAGGCAATCTGTAATTCAGCAAAATCTGCAAAGTTTCAAAAAAAAAAAGAGGAAGAAATAAAGGGAACTCTTTCAAATCTCTGCAGCAAAGCAAATTTGAACCAAAACATGCCAACTCAATCCGAGGTAAAGTGTCAATTCAATTAAAGGCCTAATGAGACTAACTTAAAACAAATCTGATGATCCATAAATTGAATTCTAATTAAAGATCAAACAAAATCCCTTGAATTAAATCCAAACAGCAAATTCTTAACTCTAACGGATCCAAAATCTGAAGCATAACTTGAATCTAAAATCTGAAAACAAAATGTGAAATCTACCAACTTGCAGAACCCAGAAATAGAAATCAGAAATCAAAACATCCATTAAAAAATCAAACTCCACCCAGTTCTGAACTCGATTAGAATTTTGTAACTAGGCATTAATCAAACTGAATCTCATCCAATTCGGTCATCTTTGAGCCAGGCAGTTCATGAATTGTGAAATGGGTCAACTTCAAACTTAATCAAAACATAAGCCAACATTAATAAAAGATGCTTAAGCAAATCAGAAACCTGTAAGAAAATCCGAACTCCCAAACCAGAAAGATCAACAAATTGTAAATCATTAAATCTTAATGCAGAACATTAAACCAGAATTGAGAACAAATCTGTTAAAAGAAATTCCAAGTCAGGCAATCTGTCAAATTCAATTTCAATTAACTAAATTCAAGTGAATTCTAATTCAACCCGAATTAAATCAAACAATCCACCGAACAAATAAAATCCACCAGATTCAAAACAAATCCGAACAAATTCAAACTCAATCAAATCAATTCAAATACAAATTAAATCAAATCAGACTCAATAAAATAATCCAAATTAATCAATCAACTAATTCAAATTCAACTCCAATCAAACTAAATTTAAATAAATCAACCCCAACAAAATTGACTTGAACAAAAATCAAACAATAAACAAATTAAATCAAAAATCAAATCAAACTTAAAATCAATCAACAAATTCAAAATAAACCAAGCTTAAAACCAGTAAAATTCAACTCAACTCAACTTCAACCAAAAATCAAATTGAAATTTAAATAACTCAATTCAAATCAAATCTCAACCCAAACTAAAAGCAATTCAACCCATTAAATTCAATTCAACCTAAACTCAACCAATTAAATCCAACTCGAATCAATTCAAACCAAACTCGAAACAACTTAAGTGCTTGCATTCTATCAAGCTCATGGGGCTGTTTTCCTATGTCCATATGTGTGAATGCTTATGTTTGTGGATGCACGTTTTCTATTCCGATGGATTGCTATGACGATAATCAAGGGTATTCGAGAAATCTCGATGTAATTAACGTCGGATCTTCGCACCATCCGACGGGGAGAGGTCAAAATAAAATTTCAAAGAACCTAACAACCTCGACAAATAATTTTGACCCTAGTTAGTACTTTTATGGAATACCATCTATTTTCCTAAAGAAGTCAACGCTAAGGTCTAAATCAAATCCAAAAAAGAAAATGAATTTCCAAAACAAAGAGAATTAATCTTTTTGTTAAATTTGAATTTGAGGTTACATCAATAATAAATGAAATACTGGAGCTCAGTGCATTATTTAGCAGGTCATCTGAGGTACACTAAATGGGTTCCAGCAGAAAGAATGTAACATCAAAGGAAAGATTGAGTACTTGTACCTAGTACTATGCCATAGCCCTAAACAAGGGACAGGCATCTGAGGACATGAGAAGACAGCCTGCCCCATCTATCAATAGAAGGATAAAACAAGTACAGCACGGAGGTGCAAAGGAGAAGAGAAAAAAGGTAGGGAGCCAATACCAATGATGCATACTTACAGATTCATTAGATGATTAACACCAAGAATAATTCAACCCACAAAAAAGTATGGCACACTATTAGAGATTAGAACATGCAGCTCCCGTTCATTATGTCATCTCTTGATGAACATCAAAGCATGGAACAAAGCAAAAATCAAGTTCATCATACAACTTATTGACAAAATAATGGTACAACCACCATAACGTCAATGTCTGGGTAAATCTGTAACAAGGGACACAAAATTGTACATAAGGTTGAAGGAAGTTAAGTTTTGCCATCTAGACGATAGGGGAGACTAAGTGCACTATTTTTTGAAAATTTTGATTAAGCTCCGACAAAATTCAGTTTACCTTATGACAAACAAATGGGTATTGAAGATACAACTTTTCAATTTTCAGATAAGATAAAAGCATGTTGAGGAATAACTAACAACACCCCCCTGCCCCCCGATTTGGTTAGAGTAATAAAATGTCAATTTCGAAATTAATAGCATAGATATATTATCATCAAAATCGATGCTACTAAATATCAAAATTAATATTGATACAAGGGTTTAATATAGTTACCAAACATGGCCCAAAGAACAAAGGTGGATAAGGAACATTTTCAAGGGGACATCGGAAAAACTATATGCAAGTAGTCATATTCCATGACTTGGGGCAGGCAGAACCCCAGTTGGATATTAGGTTAACAATTGTTTAAAAAATTAATGATGAAATGTCCTAAAAAGAAGAAAGAAGCATACAAATTACCAAACCAAAATGCTGACAAGATACCTAAAGGATCATATCATTTTGACTTACCCGATGCATAGTTCAACCATCTGAGGATGTAGTTCTTCATCCCTTAGTCTTGATATGGACAAGCATATGTTACTTATAGACTCTTGGAGAGACATGATTTCTGACTGCAGCTCCTCAATGCTTGATCTGGTTTTTGCAATAACTGTCCAGTCTTGCTCCCTGGCTTCCTGTTTCTGTAGTAGGATGACCTTTCTCCTGTATCGTAATTTGGCCATCTCCTCTTCCTACATGATAATGAAAAGAAGGTGAAGCATTGCTTCATGAATAATTAAAGAACAGAAATAATCATTTGTCACCAGATGTGCTGACTAGCAGATAATGCACAGAATCAAACATGGACAGATGAAAAGCAAATGATATTATAGGTACACCATTTTGAGCTTCAATATGCCAAAATGTTCAGTCTGTCACCTGACCTCTTAACTATATTGTTGAATACATGTGATTCTTTTGCCGCCCCTGATCATGCACATTTAGACAATGATGTCATTTATTATAAGATCATCATGTCAATGATTGCAGAATCGGTCGATCCGGATCGGGATCGACCGATTCTTGGATCGGATCGGTACCTACCGATCCGATTCCAGTCGGAATTAGCGATCCAGCCGGGAGTCCTGGCTGGATCGGCCGGAATCGGTCGGATCGGTCGATCCCGGACCGATCCACCCGGATCGATCCCAAAATCGGTCGATCCGGACCGATTCGCCGGAAAACCGGAAGACCCGGAATCGAACCGATTCCGGGATCGATCCGGACCTGTTTTAAGGCCCGATCACCCCCTATTTGGGGTCGATCCGGACCGATTCTCCCCCCAGCGCCCTCCTTCTGCTTCCTCTCCTTCCCCCCAAGCCTCCTTGGAGATCTAGGGCTTACCTTGCCGGCGATCCAGCTAGGGCTGTAAACGGAGTGGATACGGAGCGGATATGACGTTTCCGTATCCGCTCCGTTTAGCTATTCGGATAATCCGTATCCGGTCCGAATCGGATACGAATACGGATCGGATATTATAAGTCGGATAATCTTCGGATTCGGAGCGGATACGGATAATATCCGCTTCGGAATGTTAATTAAATATTATTTAATTAACATATTTAATAATATACAAATACATAGAAATAAAATTATAAAATATTAAATTTATCATACATTTATCAATATTAACTTAGTATATTAATATATAATAAAGAATACTTAATCATATTTGTAAATATAATGATTTTAAAAATATAATTATATATATTATGTATATATTATCAAAGGTGGATTCGGAGCGGATCTTAAACGGAGCGGAGCGGGCATTTCCGTGTCCGCTCCGATTAACATTCGGATAATATCCGTATCCGGATATCCGCTCCGACGGATATCTAAAATCGGATATTATCCGCCTAAACGGATACGAATTCGGAGCGAATCCGAATTTTATCCGCATCCGTTTACAGCCCTAGATCCAGCTGTTGGAGGGCCGATCCAGCCTTCCCAAGGGCCGATCCAGCCTTCCCAACCGGCCGATCCACCCTACACAAGGTTTGTAAGGGGGGGGGACCTTCGATCCCCTCTTCCCCCCCCCCCCGGCCTTGGCCGGCTGCAGGTTTGGGATCCCCCATTGGGGGATTATTTCACCCCCAATGGGGGTGGAATTGCACCCCCGAAGGGGTGCTAATCACCCCTTCGGGGGTGTTGAACAGTCACCCCCGGAGGGGTGACTGTAGTCACCCCCCCTAGGAGGGGGGGGCTGGTATGAAATCCCCCAAATGGGGGTGGAATTGCACCCCCGAAGGGGTGCTAACACCTTCGGGGGTGTTGAACAGTCACCCCCGGAGGGATGACTGTTTTGACAGTCCCCCCCCTAGGGGGGCTGGTATGAAATCCCCCCATTGGGGGGGATTATTTCACCCCCCAATGGGGGTGGATTTAATTGGCCTAATATTGTGTATGGTTTTATGTGTTAAACAGTCACCCCCGAAGGGGTGATTTGTTTTGATGCCCCCACAGGTGGGGGGGGGGGGGGGGGGGGGGGCTGGTATGAAATCCCCCATTGGGGGGATTATTTCACCCCAATGGGGTGGAATTGCACCCCCGAAGGGGTGCTAATCACCCCTTCGGGGTGTTGAACGATCACCCCGGACGGGTGGTGACTGTGATACCCCCCTAGGTGGGGGGGGGCTGGTATGAAATCCCCGTTGGGGGGATTATTTCACCCCCCAATGGGGGTGGAATTGCATCCCCGAAGGGGTGATGATATCACCCCTTCGGGGGTGTTGATCGCCCCGGAGGGGTGACGCGTACCCCCCCAGGTGGGGGGGGGGCTGGTATGAAATCCCCGTTGGGGGGATTATTTCACCCCCCCCAATGGGGGTGGAATTGCATCCCCGAAGGGGTGATATCACCCATTCGGGGGTGTTGAACAGTCACCCCCGGAGGGATGACTATTTTGACAGTCCCCCCACTAGGGGGGGCTGGTATGAAATCCCCCCATTGGGGGGGATTATTTCACCCCCAATGGGGGTGGATTTAATTGGCCTAATATTGTGTATGGTTTTATGTGTTGTAGATAAGATGTCGGACGAGGAGCATGGCACCGGTCCCGCGGAATTTCGTGACATTGGATGGCAACATGGCCATCTCCTTGATTCAGAGAAGAAGAGAGTTAGATGCAAGTGGTGCCAAAAAGAGATGAATGGAGGTGTGTATCGGCTCAAGCAACATATAGCCGGGACGGGTGGCAATGTAAAGAAGTGTGATAAAGTACCGGGCCGAGCCGAGGGAGGAGATGAGGGGTTATATAGCGGAAGGGCATCACAGAGGGAGGTGAGAATTGGTCAGAGACAAGAGCTACATGACGAGTTGCTAGGTCGGAGAGACGCCGATCTTATGGCCGGAAAGAGCAGGAAAGGGAAAGAGCCAGCACATGAAAGGGTCCAAGTTGATTCTTCATCTTCATCAGATGAGGAAGAGGCTCAGGTTAGGAGAGCCGTACATGAGAGTAGGGCTCAGCCCCGTGAGGATGAGGAACGAAGACGAGGAGCAGGAGGTTCGGGCGCCGGACGATGCCGATGTGGGGGGGCACACGACCTATTCGAGAGCATGAAATCCGAAGGACACATTCTGTTCGACCGATGCCGACAGGAGACACTGCCATGTATAGGGTGAGTGGCAGAGGTCAGAGGGGTATAAAACAAGCATTTAAAGGGGTGAAGGCATCGACTGGGGCAGCAAAGAAAGCCCTAAAGCATATGGTCAAGTTCTTTCTACATGCAGGTAAAGATTTGTTGAAGTTGTGATTAGCATTTACTTGTTGATATGAATTTCTTGTTAGGTTAGTTATTATTAACAACCCTCTCTTCTCCCTTATCTTGTTTTTGAATTTGTAGGTGTCCCGGCACATGCAACCACGAGTCCATATTTCCAGACTATGGTTAATGCGATTGGTGAGGCTTGGCCGGGGTTGAAAGCCCCTACATCAAAGTATATATATGAAACAGGCTTGGATGAGGAGGTCGATGAGTTGACCTCATGGATAGATGGATTCAAAACCATCTGGAAGGAGAGAGGGTGCACTGTAATGTGCGATGGGTGGACTGGAATCACAAGGAGGTCACTTATAAACTTCCTTGTGTATTGTTCTGAGGGTACCGTATTTCTGAAGTCGGTTGATGCATCAGGTCAGGTGAAAAATGCAGATTACCTATTTGGCTTGATGAACACTGTGGTGGATGAGATAGGAGAGGCCAACATTCTGCAGTTTGTCACGGACAATGAGGCCTCATATAAGGCTGCAGGAAAGAAGCTCATGGAGGCTCGACCTCACCTGTTTTGGGTGCCCTGTGCGGCACATTTCTATTGACCTGATGTTAGAAGATATTGGTAGGGATGCTAATGCCAAGTCCTTGGTCAACCAAGGACAGGCGATCACCTCGTTTATCTATGGCCATCCACGACTTTTACATATCGTGAGGCGACACCGATGGTCATGATTTGATCGGACTGTGTCCCACAAGATTTGACACCCATTTTATTGCATTAGAGAGCCTATACGGTACATGGCTAGTTTAAAAAGGTTCATCCTCTCCACTTTGCTTATCGGAGTACATGGATACATACGAGAGCTCCTTGGATCGGTATGAGATACCGTTAAAGATGGAGCGGTGATAGAAGATAACGAGGTGGTGGGAGAAGGTGCGGTACTACTTGTCCGTCATAGAGCCTTTGGTGCGGTACTTAGGTTGGTGGATTCAAATGACAAAAATCGGATGGGGTACCGTATGATGATGTGGATAAAGCTAAGTTGAAAATTAAAGAGAAGCATCCCACGGGTTACAAAAAGTGGTGGAAGGGGATTGACAACAGATGGGACAGAACCCTACACCACGACATTGGTATACTTTACTAGTGTAATATAATTGTATTACAAGTTATATTTTGTGTATTACCCCCACTGTCTTTATACTAATGGAGTATTAATGTCGTTACAGGGTACTTCTTGAACCCAAGGATACAGTATGGTGGCCAAGTATGTAATGATGGTGAAGTATTATCAGGCACACTATCTGTAATTAAACGACTATGTAAGACCCAAGAAGACAGAACTTACGCTGAGGTTGAAGTAAGTAATACGTTTCATATCAATTAAACTTATAACTTTATCTCAACTCTCAAGAAGAGAAGATAACTGATTTATTTTGGGTTTTCAGATGACTTCATACAGGCACAAGATTGGGGTGTACGGGGATCCAGATTTGCAGTACTCACATGATAGGGTCCCCCCTAGTAATATGCTTACCCGAATTAATGACTCTTTGGTTACTTGATTTTTTTTACATAACGTTACTGATGCTTGTAATTGTCTTCTTTACAATTACAGCTGAGTGGTGGATTATGGTGACAAACGGAATTTGGATGGAATCCACTCGCATCCGTTGCAATTCGGGTGCTAACTCAGAGCACATCGTCATCCCAGTGCGAGAGAAATTGGAGCACCTTCAACCTTATTCACACGAAGAGGAGAAATAGGCTGAAGACAGAAAGATTGGAGAAGCTTGTCTACTGCCATTACAATATGAGGCTGAGGATCAAGAATATCAAAGATAGGCAGAAGACATCGGAGCAGAGATTTGCACAGTTTGCAGGTGGATTGTACCAAGAAAGAGCACAGGCCCAAGCTACTCAGGGCTTGTCCCAGGCGGATGTGGACTTAGAATATCTATTCCAAGAAGAACATCCACTTGCAGCATGGGTGGAAGACAAGGATGCTGAGGGAGAGCCAGAGTTCGACCCGAACGACAGATCATGGGCCGAAGGAGAGCTTGACAGCGTCGTTGGTGAGGATGAAGACATGCAGGAAGTGAAGAAAGTCAAGTTCCGTGCACAGCTCCACTTCCTGATCCACCCCGGACTACAGTTTCTCCAGAGAGACATCCAGCTCCCCCCCCGGCCGCTACAGCTCCAGCTCGGATTCCAGTTGCGGGTCCATCTACCACCACCACCACCAAGAAGAATGGTGGATTATTTAGGGCTTTAAAGAAAGTATGTTTACCTTCACAGCAAAGTAGTCAAGGAGATCCTACATTGAAGAGGAAGAAGATAAGTATCAAACGGCGACATCATCTCCTTGACACCGAGACCACTCAGCCACCTTCATCAGATGAGGATGAAGAAGAATTTGTCTCACCCATACAACAACAGCGTACAGGGGGTGGAGGTGGAGGTGGAGGTGGAGGTGGGGGTGGCGGCAGCATGGGTGGAGGCGGCGCCTCAGCCTCAGATGCAGGTGAGGGTGGCTCTACTAGTAGTGCACGCACGAGTGGAGCAGGTCCAGATGATTTGAGTGATAAAAGACACTCATGTTCGAGTGGCAGGGCAGCGGACGCTGGACGAGGATGAATGTTTTTGACGAGTTTGCATCTTCCTATCCGAGCACCGCCTCAGACAGTGAGCCTGGCTATCCACCATCTTTTCTAACTCCACCTCCGACTGATCAGGGAGTTTATGAGTTTACCGACATGGCTCAGTCTTTATTTTCTTATGGATACGGGCCAATTATGACTGACCCTAATCAATGGAGATTTCTAGAAAATCAGAATGACCAGGATAGAGATCCAGATCCATCCTACTCCGGACATTACCATAGTTGGTGGTGATGGCATATGTATAATGTATTTGTTTGTTTATTTTACGCAATGTAATATGAGTGGTAAGAAGAATATTTGTTGTACTGTGCTCTGGATTGGATATGATTGTTTGTTTGATAAAAATATGTATCTTATTTGGTGTATGATGTATTCTATTGTGTGATTGGATATGATATTTGTTCTATATGATTGATTGTTAATTTGTTATATGAATGAGTGTTCCCTATATATTTTTTCACATTTTTTCTGAGTCCTATGTATTTTTATTGATTTTTTGGCGATTTTTCCAGATTTTTTCATAGAGAAAAAAAAAACGATCCAGACCGATTCTGGATCGGTCTGGCTCCAAGAGAATCGGCCTGGATCGGACCGATCCGATCCAATCCGGATCGGATCGGACCCCACCGATCCAGGATCCGATCCCGATCCTGCGATCCTTGCATCATGTGACTTTCAAGTTGATCACCTGGATTTTCTTTCTAAAAAATGGATATCTTGAACCTAAAGCTAAAACTGCCATTACATGGTATGAGTCAGTGGGCTCAGGCCAACCAAGCTTTCATTTCTCCAAATAGGAGGATTGGATGATGTGAGAATTTTTTTACCTCTGCATGTTTTGAAAGGAGAGAAAATAAGGAGAATAAAACCATGGCCCTTTTTCATTAATGTAGTATACTGAGACTCCTTGATCACCTAATAATCATTGGACCTAAGAGGTATGCTCATATGCGTATAAAATCAATGCCAACTAATATCTAGTGAAACATTCATGTTCAGGCGTTTGGATGCATAAAACCGTAAGTGATACAGTCATGTTCACAGCTTTAGATACATAAAACCATAATCGATGAAGCAGGATACTTTTCACAAAAAAGTATTGGCATCATTATTGCACTGTCCATGAAAGTCACACTAAAAGCAGGCATCACTCTTTTGTTAGTGATTTGTGAGTTGCAACTTGCATGCAGGACTGCTTGCCACATGCATGGCATCAATATCTTCTATGAAGTTGGGAGAGCTCAGGAGGATGCAGAGTAAGCTGGACAAGAACAGTGTGGAACAAGGCCTTGCCAATAGGCCCAATACAAGTTCATATTTCTTGTTAAGGATCGTGATGATTAAGTTGCCTACTGCACATCCTGTGGCACCTACAGGTAGAACCAAGATGACATCTTTGTCCACAATGGGATCACTAATGTCATATGGTATATCGTCAGCAACCGAACAGAAATACTCTTGAGATTCTGTAGGGTGTGGCAGCAATGATGAAAGGAAGAAATACCAAGTGCCTGGGCTCAAGTGATTTAAGCAGTGTGGGTGGCTTTTATCCCTGTTTTTCTCTCGGCTGTTTGGCAAACCTGCAGTCACAGGCTTTTGAAAGATAACTTCTAACCCATTAAACACATTCTCATGCATGGGGAGCTACATTTCAAGGATTGGACGACATCTTTTTGAAGGTGACTGTTGACACCAAAAATTATCAAGAATCGGATTAAGTTTGATCCAATCTTCATTGAACCATTAATGATGTTATTGGGTTATAAGCAAGCTCAAGTACAGGTCGATATCCAGATCCTGAAACAGGTCCCTGTGACCCAATCTTAGCCCATCCCGAAGACCCCAAAACAAGTCATCACCATCCACCCCGCTCGAAGATGGGCCGGGAAAGCCAAGTGCGCAGCCCACAAGCCTGCTCAAAGATGGGCTCGGTGAAAAAATAAAAAAAGGGAAAATTTTCTATTTGAACAAGCAGGAGATCGGTTGCTTAAGAAGGAGAAATAAAAAAGAAGGGGATTCTCGTGTCCAGAACAGGACCGATCCGAGTCCTTCTTGGAGTAGGAATGCCTTGTTACGGAAGGTGCCCCATTCGCTAAAAGAATCGGAGGCTTTAAGCAAGTCTATCCCGTGTGATTCGGAGTGGTTCCGACTCCTGCTGGGAATTGGACTCCGCCGCGGAAAAGGACTCTACAGGGAGTCCCATATCCTTCGGAGATGGCAGGCAGATCAATCAGAAGGTTCGGAGTCCCTCCTAGTCCCGGAACCAATTTCCGGTAGGGGACGAGGGTGCCCCTGATGCCTATAAAAGAAGAGGCGCAGGTCACTGCGTGGGGGGGAGAGAAAAAGGAAGGCTGAGAGCGAGGGAGGAGGAGACGAGAGAGAGAAGAGTAGAGAAGCAGAGGTTACCGCGGAAGCGGTCGATCCCCTGGAGTCTTGTTGAAGCCACGTGGTGCTCCCCCTTCTTCTTCTTCTTCCTCCGGACGCCGCAACACCTTCTGCAGGCTGCCGCGGCGAGCCGTAGAGGCCAAAAGCCCCTCTTGTTGTTGCTGGTGAGAGCCTCCTCTTCCTCCCCTAGGGCCGACGGCCCCTTCTCCTTCCTCTGCCAGCGCCATCGCCGTCGAACGAAGCCGGGAGCCGCCGGAGACAGGCCGCGCTGCCGTCGGGTGCCGGGGATGTCTCGAGCGGGAACTGTAGCGGGGGGGGAAATATGTCTCCCGAACCTACGTCCAGCGTGGAAAATGGTGGGGCCCACCTGAGGAAGAAAACGCAAAAAAAAGAGGAGAACCGACCGAGCGAAGCCGGCTGGTCCCGCGCAGAAGCAGCCGCCGGTCCAGAATAGTGCAGGGGTCTTCTCTCGGCTGAAGCAGAGCCCTGCGCAGGCAGGGGCCTTCAACACAAAAAAAAAGATTTTTAAAATAAACAATCAAGTGAAAAATAAATGAAAATCTACATTTAATTCAACAAACCGGACTAGTTGGGGGGTCGACTAACCATCCGTCCCTATGTCTCGGCTTAACTTAAAAGAATTCAAAATTCGGACTAGTTGGGAGGTCGACTAACCATCCGCCCCTACGTCCTTAAGGTAGACATACAAAAGTCTATAGAAGACCCCAATGTCTTACCACTTTTAGCTATATGAGGCCGTGCATGGTCAACATGCCGCTAAGCCGATTATATGCTAATGGAATCATCAAAAACAGTGGGGGATGCCCATAAGTCTATCAAGACCGGGTACATGCCGCCCATGAAATGACAAATCCATCAAGGATTCAAAAGATCGAATTTCTGATCAAATTGTAATCATGTATCATATTGAGAGAACAAATAAAGAGCTCATGTTCGGTGCACATGTCGATGCTACGAGGAGAGAACAATCACTTGAGATTTTCTGGAGGGTAAGACAACAAAAATTGATACAAAGCAAAGTCTGAAAAAAAATCTGAAACATAAAAATCTGAAACCTACAAAAATACGAAACATACAAAAATCTGTAACAAACAAAAACTGAATTTACAAACTGAAATTGGAATCTGTAATGTGCGAAATCACCTCTGAAATTTAAAAAAGCCTGCAATCTGGAAATCTTTGAAGTGCAGAATCTGAAATCTGGATCCGTGAACAGAAATCCAAATCTGCAAATTTGGAATGGTGCGAACCTAAAAATCAGAAATTGGAACCTGGAAACCAGAAGCCAGAACCTGTAATCTGAAATAGATGTGCAGAATTTGATGTTTGGCAGATCCAAAATCTGCAGAATTTTAAAATCTAGAGGTCTGCCAAATCTGAAACTGTAATCTAAATTAGAAAATGCCGGCTCCGAGCAGAGTCTGCCAGCTTTGCAGAAATCCGAAATGATGAATCGATCTCATCATGTTCAAATTAAACTCAGTCGAGATAAACCTGTTTGAATCAAACTGAAATCTGAACATCTAAATAAGAAATTGAAAATTGTAAATCTGCAGAATTCCAAATCAAAAAAATCTGAAATTCAGAAACATCAATCAAATTCAATTCAAATCCAACTCTTAAATTAAGCTCAAGCCAACAACAACTTGTCCAAGTCAATCTAAATTAAACAAATTCAAATTAAATCAAACTTAAATCAATAAGCAACTCAAATAAGTTAATTCAATCTAACTTCAGCCCAAACCAAAAGCAATTAACAAATTGAATTCAACTCCAACTCAAACTGAATCCCAATTAATCCAACCCAAACAAATTCAATTTAATCAAACCAAAATTCAAATCAATTCAATTCAACTTAAATTAATCAAACCAATTCAACTCAAATCAATTTAAATCAAAATGCAATTCAAACCAAAACTCAAAAAACAAATGCTTGCCTTCCGTCAATTTCATGGGGCTGTTTTCTCCTATGTGTGAATGCTTATTTTGTGGATGCATTGTCTTCTACTTTCAATGGATTGCTATGACGATTAATCAAGGGTATTCGAGCATCTCGATGTAATTAACGTCGGATCTTCGCACCATCCGACGGGGAGAGGTCAAAACAAATTTTCAAAGAACCTAACAACCTCGGCATATAATTTTGACCCTAGTTAGTACTTTTATGGAATACCATCTATTTTCCTAAGAAGTCAATGCTAAGTTCTAATTCAAATTCAAAAAGAAAATGAATTTCCAAAAACAAGAAATCTTGATTTTTGAGGTTACATCAGTGACATAAGCATGTCAAAATTCATTGAATAAAAAGATGTAAGCACAAATACAAGTAGGAAATAAAAGCTAGAGGGCATCTCAATGATTGGACGATGGCTGGCAATTGGAAGGTTGAGGTGAGGACTGAGAACAGTCGTAAGGTGTTGAGTTTGCCACAAGGGTGACCTTGGTTTTTCATGTAACTTTCTTCTTCTTTTAGTTGCTGTCACAGGTGGTTGTGGGGTTGTGAAGCTATGCATGCGGCTTATTCTGTAGTTCACTTATATCACCTTGATGACTTTTTTTCTCTTTCCCCTGTTTTTATCTGACTTTTGTCTCTCTTCTACATCTCCTTTTTCTTTCATTAATATAACAATATATGGCCTGGTTTAGGGTCACCATCGAAAAAAACCTGAATATAAACGAGAGAAAGGAGGGGGGAAAAAGGTCGAGATTCACGCAAGTGAAGTCTTCTAATGACTGGTCAAAATGGGTTCCTTTTATCGGTCTAAACTTGTACTAGTTAGCCAACAATGCAAGTCATTAACACATAGCAACCACCATTCTAAAATCTCCATGTATGTAACAATAGAAAGCATACTAACCTTTACTTGCTTGTAAAGCTTTTGCTCTTCAGCAAGAAGTTTCTCAATTGTTGTGCAGTGACTACCAGATTTATGAGCATCAGCAGTTCCATGTGTACCGTCTACTTCAGATTGTGGCGACCTAGAAGACCACCTCCACGACAATGAACTGAACACCTTCGCGGACTTCAAATTCTTACCTACAATAAGAAATTAAAACAAACAGATAACTAACAATAAGCAGAGCACAACGTTGGTGCAAACTGTGTAGTGATAAAGAAATGCCAGGATCTTCCCAAGTAGTTCTCAAGCATTTACAACCAGGCAACTCATTTTACTGCTAAAACGCTTAAGTGATCACAACAGATTGAAGGTTTTACAGGTTTCAAGTAGTTTATTTTGTCTGTATGGCAAAATCCTGGAAGGGCAGAAGAGATTGTAGAATACCCTTGGTTTTCTCAAAGACACGATGAAGAGAGCCACCACGGTTGGACTCGAGAACCGCCGCGACGGTCGTCCCGCCGGCGGCCGCCTTCAAGAAGTAGTCATCCAGTTCCCTCACGATCGCTGGCAGCGTCTTCTTGTTCCGCCACACCACCACTGCAGCATCGGCATCCTTGGTGAACCAGCTGCTCACTGCCGACGAGTCGTCCTCGGCTGGCAGATCACCTTTCCCGGGCAGTAGTTTCTCCCTCACCACGACATTCAAGTTGGTGTGCGATGCAGCGCCGGCAGCTATGCCTCCCGTATTCTCTTCCACCATTTCCTCGTCCTCGTCGAAATCAGTCTTGGTCTCAGCCCAATCTTCGTCCTCCATAGCCGGAACATCCTTCTTCTGGGGCACAGGAGACCCCGAATTTGATGGCGACGCGAGGTCAAAAGGGTCCCAGAAGCCCCACGCTGGGTTATGGTGGGGCGGAGGAGGCGGAGGATTGATCTCGTCCGCATCGCAGCCGTCAAGATTGGAGCTTCCCTCTCGTGCAGCCTCCTCGTGCTCATCTTCTTCCTCCTCCTCCTCATCTCCGCTCCCTCCGCCTCTTCGTGCTGATCTGGCTTCTTCCGGACTGAACGGCGGGAGAGGCGGAGGTGAGGGAGGCAAAGGCGGCGGAGGCGGGGGAAGGTGGATGCGCCGGCCGCCACCGGCGGTGGTGAGGGTCGCCGTGGAGGCTGCGTCACCAAGATCCACAGAGGAGTCGGCCTCGGCGAACTGGCGGAGGGTGGCGCCAGTGTTGCGCAATGACCGTAGATAGGCCAGGTGCGCGGCGGCGAACCTAGCGCGGCATTCCAGCAGCTGCTTCATCAGGCGACGGCGCTCCCGGCACCGCCGAACGGCTTCCTCCCTCTCCACTCTGGAATAAACACATCCCATGTGGCCAGAACCAGCAGAAAACGCCCACAAGAAAGGGGCAAAACCAAGATACCACCTTGCAGAGAATGGCGGCGAGCTGCCCCGGTCTACAGATGGAGCACTACAGGGGAACCCAGGAGGGGGTTCTGATCCCTGTGGACGGCTTCCTCGGAGGCTGCCATTAAAGGTGGGAAATTTGCTTGCTCGCCGGATCGCTATCCGGCTTCTGGCTTAGAAAGCAAGCAAAGATCGGTGAGGAGGACCGGGGAGCAGGCCAGCTACTCTTCTTCTCTCCACTTTTCTCGAGCTAGACGAAGAACATGGACCTACCAGGTAAGCCCGAACGATGAAGAAATCTCAGCAAATGCTGTGAAATCCCAGGGGAAAGGTAGAGGACAAAGAGATGGAGCCACGCTACAAAAACCGTGGCCCCCCCTCGAGAACAGCAGCACAGAGCTTGGCCGTCAAAAAAAAAGAAATGGCGGGGAGGGTGTTGGAGCAGCTGCTGGTCCTCCTCTTCGTGGGGGGCAATGGTGATTGATGGCGGAGGGGAAGGGAAGGTAGGTTCTTGCTGTCAACCGGAAGCTGCAGTGGGATGCTTTTGTTGGCATGCCCAGAAGTACCGGAAAGTGCCGCTCAGTTTCTCCATGTGTTTCTGACATGGATAAGTAGATGTTCACGGCGTTTCTTGAAGTTTTAAGTTGTTTTATTTTCTTTCCTTGTTTTTTTTTGAAATTATTTTAATATATTCTCTATTTGAAAATTTTTTCAATAGGATCCACACCACGCCGGATAACTTTTATTATGAACAACGTGGTTTAGAAGAATGGTCGAGGAGGGAAGGAAGTTTGACCAAGATAAATGGCATTGTTGAGGGTAGGGCTGTTCACTGTTCGGTTCAACCCGAAAAACCAAACCAAATCAGTACTTTGGTTCGGTTTGGTTTGGTTTGAACTACCGATCGGTTTGGTTTGGTTTCTAGGACTTTTCAAATCAAACCAAACCGGTAAACCGAATAACCCGAATTAGATTAAATATTTTAATTTAAGTTATATATAAGATAGTATTTATGTATTTTTTCTTATAAAAATAAAATTTTTAAGAGTTTTTAAGGTAACATTAATGTAATCTATAAACATATACACAAGATTTTAATAGAATATGATTTAAAACGAACAAAAAAAAATATATATTGATATATTTACTATATCTTAATAAAATATGGTTTGAACCGAACCAAACCAAACCGAATTCATTTGGTTCGGTTCGGTTTGGTTTGGGAGATAGTTTGGTTTGGTTTGGTTTGAGAAAAAATACTCAAAAACCAAACCAAACCAAACTATGAACACCCCTAGTTGAGGGGGGTAAAAAAAAATCTCCTAGTAAGAGAAGAGGATAGATAGGAAGAGGTTGAGAAGAGCTTTTAAGCAGCCTGAAATTAGGTTAAAACAAGTGTGGATAGGGACAGAACCAAAGTTTTTTTTAACGATGTGATAGTGGTCAGAGCCATGGTTTGATGGGTCGGCCAACCCAATCCAACCTTGGATTGAGTTCACGTGATCCGCAATTTTCAAGGGGGTGTTTGGTTGCATGTTAATAGAGTTTTATATTTTATTTTTTAAAAAGTATAAAAAATTTGTTAAAAATGGTATTTGACAATCATGACAATTTTATATTTTGAAAGTGATTTTTTTCTTTGACAAAGAAGAATGTCTCGTCTCTCTTTTTATCTTGTGATCTCCCACTTTGTTTAGTCATACATGGTAGTTACTCTTTCTTGTCATCACATTACTCCAAACATGATAATTTTATGTCACGAGTTGGTTCACTTTTTATTTTTACTATAATTTTTTATCATGAAAGTGTACAAAAAAATTATCATCTAACCAAACACCCCTTAAGTGTTCATTTATTGATAATATATCAATATTTTACTGTTACTTATATTATTACACATAATTAAAATTTGTGATTATACATATATGATACATAGAAATTATAAAGTTGTTTTTAACCATCTCTATCCTCTCATGTAAGTTTAATTTTTTCTAAACATATACTAATCCAAGCTATTACAACATAATCACCAAAAACTCATATTTACTTGTATATCCAGGTAAATAATCATAGTCAATCATAACATAAAAATATAATTATATTTATGTATACATATTTTATATATACATAAATATATATAATATAAATATATAATTTTTATTTTTTAACATTTTTAAAATTTTAATAAATTTGACTCATCCAACTCGGATCACGGGTAGCAACCCAATTCAACCGGATCCGATTGGGGTTGACCAATTTTGGTTGACTCTTGACTCGGCATTCCTTAGTCAGAGCTAGGGGTGTTCAAGTAAAACCGATAAACCGGTAAACCGAATCGAACCGAACCGATCGGTTCGGTTCGGTTTGACAGGTTATCCATTCGGTTTCTTGAACCGAACCGAACCGATAATTTCTTATCGGTTTGGTTCGGTTCGGCATCTCCCCAAACCAAACCAAACCGGTAAACCGGTTGACCCGATTTGGCAAAGTTTTACCAACTCTATTTACATATTATATTACATCTAAATATATATTATATCAATTTTAAATATATATTAATATAAATTTAAGTTAATTAGTATAAATATATAATTATATATTATAAATAAAGTATTAGTCTTCGTATTAATCTTAAATAATTATTATAATGTATATTTTATTTTATGTTTATTTTTTATTTATTTAAATATACATTAAACCGATGAACCGAACCGAACCGAACCGGTTGGTTCGGTTCCCCTTATCGGTTCGGTTTCGATTTGGAAAAAAAATGCCCAAACCGAACCGAACCGAACCGTTTACCAAATGCCTCCGCGGACACTCAAGATTGAATCTGAGAAGAGTTCTCTCATGTGGTAGTTGATGGCCATTCCTCCATTGATAGGGAACGAGAACCAAAGTTAAAAAAACTTATTAATATAGTGTTTGGTTACATTATAAATTTGTATATATTTTAGAGTTAAAAATTGTATTAAAATAAAGTATAAGTTAAGTATTCACATAAAATTGTTATATTTAAGATTTAGGCAGGTGCTAGAAAAGATAATAGAAACTATATGCGATCAAGAGGTGTGGACCGCACACACAAGATAAAAAGAGGGTCTCATATTTTAAAACCAGAGAACAGCATGTCTTAAAATCTCTTTAAAGTTCTTCATTTTTGACATCAAGAGAACAACATGTCTAATAGTTGTTCGGTTCTTTATTCATAGGTGTTTATTTTCTTCTTCCAAATGAAACAAATTGAGAAGTATAAGATGGAGTTTGTTTTGACTTCATTTGAAAATTTGAACTCTTAAAATTATATTAAATAAATAAATTTATTATTAAAATTTTAATTTGATCAAAATATTTTTATGTTAATTAATTTAGTTCTTTGTTAAAAATATATTATGTGATACTTCTATTTTCAGTAAATAAAATACATCTAAAAAATGAAAGTTTAACCCATTAAATATATTTCAAGGGGTTTATTAAAATATAAAAGGTGTGTTTAAAGATTAATTAAGATATAAAATCAAATATTCTAATGGGGTGTTTGGTTACACAATAAATTTTTGTACACTTTCATGATAAAATGTTATATTAAAATAAAATGTGAACTAACCAATAACATAAAATTATCGTGCTCGGAGGGATGTGATAACAAAGAAAAGTAACTACTATATATGATCAAATAAAGTGAAGGACCACAAGATAAAAAAAAGAGGTGAGACCCACTTTTTGTCTAAGAAGAAAATCACTTAAAAAACATGAAATTATCTTGGTTGTCAAATATCTCTTTATTAAAACTAACATAAAATTGTTACAAAAACTTAATTTATCATGCAACGTCCAAAAACCTCATAAACCACCAACCTCAGACGGAATGAAAAGGTGAGTTAAGACCAATCAAACATAGTCTTAGGTGACATTTGTTTTGGCACAATCTAAAATTTTGAACAATCAATTTTGTGTCCAACTTCTTACTTTGTGAATAAAATGAGTACTTAATTTATTTAAGCTATTTACATGTTAATCAAATAATATGTTACTTCTATTCCTTACAAATAAATCATACCTGAAAAATAGAAAACTAAACCGTACACTTATTTTTAAAATATTATTAAAGTATAAGAGATATATTTAGAGATTAGTTAGGATGAAAAAAAAATCAAACACTCCTAACTCTGTCAACTTCTACCCGCATCAGAGGTCAAGAGTTGGTTAAGCCAAATCAAATGAAACATAAAAATAATAGGGTTTTTGGTTAGATCGTGTGAAGTGTTTTCACAAAATTGCATTTTTATATATCTTAACATCAAACCGTTATTTCCCCATTAAAGGTGAATATTATAATTTTTATCATCTTAGATTTTATTCTAGTATGTGTATAGCCTTGTGTAAAATTATGTGAAAAACAATACGTCACAACCTAGCACCCAACAAGATATGTAGCTCTTTTTTATCTGGGTGACCTTAATTTTGCAGTAAAAATCATTTTGCATCGTAGTACCAATTTTAAAATTACATAAACACAGGTTTCGTGTGTTTAACAAAAACATCACAATTTTTAAAAATTATAGAGTGATGTTGGTAACAATTTTTAAATTAAAATTTATATCAAAATACAGGTACTTTAACAAAATGTTGTCAACACAATAGTTATATAAAATGTCAAAATTGTTTATTACTTGCCTTTTTATTTATCTATTAGCCATCTATCTATTTATTTATCCATATATTTATTTATCTATTTGTCTATCTTTTTTCGTCACGCGCTGGTCTAGTGGCCGCACGTGCCCGTTGCGCCGCGGGTAGCAGAGGTTCGAACGGGTTCTGACGTCGCCAGGAAGTGAGCACCAGAGGGGCGCAAGGCCGTGCCAACGGAGCGAAGCTCGGCCGGCATAGTTGTCTATCTCAAAAAGTTGGTGAAGTGTTATTTTTATTTTGAGAGTGATTAACACTAAGAATGATGTCTTTTTAAAAAATAGAAAAAATTATCGAACACATAATAATACTTTTGTCTCTTTTATTTTTTATTTTAAGATGGAAATAGTAAAAAAACTACATCCAAACACCCAAGTTGTTTGGATTAGAATCTTTAAACAAAACATTAACCTCAGACTGTGTGGGAAAATAAGAATGGAGATTTGGTAACAAGTATCACTGGACAGATTAATTAGTCACACATGACAATGATGTGAGGCACCATACAAGATGACCTCAGTCACCCACACACTTGCCAAAAGTAGCTAGGCATACTTAAAAAGGTAGGATACAATGCAAGTAGAAGGACTCACAGTAGGTAAAAACAACACACAGACCAAGGGTCTTGAAGAACTTATTATAATACTACAGCATACAGTGGTGGGAGCTTTGTGGGAGCACACAAGGGTCCAAGGTGTTAGGGGACCATGCATGCCATTGTGCAAGGAGACATGAGGACATGATTCACATCATCACATGGGCAAATGGCCCCATAAAAGCAAGCAAGGTTATGATGATGAGGGGGGAGGGTGATGCATGGTAAACGGGGTAGGCCACAATTTTTGAATTCAGGATATCAAACAACATTAGTTCTATGCAAGATTTCGATTCCGCCTAATGATTTTGCCATTACAATTTTCGACCACTTTCTTCGGATGAGCCACAAGAGTTGTTCTTCACCTCTGTTGTTTTAATATACATCTTCCTTCAAAATGTAAAATGGCCCTTTTAAAGGATGAAGCATGTATCTCTCCTTTTCAACCCAATTTGAATCTGATTGTTTAGTCTCTGTAAACTTGTTAATGGCCTATTTGGTAACACTATTTGACACCTTTATCACTATCAATTTTAAAATTGATATTCCTAGTGATCACTAAGAAGTGTTTGGTTAGTAATATCAATTTTGAAATTGGTAGTGAAAACAAAGCATATTATGTAATACAAGTGTCAACTTGTACTACAAATTTTAAAATTGATACAATTAACCAAACACCTCTTAATGACTCCTATCAATATCAATTTTAAAATTGATAGTGATAGAGGTACCTCATAGTGTTACCAAACAGGGCGTAAGAAGGTGCCTTTTCAATTTCGCTTGAAGTGTACAGTGCTCCTTCTTCCAAGGAGTCTTTTGTTATACCCATTACTTAATGGCCCGTTTGGTTAGAGTTTTAAATTTGATACTATATCAATATTGATATTGATAATTTTAGAGGTTGGAGTATCAATATCAAAAGTAACACAAGTTGACATTTGTATTATGTAATATGCTTTGTTTGCACTATAAATTTTAAAATTGATATAATTAACCAAACACCTCTTAATGACTCCTATCAATATCAATTTTAAAATTGATAGTGATAGAGGTACCTCATAGTGTTACCAAACAGGGCGTAAGAAGGTGCCCTTTCAATTTCACTTGAAGTGTACAGTGCTCCTTCTTCCAAGGAGTCTTTTGTTATACCCATTACTTAAAAAATAATAATCCAATTCTGCAGATGCCCTTGTTGGGAGTATTTTCGTTTTCTATGAACATTACTGAAGGAACCCATCTTATATATTATATACATAGTCTACTTAACGCCCTGTTTGGTAACGCTATTAGGTACCTCTATCACTATCAATTTTGAAATTGATATTGATAGGAATCATCAAGAGGTGTTTGGTTAATTGTATCAATTTTAAAATTTGTAGTGCAAACAAAACATATTACGTAATACAAGTGTCAACTTGTATTACTTTTGATATTGATACTCCAACATTTGAAAATATTAATATCAATATTGATATAGTATTAAAAATAAAACTCTAACCAAACAGGGCATAAAACATTGACTAGAGATTGATGTGATTTTTCAGCAAAACTCAGCTAATGTTTTTTCCTGGAAAAAGGAGGTTTGTGATAAGAGATATAAGCGCATGGTAAAAAGATCTCTGGGGACTTCAACATCGACCGTCTTAATTGTATGCAATAAAGGAATGATAGGGAAAGTTTAAAAATGAAGATAAATAATTTTTATAAGTTGATGGCGTTAAAAACTATGATTAAATAATATTTGATGGCATTAAAAACTATAACTAAATATAGCAGGTTGACGGCCTGGATATTTGATTTTTTTTTCTTTTTCATAAGTTGATGGTGCGTTTTGTTGTGTGAGAAATTAACATTTTGTTACAAAAGATGTTTTTGTAATAAAATTGTAATACAACTTGCTAAAGGTGCTGTTTATCGATCATTAAAAAATAATTTTTACATCTCTTGTTGGACAAGAAAGAGTAAACATTTTTATCAATCATTAAAAGAATCTATTTTAAATTTTGTATTATAAATAAAACATGTTATGCAATAAAAATGTCAGTTTATTTTAATTTTGATATTGATGCTTTGTGACCTGTTTGGTTAGAGTATTAAAAATGATACCATATTAATATTGATATTGATATTTCTAGAAGATGAAGTATCAATATCAGAACCGATACAAATCAACACTTTTATTACATAACATGTGTTGGTTGCACTATAAATTTCAAACTTGATACTATTAGCCAAACATCTCTAGATGATTACCATCAATATCAATTTTAAAATTGATAGTGATAGAGGTGTCTAATAGTGTTACCAAACATGGTATTAACTTATAAAAATATCGACATCAAAATTGATATAATATCATTTTGATACTTTACATCCTGTTTGGTAACACTATTAGGTACCTCTATCATTATCAATTTTAAAATTGGTATTGATAGGAATCATTAAGAAGTGTTTGGTTAATTGTATCAATTTTAAAATTTGTAATGCAAACAAAGCATATTATGTAATACTAGTGTCAACTTGTATTACTTTTGATATTGATACTCCAACATTTGAAAATATTAATATCAATATTGATATAGTACAAAAATGAAACTCTAACCAAACAGGGCATTAAACAAAAAAATCCAACAGTTAAATCTAAAACCATATGGACAAAATTGTTATAATTAATGCCCTGTTTGGTCAGAGTTTCATTTTTGGTACTATATCAATATTGATATTAATATTTTCAAATGTTGGAGTATCAATATCAAAAGCAATACAAATTGACACTTGTATTACGTAATATGCTTTGTTTGTACTACAAATTTTAAAATTGATACAATTAGCCAAACACCTCTTAATGATTCCTATCAATATCAATTTTAAAATTGATAGTGATAGAGGTACCTAATAGTGTTACCAAACAGGGCGTAAATCAATTAACTAGCTAGCTTAACCCCATGTTAATTGACCATTTTCCCAAGCAATCACCATTTTGGGACTACTCTCACTATATTGGGATCTGCCTGTTTGTCCATTGCATGTTTCCATGTGATCCTTGGATGGACATGTCTGAAATTTTCCATGTTGGGATCTGTCTGTGTACTTTGGAGGTTGAAGATGGGTTGACTAGGTCTAAAACTTAAAAACCAATGAATATTAGTTTAATAACCGGCTAACTGTCCTCATCTAAATAAACTTCCAATTTCAAACAAAAGGGCCATAGGGCTGTGAATGGAATCTAATATTTCTACATTCTGATCTAAAAAGTAACAAATTCGAAACACACTTTTCCATCTTATAAGTTACTGGAGTGAATATTTCCGATAGTTTATCGTGATCGAAATCAGTCAATTCCACAGTTACATCCCTTTATCTAATCTCAAGAAAAGAAAAAAATCGATGTACACGCAAAAGAAGATATTATATTTATCAAATGGTATGATATATGAATGTTATTATAACAAAAGTTAATAATAAAATAAGATCTATTGCTTTTTTTGATAAAAATTGATGTGTATTATAGACTTCAAAGATTATTATCGGATTATTCAGATTCGGTTTAATGACACCACCAAATTCAACCCTACCTAGATGTAGTATTATTTTGGTTATAGAGAGAGGTATAGCAATAGTGTGTGAAACATTGAACTAAGTTTCAGGTGGAATGGAAAGCAAGATCAGGGTTTTAAGTGGGAAGGGATGAGGACCAAAGATGTTATAAGAGCCGGTTTGGATGAGTTCTCAACACAAGTATAAAATAAAGGGTAAAGAAAAGGGCCAAATATGATACATCTGACCCTTATCTTGCAAACTCCTTCATTTGCTATTGATGTTTTATGCCTCTTCTCTTTTGAGCACATACTACTATTTATGGAGTGTTTGGTTGCACGATAAATTATTATACATTTTTATGATAAAAAATTATATTAAAGTAAAGTGTGAACTAACCCATGACATAAAATTGTCATGTTTGGAGAGGTGTAATAACAAAAAAAAAGAGTATGTACCCTATATGACCAAAAAGGTGGGGAATTACAGGATAAGAAAAGAGGGAGAAACCTTTCTTCTTTTGTGTATGAAGGATTTTTTTTTCAAAACGTAAAATTGTAATGGTTATCAAATATTATTTCAACAATTTTTATCGCGAAAACATAAAATTGTAATAAAAACTCGATTTTTATGCAACCAATAAACGACCGCATCAGGCTCGGCCTCGGGGTGTGTTTGGTTTGGGTTGTTGAAAGAGATTGTAATTATTGAAGGTTATAACATTATTGTGTGATGTTAGATTATCTTTCGACTCCTTAGATTATAATAATTGAATTTCGATTCCTAAAGAAGGGAGAGATAGTCTCGTGTGGACAGGTGCACCGAGCTCTATGCGGCACCTGCTCCCTGCTCCTCTTTTTTTTTTTGGTCACCCGCTGAGGCCTGCTGCACCGCAGGAAACGGAGGTTCGAGCCCCGCTCGTACCTCACAGTACACCCCCTGGGATGCCCGACTTTGACGTCGTCGGGAAGCGAAACCCCCACCTTGCACCCCCAGGCGCAAGGCTGATGCAAACCGAGCTTAGGATCCGTTTGTTTTCAAGTAAAAGAGACTCATGCATAAGGTTTTCGGGAAAACTATTTACTTGGTGTTATTTGGTTCCACGTAATAACAGTAACATCGGAGTAACTTTTCCCTGACAACACCAACCCATTGGATTTTGGCATCCGCTGAAACACAGTGTACGCCATTTTCCAGATGCAGCTCTTAATCACCGATGCAGCATGAATTAATGATGATATATAAAAATAGCAGATAAAAACATTTATGATGCCAAAGTTTAAATAAATTTATTTGTCTAAATTTTTTTAATAAACGGTTAATCATAATACAAATTTTTTTATTAAATAAATTAATTTTATTTAAAATAATTTTGTCATGTTGAAGTGATAATGTTATAAGCAAAATACTGATTTAAAAATACTTAATATGATAGAAAAACTTATTTTATTTGTAAAAATTGTATTTAACATTTAAGCAAATTTTTAGACTACATTTTATTTAATGTAATATTATTAAATAATATTTACTTGTGAATAATGCGGCAATCGATGTCATATAAAATAAAAACAATAAATTTTAAATAACAATAAAATAAATTTTAGAAAATATTATGTCTAGAAATCAAATAATCAATCTTACTCTCGATTTCTTTGAAAAGTCAACCAAACGATAGATTTGTATTTCGATTTCCTTGAAAATGTGTTTCCACGTAAATTATTTTCATATATTTTTGTTTTACGCTTGTGGGGTGTTTGGTTGCATGATAATGTTTCGTACACTTTCATGATAAAAAATTGTATTAAAATAAAAAGTGAACCAACTCATTACATAAAAGTATCATGTTTGGAGGGATGTGATTACAAAAAAGAGTAACTACCACACATGACCAAACAAAGGGGGAGACCACAAAAAAAAAGAGGTGAAACCCTCTTTTTTGTTTAAGAATAAAATCACTTTTAAAACATAAAATTATCATGGTTACCAAACATCTCTTTTGACAAGTTTTCTTACAATTTTTAAAAATTAAAACAAAAATCTTCATTATCATGAAACCAAACACCCTATTAACCAAATGGATCCTTGGTTCGGCCGGCTCCCTGCTCCTCACATCTACCCCATGCACAACCAAGTGACCACTGCCACGTAGCAATGGGCTGTCTTCTACATGGGCCGACGTCAACCGTTTAACTGGTTGCTTATTGGGTCGGCTCTCCCACTCGGAGGCCCATGCTTGCTCCCGTGCTGAAAAAACAGAGAGATTTTAAAAAAAATTTACGCCGGTCCTCTTGACTGCTGTATTTTAAAAATTGTTTAAATAATGTGTTTTTTTAAAAAGTAAATACATCCACCAAAGAACATCCTATAATGTTGTCGTTCAAGTAGGTTCTAAATTTTCTTGAAGGGATAACAAAGGTGTAGGGAGGGAGAGAGAGAGAGGTATTTTCATCATCGAATATTAAAACCTACCCGAATGACATTATTTCAGCAACAATAGGATTTTACGTTTTTATGAGGATGTATTCAAATGTTTATACAGGTCGATCTATAAAAAACCAAAAATCAAATGTAGGCCTCGCATGGCATAAAGAGGGTCTCACTTATTTTTATTCAAGAAGGGTACCGCTCTTTAAAATACAACAGTATACTGATTGCCAAACACTTTTTTGAACAACTTTTATCAAAAAAAAAATATATTTTACAACAAAAGCTCAACTTATCTCACAACCAAACACCTCTCAGTTTTTATTTCTTTTAAAAAAAATAAAATTTCAACAAACTCTCAAATTGGATCAATTCAATTTAGTTTGATTCAATAAAAAGTTAACTAAATATTTAAAATAAAAAATTATATGTATATATATTTATATCCAAGGTAGGAAGGATCAAGGATCTGAGTTGGATCAGCCAGCACCCATCTGGATTAACCAATACTATTGATCTCATTAAGATAATAAAAAATGCTTATTTAAGATCAAAACAATCACAAGAAATAAAAAATAAATATAAAAAATATGTTTATTTTTTAATAAATGTGTTGTATATCAAAACATAATTTATTTAATTATTAATAATTAAAACTTAAAAGTACTTAGTCATAGGTGTTAAATTATTACACTGATTGTATTTCAATACTTTTATGCCTCTAATATTTGTACAATACGAAATAATAAGTAAAAATATATTTATTAAATTTTTATAAAATATTATTTTATTATAATATTAAGTACTAATATCATATCATTGATGTTCATGTTGCTACTTAGATCACATCTAATTGATGACGATGTATTTAACAAAAATACATAATATTAAGTACTTATATGATATCTTTTTCATGTTGGTACTTAGATCAGATATAATTGATGACGATGTATTTAACAAAAATACCAAAAATTGATTCTCCATTAATTTCGATTCTCTAAACCAAAAAGACACTAGAATACTTGTTTGTTTATGGGGTGTTTGGTTGCATGATAATTTTTTATACATTTTCATGATAAAAAATTGTATTAAAATAAAAAGTGAACCAACTCATGATAAAAAATTATCATGTTTGGAGGGATGTAATAATAAAAAAGAGTAACTACCATATATGACTAAACAAAGTGGGGGATCACAAGAAAAAAAAAGAAAGAGGTGAGACCCTCTTTTTTTGTTTAAGAAGAAAATCACTTTCAAAATATAAAATTGTCATAGTTGCCAAACACCTCTTTTAACAAGTTTTCTTACAATTTTTAAAAATTAAAATTAAAATCTCCATTATCATGCAACCAAACACCCCATTAAGTTGTAAACTATTTCTAACCTCTGATTTGGTCAACGTTTAAAGATTTGGATTATTTGATTTGATATGTGAATTAACCTCTAAACGCACATATTTCATCTTAATAGATCTTTTAAAAATATTGAGTTGTATGCTTTAGTTTTTTATTTTTTAAAAATTAATCTCTTTATAAAGGGTTTAAGGTAACAAATATAAAATACCTTATGTAAGCACTAAATTGATTAACCCAAAGCATCTTAATCAAACTAAGTCTTTATTTTTATCCTAAATTATGAGGTTAGACATAAAATTAATAATTTAAATTTTGAGATCAAGCAAAAACAATGACCACCACCTAAGTTATTGGTTTCTTGCCAAGATTGATAGCCGACTCAACTTCATTAGACAAAAGTTTAGGCCTCATTTGCTCCTCTAACACTATTAGTTTTGAAATTGATATTGGTACAAATGATTAAGAGATATTTATCTAATAATATAAAATTTAAAATTTGATGCAAACATTGTATATTATATAATATAATTGTCTATTTGCACTAATTTAAAAATATCTATATGAAAATTGATATAATATTATTTTTGAAACTTAAACAAAACAAGGCCTAAATAATTGCACAGTATCACACTTCTCCATTGCTATAAATTTTGAATTTGATATTCAATATGAATCATTCAGAGATATGTGGCTTATAATATCAGTTTTGAAACTTATAATACAAAGAAAACAACTTATTTAATACAAGTTTCTATCAATTTTAATATTGACACTCTCTTCTCGCAAAGTATCAATGTTGAAATTGATAGTGACACTATAATCAAACAAGTTATTGATATGTTCCTAAGGATTTAGTTCAAAATAAGCCAATATCTTATCAGGAGAAAATTTTGGGTTATACAAGAAATAATACCCTACAACTTTTTTTTACTAAGATGATTAACTTAACCTAAATTTTATAAAAAATATACAAGATATTTTTGATTAACTTAATAGCCTAAGTTACTAAGATGATTAACATAGTATCAATTTTGTCTTGCAGAAACTCAAATGCACCCAAATGGTTTCGTTTATCTCATCTCCTCCGCAATATGAAATGCGTTTAGGATCATGTTGAAATATATCTGGCTGTTCAGTTTTTTCAACCCTAAAAACCAAACCAAATAATTTGGGTTGAACTATCAATTGATTTAGTTTGATTTCAAAAGTCATTCAATTTAAATCAAATCAGGAATCGAATAACTTGTATTAAATCGAGTATTTATTTTGATTCAGGTATATAAACAATGCTTATGTTTTTTAAATAAAAATAAATATTTTAAGAATACCTAAGGTAAACTAAATCATACATTTGAACACAAACATTATACCTTAATAAAATATGATTAAATCAAGTTGAATAAGATCATGTATAGACATATATACTATGTATTGATAAAATATTGTTTAAATCGAACTAAATTGAATCAGCTTGATTTGGTTTCTGTTTACTTTCATTTTTGAAATTTTTTATTTTAGACCAAATGGCCTTGAATATAATTAGTATTAGGAGATTGATGTAGCATCATGGAATGTTAGGTTGAGACCCATGTCATGACCCAAACTTTAATAAAATATGATTTGATCTACGTGGTCTAGCCTCATGACCTTGATCGGGAGAATGCTTTTAAATTAGTTTTTTATCATGACCCTGGCCAATCTAGATCCCATCTTAGGGCCGTCCTGGGTTAGTTTGGGCCAATAGACCCGCTCTTGACCACCGTCTCCACCTACCTTTTGTAGCATCTTTATGAAGTAGAAGAGAGATGCAGTGGTCAGGGTCCATCACACGCCAAGTTGCTCATCCGTTATGGGTGCTTGAGGTTCAAAACTATTGATAAACAAAACTTAACATTGCTTGCAAACTATATTTCTTATCAGAGAAATACAAATAACTCTCGGGTCATGTTTGGTATGGGGATAATCTAGTATAGATCTGGTTTATCCTCAATCTCCTATTTGGTACACACTTAAAAATGAGTTTAACCTCGATTAAGTTAATCCAGGTTATCCCAAAACTTCAGGATAAGTGCGGGGATAAATCATCCTACCTAATACTTGGGTTAAGTTGATCCTGAAATCACATTTGGGGGATACGACGTCCGGGGGGGAGGTGCATGGGGAGGGGGGGCAAACGGCATCCCTTATCGGAGTGCCTGTCTAGGCGGCTGTCCGCAGGGAGCGGGGGGAGGTCTGTGCGACTGTCCGCGGGGGGACGGTGGACTCCGACGGAACACCGGCTCTTGTCTACGGGGGGGGGGTGAGCTCCGTCTCGAGGGGAGAGGGGGCGGGGAACACACTTGCTTCCCGTTAAAACATTCCGCCTAATAAATTACATTATTTATATTTTCAAGTTTATATATTTTAAGTGTATTTTTATTTATATATTTAAATTATATTTTAAATTTATTATATAAATATGTAAGTGGATTAAGATGTTTATGAATATGTTATGAGTAATAAAATAAGATAATATAAAAACTTAAAAATTAAAAATTTAAAGTTATCCTCGAATTTATTGTTAACATACCAAAAATAGGATAAGATTATCCTTAAACTTATCCTAAGTTAAACCAAACGTAACGATGATATGATTAATCACGAGGATTGGTTTATCCCTATCCTCATTAATTTTATCCCGATACCAAACGACGCCTTAGCCTGTTTGGTATGGGGATAACTTGGGGATAAACTTGGGTTATCCCCAAAATTTAGGGGATAACCTAGGTTTATCCCCAAAATTTTTTGGAACCAAACATGCTTTTGGAGTACCCAACTCCCAAGCAATATTTACTACAAATGTATCTTATGAAAAAAAAAAAACACATCACCAATACTGATATAGCTATTCCAATAAGATGGAGAAAAAATAGTGAAACTAGAAGTTAACAAATGTAAATATAGATTTCTCATCTCTCTCTCTCTCTCTCACGAACCAAGATAATGCTTTTGTTCCATTTTCTTTCCTTTTGGGTTAAGGTTAACTGAGAGTTAAAGCATACTCCCATAAAATAGTTTCCATCCGTAGATAGAGGTACAAGCCCACCAAGCATGTCCTCTCAATCCAATATTCATGCATAACCTCTGTGCTCTGATGCATGGTGATCTGCCCCCATTTACTTGAAATTAAAGCTTGTCCATCCACCATGTAATGTGGCCGCAGCACCACAGAGATATTGTCATTTGACCCATCCATGGGCAGAAGTTTTTTGCGCTGATTTCATCTCACACTTCATGTCATGGTCTCATCAGCCACCTTACCCTTGGCCAAGTAGCTTCAACTTTCAGTTTATCGGCTGTCAAGAGTGATATGATTATATATATTTACAAATAATGTGCTACCTATGTAAATATATTGTGGAGACTAGGACGAAGACATTAATTATATGATTAAAGTGGGATAACTAAAATAAAGGCGTGCGATGGAGATTCTATGCGACGGTAAAATCTTTCTAAATTTGAAAGAAATTTTTTATCACGAGCTATAAGATTGATCATACTCCACATTAGTGATTATTTGGTAACTAAGAAGAAATATAATGCCAAACTAAGTGTAACTAAAACACAGATACTACATGGATGCGTGGCCACTTACAGGTAAATAGAATCCACAAAGAGTGTATTATGGATAAAGTAAGAGTTGCAAGAATCGAGTATATTACAAAAAAAAAGATTTCATTGGTTTTAACATATTAGATGGTGCCCTTTTGAGATGTCTGTCAGACAAGTCAAGGCTCTGATGTTGTCAGCACAGAAGAGACGAAAAGGTAGACCTAAGTTAACTTGGTGTAAACATATCTAGTAAGACTTGGAGGAACTAGGCATACAAGAGGAATTAACGAAAAATTGTGATGAATGAAAAAGATGAATCTATATATCCGACCCCAATCATTTGGAACTAAGATTTTGACTTTGACTTTGAGTTCTATGTAAGTAAACGAGTTGATCAGACAAAAAATACAAAATGTAGCTCATCTATAAACTAGGCATAAACTTCAATTCAAGTTCAACTTGATCGACTTATGGCCTATTTGATAACAGTATTAAATGCTTTTATAACTATTAATTTTAAAAATTGATATTGATATAAATCATCAAAATATATTTGATTACTAATATCAATTTTAAAATTTGTGGAACAAACAATGCATGGTAATATAAAGATCCACGTATATTGATTTTGATATTTATATTCTATTCTTAAGAATTATCATTATTAAAATCGATATAATATCATTTTTTATATTCGGTATCATTAAATGAGCTGCATTTCAACAACTACTCGTCTAGCACATCTATCATATATAGCAATTTTTATTTTTCTATCTCTAAAGTAATAACCACTAGTATGCTATTGAGTCTTTGATTTCAGGATAAAATAGATTTTCTATACAAAAATATATCTTTGTAACAAAATATGATAAAAGGGTGGTCTGACAATCCTGACAGAAACATAATCATATAGAGTTTTTTTCTTGGATAAAAAAAAGATGAGACCTTCATCTTTTCTCTTGTGGCCCCTGCCTCATCTAGTTATATATGGTTTCTCAGCCTTTTGTGACCATATCTCAACAAACGAACAAACAAACATGATAATTTTATATTTATAACTATCTTAGATTTTACACAAATACATAATTCAACAAAAAAACATAAAAAATTAATTCCCAACCAAACACATCATTAGGTTGTTTTTTTTCCCCCAACACACCCATGATGCTGCTCCACCAGAATATGTGAAAGGAGCACCTTGGCTGTCCTAAGCTTGCATCTTGATACCATCATTTTATCATGTCTCTGCAAGCAAAGCAAGCATGTGGCTCTCACATGAACATGTCCCCATTCTCTTCCACCCAAACGTGTGGTGGCCTCAGGCCCTCACCTCACATATGAGCTGCCAAGGTGCCGCCCTTAAAAGCTCATAAATCTGCAACCCTTTGGGTGCCATTATGATTGACTTAAATGCCATCCATCCCCTCCCATTATTGCCCCCTTAAAGCCAGCCCCTTAAGGCCAGCTAGCTCTGCGAGAGGGGGAGGGGGTGGGGAAGGAAGACAGATATGCCAGACCAAAATATTATTTTTCGGTCCACCACACTCACCTACTCTCCATTTCATGGAGCAAAAACTGATATCCCACTGTCATGGTTCTGCCCGGTGGGTATTTTCTCTAGATGGGTCTGGCTCTGGCCTTGCAGGGTGGTTGACCGAACAAGAACCAGCCATGAACAGACATAAGAAATGGAGCCGCTCCCGCGGCTCACCCAGATCACAACCGCCGCCGCCAGCTGCCCGAGGGCCGGCGGTCAAAGCGTTCCCGCCGTCCGATTCGCCACCCGGAATCGGTGCCGGCTCGTCTGTTCGACCTGCGGAGCCGGTCCCGGGACATCTCCGCCCCACGCCGCCGCTGCCGGCGGCGGCGGACGGGCTTCTGCGCCGGCGGCGCCGCCGCCGAGGCGCGCGGCGTGGAGGCCCGGGCGGCGTGAAGTGAACCCGAAGGCAAGCAAGGCATCACGGCAGCACCGCCGAGAGGATGATCCGGAAACCGACGCGTTGACGTTGACCAGGCGGCGCGCCGTTAAATTTGTCAACCAGTTTTCGATCACCTCTGTTTAGGAAGAAGTAATCTCAACGTTCGATCAAAAACGATCACGATTTACTAATTTATTATCGAATTTGATTCAACTTGTTACTGATCGACAGTGAATTAATAAGATATCAATAAAAATTTAACTTTTTTCATTAAAACTATCGCTTAAATTGTCATTTAAATGATTTAGAATCGTGACTATTTTTAATTGAATATTGAGATTATTTCTTCCACTAGATGATCCGAACTCCTATGTAAACATCATTGACTTCCGACCAAGTTAGATCTATTACTCTGTTTTGAAAAATTTAAAGCCTCGGAAATTTTTAAAAAATTCAGGAGAAACGAGGATGGTGAAAATGAGACGAAGAAACGAGGAGGGTTGAACAATTTTACAGGTGTGGCCGGGTCTGACGACTCCCTCTTGCAAGCACACAGACTTGTTTACCGGAGGGATCTTCTTCAGAGCCTCAAAATCGAGACTTGTTCATCCAAAAAAAAAAAATCGAGACTTGCATCAGATCGCAATCTCTCTGGCAACTTCCAGACAGCCGTTGATCCACCGGCAAACTACCGCAGGAGCAAGTAGCTCCTCAACCGGCGTTTGACCTTGCTCCGTGCCCCCCTGCTCTTCCTCCTGGTTTCTATATATAAACCCACCTAGGGAAGATGTATCCTCGCACATGGGGTTGCTCGCCGTGCAGATCGGTTCAGCGGCGAAGGCACGCCAATAAAGTAGGATAAACTTGTCGCCAAGATGCTCCTCGTCTGTCTTACGATACTAATTTATGCTAAATGATGCGTCTTGTGTTGCCAGCTTGCGGTCTTTTTCGAGAGCGCTGCACGGATCTTCCCCTTCTTTGCCGTCCTTAATTGCTCCATTTATGCGTATCTTAATCTCGCCGTGATTTCCGTCGCGAGCAGACTACTTCCTGATGGTGGAGCACGAGCAAGTTGTCCCGGGGAAGAACTGAGATTCGTCCTGCAGCAGCTCCTCGCGGAGGCTCCGACAAAGTCGAGATCTTACCGCCCGAAGAAAACAGACGGAGCACTCCAAAAGATTGCATCTTGTATGCAGTGGGGTGTTGACAAAGGTCTACGGCGCCATTTTCAGAATCGAATGCCGGGGTTTTCCGTGCAAAGAACAGCCAAGGGAAGATCAGATGCACATAAGCCTGCTATTACTACCTTTCTTTTGGGAAGGTCAAGGGACGTACACATCCAGACGACTAATTTCCATGGATCTGCATGTCCTTCATCAAATATGAGGGATAAATAGAAAAGGGCACGCAGGCTTCCACCGGAAGAATGGTTGGAGGTCACTTTTTGTGCCAAGGGAAACATGAATCATGGATGTTGGGAGGCTTCAACATATAGGCGGCTGTGCAAGAACAATAACTTACCTCTCCCATAAAATAACTCCTGCCAAGTCAGCAGGCCACTGAACTGAACTGTAGAGCAAGCCAAGGTGACTAGGCGAGGGTCCCGGTGAATTTTCCCACTCCTCCTCCTCTCTCTCTCTAACCTCCCCGCTCTATTCCATTTGTTGTCCTTGTGCTGACAGATGATTTTTTTTACACGTACAGGGTCTCCCTCTCACATGGTCTCTCTCTCTCTCTCCTTTAATGTTGTTCTTCTGGTCAGTCACAAGACCAGAGAGTGGAGATTTATGAGGTAGTTACGAGCGAGCGGGGGAAAAGACAGAATAGAAACTGCCCATTTGGATGTTCTTCGTGTTTTTCTTTTGCCCCTCCCGGTTAGAGGCGTGGGAAAAGCTAGCGGCCAGCAGGTTTTTGGACCGGACTGGGTTTGCCTCGTTCTTCATGCTGTTCTTCTTGGCGTTGTTGGGTTGCTAGAGGGGGTTCCTCTTCTCTTCCTCCATGGCTGTGCGCTTTTGTCAGCGCCACCCGTCCTGAAGTTGATTTCTTTGCTGCTCCTGAGGGTGCGTGATGCGGTTGAGGCTGCGCAGGTTCAGTGCTTAAGGTGCAAGGCTTTGCGTGCTTCCAAAGATTTTCCATTTTTCTTGTCTGTTTCCTGCCGGGTTAAACGAACTTTGTGGGACTCGACATTGGGGTTTTGGGGGGGTGAAAGCGAAGAATTTGGGTCATATAAAGTGGTAATTTAGGGTTCTTTTTGGTGCTTCTAATTTACCGGTTTCCTTGATCGTTGTTCCTGGACTTTGACGCGTCATCCGCGTCGTTCAAGGTGTCGAATTTCGTGCTTTTCTTTAGGACCCGATCTTTGGTCTTTAAGTTTGTCTCTCTGGTCCTTCCTATTTCCTCTTCCACCTCCTCCTTCAACTGCGGCTCAGGCTCGGCCTATTCTTTTCACGGGGTTTGACGCACCGCATGGAAGTTCTTCTGCAGAATAGGGGGCAAAAGATTGCACATTTGCTGATTTTACTTGTATTCGTTCAAAAGGCGGCCTTTTTATGTGTGTCTGACCTTCGCTTCTGTTGTTTTGAGTCTATTCCGGGAGCACTGGGATCTTCAATTGGAGTTTTTTGTTCGATATTGTAGGGGATCGTCGGTGATCACTCTCTTGAGTTTCTTTCCTGCCTGGGCTTGTAACGGATACCAGGCATGGTTTGTATGAAGCTTGGTTCGAAGATGGATGCGTTCCAACGTGAAGGACAAGCCTGGTAAGCTCAATGCTCCTCTGGCTCTCTATTTATCCGCTCTGGTGCACGGAACTTCTTTTGTGTATGGACTTTCTTGTGTAATATCCCTTCCCTTTGGGATTTTTTCAGATTGTGGTAAACGTTCTCATGCGAGTGATCGGACGGTAGGTTGTCATCTAAAACACGGTTCATAGTTTTTCAGTACTTAATCAAAGTAAAAGACATAACATAGCGTATCTTGCAGTAACTAGTTTTGAAATTGACAAACTCAGTTTCTATACTGTCAGAGGTGACAGGCAAGAGGGGGTACGCTTAGCCTCAGATGCCTCAGGGGAGTAGCTGAATGGTAGAGCAGTTTTTATAGTTTTATAGTTTTATTTTTTTTTATTTTTGCAGAGAGGTGGGCTAAGAGGGTATCTTGGGAGCTGCCGGAGGCCGTGGTGGCGTGGTGCACTGCAGCAGCCTCCGATTGCTTGTGGGGATGACCTGATAGGAAGGGGCCAATTATCAGGTCTTGGGCTAAGAGATGGTCTTGGGAGCCACGGGATGCTGCGGTGCACTGCGGCAGCCTCCCATTGGTGGGGGGATGACCTGATAGAAAGGGGCCATTTTTCAGGTCGGGAATGGCAGGAATTCCAGCTTTGCATGGGAAAATAGTTTGGGCAACTTGCTACTGTTTATCCCTGAGCTTATCTTTTTCTCTTTTGAAGTACCTATGCGTTCAGTTGGCAAAGCTGAGTGAGGGGTGTGTTCACTGTTATTATCTTTCTCCTTGGGAATCTTTGTTGTATGATCCATGAGACATGATAGCAAGTTTAACCATGGCCTTAATCTTGTAATCACATCAACTCTTCCATGCAAGATTTTCAAGGTTAGTGACTGTCACTAGTAAATCATGAATTAGATACTAAACTGTCCCAAAGAACAATGACTATCTCTTGGCTCATGCTACTGTGTATCACACTTTAGGAGAGTTCTTTGCATCACTGTGGTTTATATCCTATATAAATCTCTATACACATTCACCTTTTGTCGTATGACACCGTCATAGAATTTTTCCGTAAATTGTTTTTCTTGTTTTTGTTGCCTCATTCTAGTAGCCACTTACGTTTGGAAAAATCCAAGCTGGATTTTTTATAGGCATAATATGTCAATTTCTTTTAGTTGTATTACCTTTTGGCCAAGAGAAGTGATGGACATTGTAAGGAACACTGATTTGATGTGGTGCCTATGAAAACCATATGATTTCACTTTCTTGTCCTGAGATTACCATCTTGGAGGTGACTTTTGTTTTTTTTCTTTTGTTTCTTGGCAATATGCCTTTTCTTTTGTATCTTCATGTTATCTAATGAAACGTGACCTTTGTCACCTTCGAAAAAAAACTATGAAGACCATGTGTTAAATTTTGTTATAGACATCAATCCTTGAAAAAGGCTTACTGCTTGAGAAACTTAGGTGATTGTTTCTTTGTTCTAGTCATTTATGTTTGTTGATTGTTAATTTCATTTGTTGGAACCTCAAGTGTGTATATTTCTCGGGTAGAATTGATTGTTTCTAACCAAGGATTATTGGGTTGGAATCATAGTTGTCAAGGTGACCAAAGGGACCAAATGTCCTTTTACCGCTTAAGCAACAAAGTGCCTGCTTAAGCGATGCTTAAGTGGCTGCCGGTAAGACTAGTTGGGTTGAGTGGTTAGTCGACTAAATATAAGCAATGAGGCATATATAAGCATAGAATTTTTATATGTAAATAGAAAAAGAGAAAATGACTTACAAAATATTTTTTGACATCATTCTTTAATGATATATGCAAACCATTTATCCACAATATACAACATCCAATCCGTTTTTGCCAATATAAAAATATAGTAAGCAAATAACAACAATAAGAAACATGTTCAATAGTACATAAAATAAAAACATAAAAAGTGGAACTAATACAAAACATTAAACAAGTCTAACAAAATAGATCCAATAAGAAATATCCGGATCAATCTCATGTAGATCTGGTTGACTTAAGCAGTTCAAAGTGACCAAAGCGGGTGCTTTGAGCAAGCAAGCACTTCATTGCCATAGAGAAAAGCGGTCGAGCTTAGCAGCACTGGACTGCTTTATTGCTTAAGCGGCACTTAAGCGGTCACTTTGACAACGCTGGTCAGAATCAGTCCCTGGATCAACCAGGGCTGATCCTGATCTGGTTTGGGATTGGATTGGTTGGCTTGGATTGGTCATTCTAAAAATTGAATAAAAACAAGAAAAAACAAAAAAACCATTTTGGAATCATTGTGGTGGAAAAGTGGCCCAGATCTGTTAGGAACACCCTCGGGAAGTAGTGGCAGGGTGCAGTGGGCAGCACTACAAGTTAAGTTGATGGATCCAGCTTGTATTGGCGGAAATCAATGGATCCAGGTTGGATAATGTAGGAGTTTCTTCTGTTCCTTATTAGTGCAGGGAAGTTGCACGGTGGTAGGGGGTGATCTTGCCCTCCCTCCACTGCCTCCCAGTGACAATACTGCCAAGATCGACATGAATTGGTCTGAAATTGACTGATCTAAGCTGATCCAACCAAATATAGGCCCATTGCGACTGAAATCAACCCAAGATTGGGCTTCTCTTTGATCGGGTCAATAGCTGTCGATCATGATTTGAGATTGGCTAGTCCTGATGTGGATCGGCCGTCGGCCGATCCTCTAAACTATGTCTATGATAGGAGACTTCATGAAAAGTTCTTTTTTTCTTCTAGCCAACTCTAGATCATGCAAATTTTTAGCTCAAGATCATTTCTCTTCTTGTAAAATAAAACAGAAAGCCATGTTAATGTCAAATACCTTCTTTGTTTATGCTCTTGAAGGTTGAAAGTCCACATGGAATTTGTAACTGAAGGCTGATATTTTATTTTGGCTTGATGATTGAACTTTTGTCTACTATCACATTCACATCCTGCATATTCTGGCTTCAAGTATCAAATGTGCATGAGCAACTAATCATGTATATGTATTACTCCGTTAAATCAAAAAGTAAGCTGGAGATAATATTGGCTTGCTGCAAAATTATTCAATTATTTTTTCTGGTGCAAATTCTAGCTATTTGTGTCCTGAAACATATCATCGTTTTACTCAGCCTTCTGATTTTTGGAATGTGGACAGGGTCTGAACTCTCTTTTATGAAGATTCACATGTTCTAATTTATGTTGTCCAGGCAGCCATACTTATCTGCATGAATCATGCAGCAGAATACCTAGATGGTATTTTGACTTCGTCAGTTTTCTGAAATTTAACATGCTTTACAGACACAGGAAAGTAGGTAGTAAACTGCTTGTAGTTCCTATTTTTTTTATTCCATTTTTTTCCTTATCTCCCAAGGAAATGAAAAGAGAAGTATTTATCTTGGGTGCTGATGAAATAAGGCCAACCATGTGTATACTATAATATACACTGTATTTTTGACTTTTTTGCTTCAAACTAGTTCTGTTTATGTATGTTATATTATTTTAGATCTTGTTGCCTTAGATTATTTTGCTTTGGTTTTTCTTTCTTATGTACCAACGAAATGAAAAGAGAAGTTCTTTTCTTGGTTGCTGATGAAATATGGCCAACTGTGTATAATATAATATACACTATATTTTAACTTTTTTTTTTGCTTCAAACTAGTTCTGTTTATGTATGTTATATTATTTTAAATCTTGTTGCCTTAGATTATTTTGCTTTGGTAAAAAATTACACATCATTTCCTCATGTTAATTTGTGTATATCAATGTCTAAATTTTCACATACAAAGATTCCTTTTTTATTTTGAAGCAAACCAAAAAAGATGGAAACAATTAATCTGGAACAAAAATAAGAACGTAATAGAGGGGGAGGAGAGGAGGTTTCTACCAAGATAGTGCCTTGGATAAAATGAACCTACATTACATGTAAGAAGCTCTAAAAAACCAGCAGAAGGGATTGAAAAGACAACAAACGTAGTACTAAGTACTAACTACAAGAAGAAAAATGCTCCCACCACAGTTTGTCGATAAAAGAATCAACCTCCAGAGATGCCTTTCCTTTATCAAAACCCAGTCCTGAATCAGTCTTAGATCCCTGCTGAAAATAAATTTCGTAGCTGAAAAGGGGGAAGTGGAATATCCTCTTGTCGCAGGTCAACCAAATGTTACATAAAAATGCTGGTGACCAAGCGTTGCAGACAATGTGGTCAGGCAAGAAGCAAACCTCTTAACTTTGGAGTAATCAATCTGAATGCAAAGGATCTGGGAGAGCACTTGCCAAATTCTTCTGATACTGCCACACTTGAGGAAGAGATGATCTTGACCTTGTTTAAAAGTACCACAAAATGTACATTGCTTTCTGGGGCTGTCTGTGATCTAGATGAGGCTATTACCAGTAGGAAGTCTTGCAAGATCATTCTCTTTGGGAAGATTTGGATTTTGATGGGAACCTTGCAGTTCCATAGTTTCTTGACCCTATCAATATTGCACCTTCCTGAGGTGAACATAGATGTGGAATGGATAGCTTTGATAAGGTAACTTTCTCCAAGAGTTCCATAAGCTTTACAAAATCAGCTTCTTCATAATTCTTTGTTAAACCATTGAGCCAATTGCATGCTTTTGAGGATGTGATCAGTAGAAGAACAAATCTACGCTAAAGCAATAAACTGTGAATAATATGCAATGTAAGATAGTTTCTGATTTATGACACTTTAAATACTGCTTTTCATTCTTAAATGCCTCACAAATAACGCAAACGTGTATATGAATTTCTTCACATCAGTTACCTTTGGTTCAATTCTCATAAGAAGCAATTTTGTGTTCCTGTGGAAACTGGAAAAGAAGGAAATGATTCCACATGTAGTTCAAGGTAAACCTTGACAGAGTAGGAGAGGAGACCAACAAGGGTATTTTAGTTCAGGCCTCAAGCATCTAGCTGGTTGATATGATGATCTTTTCTACCATAGAGCAATGTGCAGAGGGAATGGTAAGATGAGGAAAATTCATCATGGTGTACAGAATTCCTAGTACGGGTGGCACCCAGGAGATGAAGATCAGGTTGCAAAACCATACAAACCATGAAGCATGGGATAAATATTTTTCCTTGGGTGTAGGGTAATTCGGTGAGCATGGAGTGAGGTGAGGCATTTTAGGTTGTCTCGCCTGCCACTGTAACCTAGGTGTAAGGCACCATAACATTTATATTATATTGTATTATAAATGTTGGCAATTTGAGTTGGCCAACCCTCTTGTTTCCCAGGCAACATTATGGGGTGAAGGTTGGGGGACAACAGTTCAGTTTTTAGTGTGAACATGTCTCAGTCAAGTCTCGAGAAGCATACGATTTATGGTAAGTTCTGATTATCTAATAGATACTTTAAGAATCAAAAAACCAAATTTGTTCAAGTTTGGGGCAATGAATTTTTTTGGACAGTTTTCATAGATACAAAACATGTTCAAAGTAAAAGCCAAAGCTATGAAGTGCCATTACAGAATCAAGAGGTACTTGGAAGGTTGTAAATTTTGTTGCCAAATTTGTATTGCCATCCAAAACATGAAAATAAAGGACATTATTTTATGTGGTAAAGGTGCATAAACATCTAGGTGATCACACATTTAGCCTTCAAAAAGAGAAGAACTAAGACAAAACTGCCATTAGAAGGCTGAGGCAGAAACCTACGAAGTGAACTGCCATAACTATCTAAGTAGACTGTCTACTTGTCTAGGTAATCTTTTAAACAGTATGTGTTGCTTTAAATTTTATTTTATGAAGAAGTTTATTGGACTTCCTTTTCCTTTCTGCTCTCTGTCTTCTAGCTAACTCAATATTATGCATTTCTGATGTCCATTCACAGGTTCTGCACCACTGGCCTTCCAAGCGATGTGACTATTGAGGTTAAGGATATGTCTTTTCATCTTCACAAGGTCAGCTCCTTCTCTTTGATCTTTAATCTCTGTGCTATTTTTACTATTTTTACAGTATTAATATAAATATTCAACTAATATCTTATTTTGCCTTCTGGTACGTGAGTTCTTAGTTGGGTACCCACAGTATTTAAATCCGCCAAACATTTTTTTTTATCATTACCATTCTCTAGCTTCCTTCTTTATTGGCCTCCATCATTTTTTGCATTTTCCTATCATGGTCAAGTAAACCTTAACCTGGATTGAAACTAGTTTTTTATTAATTTGTTGATTTTTTATGTTTTAGCCACTTCCATGTACGAAAATTATTGCCTGAAGTAAGAAATAAACCTTAACCATAAATTGCCATTTTGTTAAATTCTACATTTTTAATGCTTTGGTTCATTTAAGAAGCCTTCCTTCTCATATGGACCCATGAGAAAATGTTCGTTGAATGTCCCATAGATGAATATAAGGGGTTCACAGGAGTTATATGATATTGGCTTTCTTTTTAATCATATTGTTAATTCTTTATTCAGTTTAAATGGGCTTGCTTTTAGTAGATTTTCTTGTTTCTGGACATTTGATTGATTGATGAATCTCCCAGTGAGCTACTTCATTTCCATCATCATGAATACATTCTTTATTCCACTTTTTTAAGCGAATGCCTGATTAAATTTTTTTTCTCTTATTTTCTAACTCTTTCTATGTGATGATTGCAATAAACCTGCCTACTATGGTAATATTATGACACTGATAATGGGAAGTTATAAGGAAATGATTTATAACGAACTCCCATTTGATCACCCCCTATACTTTCAAAGAACATTTAAAACTCACAATGGAATTCTCCTTTCTCATCCATCTGGGGCATACTAGTGTTGATCATTTGAATGATTTCATCTCTGCTAACATTGGAATAGATTTTTTTGCTATTCATTTTTTTCCAGAATAGGGGAATAATATCGCCCAGTATTGAGGATCTGAGCAAATGGTTGCATTCAGCAACATATTTTTATTTTTCATGTTAGTTTCTTTGTCGATGCTGAAATTTCAGAGCATTCATTAGAGTATTAGACTATCTCATGTTACAATGTTTTAGCCAGAACATTCGCCTAATAGGATATTTTATAATAATACATGAAACTCTTTACAAATTTTTTCCTGAAGATCTTTGACTGGATATTTTGCAAATTTCAACTTTGGATAACCCATTTGTGCACATCAACAGCTATTTACTGGATTGCTGGACTTTCATTTCTTCTTGATATCTTAAAACTACACTTAACATGCTACAGCTGTACTTATTTATCTTTTATTCATGATTATCCTTTCGAGAATGCACAACAGGGGAATCTATGGGTTCTTTAAGCGTGTAGTCAATGATGTGGGCCTTTTTTGTCTTTTGTACGTTAATTTGTTATTGAGGTGTCTCTTGCTTCATATGACATCTCTATGCTTATTTTCTTTTTCACTCAGAAAAAAATGTCTGGATTTATTCTGTGCTACCAAGGCCTAAAACTTTATTGTTTCCTGAATTCTTACAGTTTCCATTGCTGTCCAGAAGTGGAGTACTACAAAAATTAATTGCTGAAGCATCACAAAAAGAAGAGGGTTGTACCATCCAGCTACATGATGTTCCTGGTGGTGCAAAAGCATTTGAGCTGGTTGCCAAGTTTTGCTACGGTGTGAAGCTGGAACTAACAGCCTCTAATGTTGCTTATCTTCGGTGTGCTGCTGAGCACCTTGTAATGACAGAAGACTATGGTGAGGGTAACTTGGTTTCACAAACAGAGATTTTTCTCAATCAAGTGGTCCTTCGCAGCTGGAAAGATTCACTGAAGACACTCCAAACATGTGATGATCTTATGCCTTATGCTGAAGATCTGCATATTGTGAAGAGGTGCATTGAGTCATTGGCTGTAAAAGCTTCAACCGACCCTAATTTATTTGGATGGCCAATAATGGAACATGGATCCTTGCAAAGCCCTGGTGGAAGTGTACTTTGGAATGGGATAAGCACAGGTGCTAGGCCAAGGAATTCTAGTCCAGATTGGTGGTACGAAGATGTTTCCTCCTTGACACTTCCTGTCTACAAGAAATTGATCTCAGTTATGGAATCACGGGGAATCAGACAAGAAATTGTTGCTGGATCTATTACCTATTATGCAAAACGATACCTGCCTGGACTCAGTAGGCGTAAGAGCCTGAGTGACCCCACCCATACGACATCAGGAGCATTGACTGCAGCTCTTTCAGAAGAAGAGCAGAAAGCACTTCTTGAAGATATCGACAACCTATTACCGATGCAAAAGGGTGTTGCATCAACCAAGTTTTTGTTTGGTTTACTCAGGACTGCAAGAATATTGAAAGCTACTACTACTTGTATGTCAAACTTAGAAAAAAGGATTGGTATGCAGCTAGACCAAGCTACTTTAGAAGATCTATTGATGCCAACCTTTTCTGATACCATGGAGACCCTGTATGATATTGATTGTGTACAGAGGATTCTGGATCATTTTTTAGCCATGGATCAGGCCATGGGTGGAGCTTCCCCATGCTTGGGTGACGATGAGCAGTTAATTGGTTCACCATCTCTTACACCAATAACTACTGTTGCTAAACTCATTGATGGTTACTTGGCTGAAGTTGCACCAGATGTCAACTTAAAACTGCCCAAGTTTCAAGCACTAGCTGCAGCAATACCTGATTATGCCCGGCCACTGGATGACGGACTTTACCGTGCTATTGACATATATCTGAAGGTAAGTTTTTCATTTTTTTCTCATATATGTGTGCCTTTTGAAGGCTAGCATATATTCTTACAGGATTAGGATGAAAAACGATCCGCTTGCCATACAATTAATGGTAGGGTTTTTATGCTTAAATTAATCTTCTTTCTTGCACTAATTTGCTGCTTGATATGTTTTCTGTGCAGTCACACCCCTGCCTTAAGGAGTCAGAGAGAGAGCAGTTATGTAGGTTGATGGACTGCCAAAAACTCTCTATAGAAGCATGCACTCACGCAGCACAGAATGAGAGGCTACCCTTGAGAGTTGTAGTTCAGGTTCTCTTTTTCGAACAACAACAATTGAGGACGTCCATTGCTAGCTGCTTTCTTGTTTCAGAGAATCTCGACGGCTCAAGACCACTTAGAAGCGGTCTCGTGGGTGGCGATGGTGGGTGGGCAACAGCTGTGAGGGAGAACCAGGTCCTGAAGGTGGGCATGGATAACATGCGGATGCGTGTATCTGAGCTTGAGAAGGAATGCTCGAGCATGAGGCTAGAGATAGAGAAGTTGGGTCACGGGAAAAGTGGGAGTTGGGCCAGTGTGGTTCCAAGGAAGCTTGGTTTCAAGATCAAATCGCAGATGTGCAGTGCTCAGGAAGGCTCAATCAGTGACCAGAAGAAGCGTAGTGGGAAGGCTGAGAAGTTGCAAGCCAAGATCGCCAAACATAAGGAAACCTTATACTTGGAAGGGTGACTTTGCTTCATCACTACCAGGTTAAGGTGTATGCTTGCTGAACTTACTCTCCTGGAGCATTGTCTGTTAATATCTTTCCTTTCCATCCCCTACCAATTGCCGATGTGAGGATATCAGTGGATTAAACTGTAATGACTTGACCGTCTGCTCACTGTAAGAGAGACCTTCAGTGTTATTGCGAAGATTTGATCTGTGTTTTATTTGTAATTTTGTGTGAAAAGCTTTTTCAGAGTCTGAATCTCTTGTATTCTACAGTTTACATCTCGGAACAAGTTTCAATGATCAACTTGTTTCCAATCACTTTGCAAGCCGAGTCTTCATCTTCTTATCCGAGTCTTTGTAATTTTGTCACAAGTTTATGCCCTGTTTGGTAACACTATTAGACACTTCTATCACTATTAATTTTAAAATTGATATTGTTAGTAATCACTTTGAGATGTTTGGCTAATAGTATCAATTTTGAAATTTGTAATGCAAACAACACATGTTATGTAATACAAGTGTCAACTTGTATCAATTTTGATATTAATACTTCATCTTCTAGAAATATCAATATCAATATTAATACAATATCATTTTTGATATTCTAATCAAACAGGCCATTAATTTGGGGATAAACTTGATTTATCCCTAAAAAATGTTTAGGAATGAACCATGTTTATCTTTTAATTAATGTTATACGGCCAAAGTTTTTGAGCTCCTCCGAGACAATTTAACCCAACTCAAGTCTTGATTTCAAATTATGTAGAATCAATCATACGTATTTTCTCTCTCTACTCACAATGTTGGTTTTAAGTTATTTTTTAGAGATGTTTAAATTATTTAAATCATATTAAATTACTTTTCTCTAGGTTGATTCAGGTTATCACAAATTTTTTTACTATTTTTATGTTTTTACTTTTTAAATAAACTTTTCTTAAACTTTTGCTTAATATGAATCATAACAATCTACTTTCTTTCACTTCGTCTACAGTGTCACTATTTTTATATTTTAACATATTTATTATGCATTTTATCTTATTGATTATGATCACATATGTATCTCAACATAGTTACATTTATTTTAAATATATATATTGTTCAAAATTCATTACCATGCAAAATTGTAAGTCATAATTAGATAATAAAATTTTTATTTCAACTTGACAACAAAAAGATCTTTGTAGAGTTGTAGTTAATTCCTATTTTATCTATCATACTTTGATCTTATAATCGATGTGTTCATCGCACTCTTCGTTTTTAGATAATAGAGTCAAACTATTAAAATTTAAACTTTTAAAGTAATATTATTTTATTCAAATAAATCTCTCACATTTTATTTTTTAACATTTATCAAATTCACAGTGTATATGTATTTTTTATTAAGTTTACTTATTTTGAAACCCTTATATTCTAAAATGTAAAGTTTTAATTTAACTCCTACTTGTATATCATCTTTCAACACAATGTCATATATAAACTATCAGGTTTGTCACTTTGTATGTACAAACATGTTTATAGGTTATAATTAATATAAAAATATTATATATTATTTGAATCTGAACTACACCTGTTTATTATTTGTCCATCTAATATAGTCGACCCAAGCAAAATCTCAATCAGTTAGATCAGTCAATCCGTTCTACACCTGGATATCATATATTATCTGTTCTTAGGCTTGTTTTTTTAGTGTATTTTTTTCTTCAAAATAGTGCATTTATTTCATTTTACAGTATTGGATTTTAAATAATACTTCCCCAAAAAATTTTGTATTTAGGGGATAAACAAGATTTATCCCCAAAAATTCGTCTAGTACCAAACAATGTTTATCTTCCAAAATTAATTTAGAGATTAACTTAGTTTATTCCTAACATTTGGAGGACAAATCAGTTTTGTCTTCTGATCATCTGGTGCTAAACAGCTCTTATGTTCTCTTGCTTTGCAAGCACAAAATGAGTATTTTTCTTTAAGTTTTCAGATACAACCTTAACAGAACCTCTGCTACCAAAATAAAATAAAAATAAAAATCTAAATTATGACCTTTTAAGATGCCGGTCGTATCTGACTGTCTTATCGAGTAAATAAATTAAATTCCCTTGCCGAGTGGGTTGAGGAACACAAGAAAGTCTGAATTTTGGGGGACTGGCCATTGCCATTTTATTGGAATTTTAACTTTCATGATGCCTGGTTAGACGACTAAATGAGTTTTCTTACAAAAATATGTTAAAACAAGAGTTTGGTAATTATTTAAACATATATCTTTACTGTGGATTTTTTCTCAGAGACAAAGAAGAGACGCTACTTTTTTTTTTTCCTTTGAGCTCCCACACCTTTTATGGTTATTAATGACCCCTTCTCTTCTCTTGTCTTTAGCATATCTCACCAATCATGACATCTTAGAGCTGTTTGGTATCGCGATAAGTCGGAGATAAATCTAAGTTATCCCCAAAATTTAGGGGATAACTCAAGTTTGTCCCCAAAATTTTATGATACCAAACAGGACCTTAGAGTTTATTTTATTATAAAATTCTGCCATAAAAATCTTACTTTTTCATGAATATATATGCTATGGGATGATGTGGTATGATGGTACGGATTCATGTTTTTGGTTTTTTTTGGGGGGTGGGTGGGTGGGTATGGTATTATATATGGGGTGAGATCATGATGTGAGTTCTTTAAATTATGTTTAGATCTCTCTCCTTTGATTTTGGAGCAAATTTGTTGTTAATTGTTCGGCGGTGACTTGACAACTCTTGATTAACTACCACAATAATATATTTGCAAGATGAAATGAAAAGCATGAAAATAACATGTATTTGATTCTTTTTTATTTTTTTGTGAACAAAGTGAACATGTGTGTCATCTTTCTTGGCTTTCTTCTTTGTTTACGTGCATATACTTCTTGGGTCAAGTGGTGACTTTTCTACTTGGATTTAGTTAGTAGACATCGGTTTTTTTTTTTTTTCATTTGATCTTCTTGGGCTTGACATCCATCAGACAAAGTATCCCCAAAGTGAGAATTGACCAACCTAATGGGCCTTTAGTTATCCATCAAGTGACATTTTTCTGAAATGGGACTTGACCAACATGATGGGACGTCATTTGATTTAATAAACTAGTCATCTATTAGAGGGGGTATTTTCCTGGAGTGAGACTTGACCAACCTAATGGGTTTGTAGTCATCTATTAAGTGGCATTTTCCTGAAGTGAGAATTGATTGACTTAATGTGCATTCTAAGATTTGACAAACTTGATATGTTTTAAGTGGTATTTCTCCAGAGTGGGGCTTGACTAACATAATGGGCCATCAATTATCTATTAAGCGACATTTTCTCAAGGTAGGACTTGACTAGTTTAATGTGCCTTTATTTGATTTGATGAATTTAACATCCATCAGATGATAATATCCCAAAATGGGACTTAACTAACATAATGGGCCTTTAGTCATTCATTAAGCGACATTTTCCCAAAATGAGATTTGATTGGCTTAATAGACTTTCATTTGATTTGGTGAACTTGACATCTATTAAGTGGTATTTCCCTAGACTGGGGCTTGAGCCAACTAATGGGCCTTCAATCATTCATTACCAGACATTTCCCTGCGGTGGGACTTAATCGACTTAATAGATTTTCAATGATTTAAATGAATTTGTCATCCGTTAAGTGATATTTCTCCATAATGGACTTGATTGACGTAATGGATTTTCAACCATTCATTAAGCGTCATCTTCTCAAGGTGAGACTTGACAAACTTACTGGGGCTTCGATATTTTGATGAATTTGTCATTCATTAGGTGATATTGTCCCATAATGGGTCTTGATTGACCTAATTGGTCTTCAATCATCCATTAAACAACATTTTCCTAATTGGGATTTGACTAGCTTAATGGGCCTTTGGTGATTTTGATGAATTTGTCATCCATTTGGTGTTATTTCTCTATAATGGGGCTTGACTGACTTGATGTGTTTCCAACCATCCATTAAGCAGTATTTTCCCAATGTAGGACTTGGTCGGCTTAATAAGCATTTGATGTTTTTGATGAATTTGCCATCCACGAGGTGATATTTCCCCACAATGGGACTTCACTATTGGGTCTTCAACCATCCATTAAGTAGCATTTTTCTTAGGTGTAACTTGACAAACTAAATGGGTCTTTAATGATTTTGATGAATTTGTCATCTATTAGGTGGTAGTTCCCCATAATGGGGCTTGACCAACCTAATGAATCTTCGATCATCTATTAAACAACATTTTCCCATAGTGTGACCTGACTAACTTAATGAACCTCAATCATCCATTAAGCGGCATTTTCTCTTGGTGGGACTTGACCAAGTTAATGGGCCTTTAGTGGTTTCGATGAATCAGACGATTGGCTTGATGATTGATGGAGACTTTATTGTCAATCAGCCATATTGATTGTCTATGTTGACTTAAAGAACTTTGATTGATTCGGTTTGGTCTCGTTTGATTTTTGTTGGCTGTTGATTTTGTGCCCCATTGACTTATTTTGACTTTATGTCCGATCGGCTTGCTTTGACTTTGATCATCTCTCATTTGATCCTAACTTTGTATCCGATTGATCTAATTTGATCTCTATCAACTTTGATTGACTATTGACTTTGTGTTCAATTGGCTCTCTACTTGGTATTTGGTTGGTTTGATTTGATATGAGTTGGCCAACTTTGACTCCAGTTAACTTTTGTTGACCATTGACTTTGTGTCCGATTGGCTTGCTTATGGTCAACTATCATTTGATCTTGACTCAGTATTAAGTTGGTTCAATTTGATACCGAGTTGGCCCCGCTTGAGTATGGTCAACTTTTGTTTACCGTTGACTTTGTTTTCAATTCCCTTACTTTGACTTTGATCAAGTCTCATCCAATCTCGACTCGGTACAAACAAACACATTTTAAAAAGCTAACATAGGTTAATGAATTTAGATATCAAGATCAAAATACAAATAAACACATTTTAAAAAAATTATCCTAGCATAAATTGGTAGAAATTAAAAAAGATGAAATAACAAATATTTAAAAATAAACTTCTTAAGATAAATGATTGAAGATCAGACAGATGTTAATGGTGTGTGGATAAACATGACTATAAAGATTAGAGATAACGTTAAAAAATACTTGGAGAGTCTAAAAGATATAGTCAACCTAAAATGGAGACTTGACGGGAAAATAAAGAAGTGCAAAATGTGATAAAAGATAAAAGAATTGGTATAAAAGATTGTATAATGTGATAACAACGAAACTTACAAAAAGTAAAATTTAGCAAAACATGAAGAAAAAAGACTATTAGATGGGCAAGAGATAAGAGTGTTCATGGCTTGGTTTGGTTTTGTTTTTAAATATTTTTTCTTTTCAAACCAAACCAAACCAAACTACCTCCCATACCAACAACCTAAAATGGAGACTTGACGGGAAAACAAAGAAGTGCAAAATGCGATAAAAGATAAAAGAATTGGTATAAAAGATTACATAATGTGATAATAACGAAACTTACAAATGGTACAAGTTAGCAAAAAATGAAGAAAAAAGGACTATTAGATGGGCAAGAGATAAGAGTGTTCATGGCTTGGTTTGGTTTTGCTTTTAAGGATTTTTTTTTCAAACCAAACCAAACCAAACTACCTCTCATACCAAACCAAATATGCCAATGTATAATTTTATTTTTATTTTTTATACCATATTTTATTAAAATTTATTATAGATGTTTATACATTTCATCAATTCATCTTAAAAATTCTAAAAAAATTATATTTAGTAAAAAATATATATAGATTAATATATCTAATTAAAATAAATATTTAATTTAATTCAAGTGATTTTGTTTATTGGTTTGATTTGGTTTGAAATGTTTTAAAAATCAAACCAAATCGATGAATAGTTCAAATTCAAATTAAACCAAACCGAACCAAATTGCTAGTTTAGTTTGGTTTTACGGGATGAACCGAACAATCAAGGTTTTAAAACACCCCTAACAAGAGATGATACTTTTAAGCATATGCATGAGAAACTTGAAACTAAAGAAGGTGAAAAAAATATTTATATATTAGCAAGGATGGGTCTCAAGATCTTAACCAAGTTAAATACATAAAGAATAAAGTACAAAAAATTTTGATTAAATATGATGATATCATGCAAGGAAAAAATATTTTAATGCTCTTCTTAATAACTACTTTGCAAATAACATAGGCGGCATAAAGAATATGACAAAGCTTAATTTGAATTGTATTTAGAGAATTCAAAATTTAAAAGTTAAAGAAGCATTGAAAATGATGAAAACAAGGCATGTGATCAAGATAACATTCCAATTGAAGTGTGAAAATGTTTGAAAGATTTAGGGATAGAATTGTTAACTCAATTTTTTAACAAAAACTTAGTATCGAAAAGAATATCGAATGAATGAAGAAAGTGCATCATTATACATATTTTTAAGAAAAAAATACAAAATTATACAAATGATAGAGGGATCATGAATCATACTATGAAATTATAGAAAAGAGTTATCAAGCGGTAATTATAAAATTTTATAAATATTTTAGCTAACTAATTTGAATTTGTGCGTGATTGATTTACGATTGAAGTTATTTTTTTAGACGTTTGATAGAAAAATATAAAGATACAAAAAAATAATTACGTATAATATTTGTTGAATTGAAAAATGCATATGATTGAGATTCAATATAGTTTTGTGGAGTGTTTGAACAAAAGATGGTGTTTGTTGGTATATACAAGTGATAAAAGGCATGTACGATGAAACAATCACTAGTGTATGCACAATTAGTGGATAAACAAGAAAATTTCTTATTTCAATTAACTTACATCAAGGATGCAATAGATCCTTATCTTTTTACATTAGTTATGAATGAATTAATAAAAACTATATAATATGATATAATATATGATACTTGCATACCATATTGCATTAATAGATGAAACATAAGGAGTGAATAGTTAGATTTGTAGAAAAATATTTTAGAGAATAAGAGTTTCAAGATAAATATAATTAAAGTAAAACATATGCATTATAAATTTAATAAAAACTACAGAAAAGTACATGATTGTGTTAGTTTGAATATGGCAATATTATCTCAAAAAATTTAGTTCAAGTATCTTAGATTAGTTATTCAAAAAGATGGAGAATGTGATGAAGATGTTAATCATAGGATTAAAGCAAGTGGATGAAGTGAAGATGGGCTATAGGGGTTTTTGCATGGTTCGCGACCCGACCAGGCTGACTCAGCCGGCCGGGTCGCACGACCCGGCCAACGGTCATATGGCCATTGCCAACGGATTGGGGGGGGGGAGCTCTTGGTTCCCTACATACGATCAAGAGTATTGTGGAATGAATTATGTGGAGTAATCAGATACTTCAATCCAATCGACCTATAGTTATGGTGACTCGGTTGGATTAAGTCTTAGGATAGTTTCCTGAGGGACTGACGAATATGATCGTCATGTGTACATGTATCAAGCTGTGTACTCAACCCAAATGATATGGGGGGGAGTATATCAACTACCTACAAAATGTAGAACACGTCACATTGGAATAAAGTTGATGTATTATTTGTTTAAATCATGTCAATTATTTTTTTCTTAATTTTTTATATTTTTTGATTTTTTTTGCATTTTTAATATTGTTTGAACTTTTTAAAAAAAATAAAAAATGGGGTCGTGACCCAGTTGCAACCGAGTTGGCCTGGGAGTCTCGTGACCCGCGACCCTTCCTTCGTTGATTTTTTGTGATCATAAGATTTCACAAAACTTGAAAGGAAAATTTTATCATACATGTATAACACTTACAATGGTGTATGATAGTGAATGCTAAACAATAAAATAAAATTATATTTCTATAATAAGTGTTGTTGAAATGGGAATATCAAGATAGATGAGTTGTCATATTAAATGAGATATAATGAAAAATAAATATATTAGATAATTAGAAGTAGCCATAATTGTAGACAAATTAAAGGAAGGAAGATTTAGATAGTTTGGACATATTAAACGTAAACCTAAAGAGACATCAATTTAAAAAGTAAAAAAATATTAAAATAACAAAAAAAGATGTGGTAAATCTAGGTTAGCTTAAAGAATGGTAATTCAATATGATTTTGATTATTAAAATATTTTTGAAGAAGTAACTTAAAATTGATATGAATGAAGAAAGAGAATTCATATGACTAAACCCAAATAATTTGTGGCTAAAGCTCAAATTGAACTGGGTTGTACTTCAGTTGTGTTCCAACTAGGGTTAAATTTGAATGTCATGGTGAGCATAGAAGGCACTCAGTTATTTGATCCTTAAGTTAAATTTGCTTGTTCTTTTTTTCTAAAAGCTTGATCATCTTATGGCCCGTTTGGTTAGAGTTTTAAATTTGATACTATATCAATATTGATATTGATAATTTTAGAGGTTGGAGTATCAATATCAAAACTGATACAAGTTGACACTTGTATTACATAATATGCTTTGTTTTCACTACCAATTTCAAAATTGATATTACTAACCAAACACTTCTTAGTGATTACTAAGAATATCAATTTTAAAATTGACAGTGATAGAGGTGTCAAATAGTGTTACCAAACAGGCCATTAGCAATGATAACAATGATAGAATCATGGTTAGTCCAATAATCATGTATTTTCTATTGGTTTAATTTTTGATTCCCAAAGAATATGTATCCTCACTCTCTCCAAATAATTATTTATGTAGATTATGAAGCGCAAACATGAACACCAAAGTCAACATATGTGTAAATTCTTCTACGTTTTATTGGTGTCAAAAAATAAAAAATACCTAAACCTATCCATGAATATTCTAAATGGCATCTAAGTGAAATGTCAAGAGGTTGTTGAGCCATGGCCTGACCAGCAACCTTGAACTCAGGCAAGAAGCTCTCCAAGTAAAAGTGTTCATAATTTGGTTTTGTTTGATTTTTGAAGATCTTTTAACCCAAACCAAACCAAGCTACCTCCCAAATCAAATTAATTTGTTTTGATTTAATCAGTTTCAAGTCATATTTTATTAAGATATACTATATATTCTATTGTATCATCTCATTTGGCTTGTTTTGAAACCATATAATATTAAAATTTAGTGTATAAATGTATACATTTCATTAGTTTTATCTTCAAAATTCTTGAAAAAAATTTATTTTTACGTAAAAATATACATAAATATTTTTAATGTATATAACTTAAAATAAAAATCTAATCTAACTTAGTTTAGTTGATTTATCATTTTGATTTGGTTTGAAAGATTTTATAAATCAAATCAAACTGATTGATAGTACAAAATAAATCAAACTAAATTATATTATTGATTTTGTTTTGGTTTAGTTTTTTTTTTTTTTTGATTTAAACCAAATAGTGGACACCCTATCTTTGGGGTACAGTGAAAAAAAAACTTTACATAGCAAAATATGGAAGAATCTAGGGTTACATTTTAACAAGACAGTTTAGTCACCAGGAGACCTGGAAGCTTGGCATTAGTGCATAATTCATCATTTTCAATAAATTTTATATATTAAAATGACACTCCAATTAAATACAAATTTAAAAAATGATACCCACCTATTCGATAGGCGCTCCTAAAAAAATATTAACCTGAAAAAATGATTTCAAATCTGGTCCTTTTAAATAATTTATAAACATATCTTAAAATTTAACAAGGTAAGTAATTAAACATCCGAAGTTGACAATCATAAATCGAAAGGAATATTCTAAATTAGAAAACATTTTCACCTTCTCAACCCCTTACAAACCTTAATAGAGTGTTTGGTTGCATGATAATTTTTTGTACATTTTCATGATAAAAATTTGTATTAAAGTACAAAGTGAACCAACTCATGACATAAAATTATCATGTTTGAAAGGATGTGATAACAAAAAAGAGTAACTACCATACATGACCAAACAAAGTGGAGACCACAAGAAAAAAAAGAAAGAGGTGAAACTCACTTTTTTTGTTTAAGAAGAAAGTCACTTTCAAAACATAAAATTATCATAATTGTTAAACACCTCTTTTAATTTTTTTTATAATTTTTAAAAATTAAAATAAAAACTTTCATTATCGTACAACCAAACACCCCCATAACAATTTCTCTACCTAATTTTATGTCCGTACATCTTCTGCCATTAAGGGCGCAAGTAACTCTAGATAAAAATTAAATTTGACTCTTTATTATGTTCAAACTCTATATATTAAAGAAGTCGAACTTAAGCATACTTGTACCCGACTCGATAAACTCATAAATAATTTAATTAAATATTTATTTAAAAATAATTATAAAATATTAATTATCATACAATATGATTTAAATATACAAAATAATTTAAATGGAAAATTATTTTGAATATAAACTTATGTCAAATTTTATAAATAAATTAAAATTAATATTTTACATCTAAATATTTAGATTGATATTTAATTTTGTAAATGAGTTCATATCGGGTACGAACTTAAATGTGCATTGAACTCCAACTCATCTCCATCAAATAATAAATTATTTTGAACATTTAGTTGAGATTATCACTAAAAACAGCTCTACCACGTCTAAAATAAATGATCCGAGTTCGAACGATGGGTTACCGGGCGTTGGGTAATAAACAGAGGTAAGAAGGGCTTTTAAGAAATAGTTAAAAGGTGAGGCGCGGTTTCAAAATCTGCCTTTCTAAGGGAGGTTTTCTAAATAAACACCTAAAATTTGAAAAAAAGAATTATCCAGGTGGAAAACGCTGGAGACAGGCGGGTGCAACGTCGTCCAGGCTGACGGCGGGCCCCACACCCCTCGTGCGGGCACGCACATGCAGCTGCTGGGTTGTCCGAAAGGAAGGAATTAAAAATAGCATTTTTTTTTCTCGAGAAGAAAAAATCAATATTAATTCGCATAGGAACAGTTACTCCCACGCCTCCCACGCAGCCTCGCCACGTCGGCGACCGTCCATTTTCTGCTCCCCCGCTGCCTTCCCGTTCCCATTCTCATCATTCTCGTTCCCGTTTCCATCCGGGGCTCTTCCTCTCCCTCGTCGTTGTCGTCGTCGACGACGTCGTTTTGGGGGTAATCGGAGAGATCAGGGATTGCGCAGTTATGTCTTCGGTAAGATCTCGTAATTATTCGCTGCGATCCGTGTTAAAGATCCCGTTGTGAGCTATCCGTGTCATGATTCCAGTTTCCATTGGTGTTCTGTGCCTTTTCTGGGGCGTTCGGAGATCCTCAGCGGCCAATCTTTTCCTTTTTGCCATTGTCGGTTGAGCATTTCAGGATGGTTTGGCAAATGGGAACTGCGGCTTTGGATTTTTGGCGCTCCGTGTGTTGGTTTGATCCACTTTGTTTTTGGTGGAATTGGAAGGGGCCAATGTAAAACGCACCTGGTAACTGGTAAGTAGGAGGCGCCTGTTTTGATTAGGGGACAGAGAGGAATAAGGAGATGGTGAGGGTTTGCATGGAGAAGGATCGTCTTGGATGAAGGAGGAATGTCCTTGTTGACAGGACAGATGTGAAAATGGTAAATAAGTACCAATATAGCACTGCTATTTTTTGTTTTCTGATTTGATTATCGAAAGGAAATCGTGTGTGGGTGGGGGTTCAGTCCGTGTTGATTAGGAGTTATATTCTGTGAATCCTCGGAAAAGGTCCATGATCTTAGGCTCTGCCTTCCTTGATGCGTTTGTGATTTTATTTTTGGATACATTCTTTTTCTTGTCTGTATAACCTTCAAGCACTTGATGATTGCATCTTGAAGTATTTTTATACAATTAACATTTACTGTATTTGCTACGGCCTACAGAAAATATTAGAAATTTGATCTTCTATTAGAACTGGTGGCTGCAGTTTTGTCTTGTGGTTCAATCTTTCTGAAGACATCACAGATTTGTCCATAGAGAATGGAACTTTTTTGGGTTTGAATATTTTTCTCAGAAAAATTGGCTCAATATACAACTTTCTACCTCCAATTATGTATATAGTTGATTTGTGAATTTATACCGCATCTCACAATGGTGAGTACAATATGAAAAAATAACGACTTATGTAAGAAAATATGGAAGGTGGGAAATAGAAAAGTGGTTCATTGCTCTAGTCATAGTTTGATAACCTCTTTTGTTTTCTGATAAGGATATCTAAACAAATTAAATATTCATTACATTGAAACTTCAAACAACTATATATCATTGCCATTTATTGCAATATATTCATCAACAACTATTTTTCCACTCAAAATTCTCTTTTCTTGATGTTACTTCATTTTATTCAATGTCAGTATGTTTATTCCTCTTTAAATAATTTAAGGATCTTTGCAGTTTTCTGATGATCCATGATTTGCAAGATCAGCAGTTCTAGACCGGGATTGACTGTTTCTGAATGGGGATCTGCACCAGCCAAACTGAACTCGAGGGTTAAGGTTTATTAGATGTGAGCCTCACCTGGGATTGACCTAGTTCTGGCTAGATCAGCAAGGATCGACTGATTGTAAACTGGAACTGGCCAATCTTGACGTACTGTTAAACCGGCAAGGTCTGGCTAAGATTGGACCAAGATCAGCTGATCCTGAGCCTGGATCAGCCTGTCATAATCAACTGAGCATATACTTTGGCTTAGTTGGACCCAGTCCAGGATTGTCCAATCCATCAAGTCTGATCTTGACCCAGAATTCCTTTTGAGTACCCTAGCATTCAATATGACAAGAAAACTATGAAAACTTGCCAGTTTTTCAAAATATATTCATCAACAAGTATTCTTTTTCTTTACATTTTTTGGCTGTTATTGGCAATCTTATTGATGCTATAATAGTATCCTTTTTATCCCTTCATTTTCGCATGCCATTTTCTTATTTTATGGTTCATTCTGTGCATTTACCAATACGTTATGACAGTCAGATCAAATGTGTGATGAATGTATTAGAAAAAAAAGTAAGAGTAGTACTAGTTTATGAGAAATCAAGAAAAGGGGAATTTAGACGGTTTAGACACATTAGACTGACCAAGGAAGCTCCGAATCATTAAATATATTCTCATAGTGGAAGGAAGAGAGGGTGCAGAGGAGCAAGATTAATCAAGATTAATTTAGATGAAGATAATTGAATGCTCTCTAGAGGATTTGAACTTCCCTGAAGTGGTAACCATAATCATTCACTTTTGGGTCACGATCATGTATAACTAACCCTGAATAGTTTGGGATAAATGGTTAGTGTGTACTTTTCCTTGCATAAATGGCCTGATTTGCACTTTTACTTTGCCTTTATGCTAACTCTTGAAAGATTTTTGTTTTGATTGTATGTGTTTCTCTCTATATTTGTGTGTATAGGATTTTTAACATGCAAGTCCCAGCATTAATGGATATTTCTGGATATATTCCCATAATTCTGGGAAGCACAGTCTAATAATCTTTGAGTCCTCTCTCCAGTTACAATTTAGTCCCCTGCCATTAAGCACCATTATGAAATTGATATTCTAAAGGAAATATTATATTTTTAATACAAAAATAGTTATACGTGGTGAAATTGCTAAATTGCCTTTAGTTATTTAATATTAATCCCATGTTTTTGAGATTTGTTTAAGATTTGCAAATTAGTTCCGTCCTCTCTTTTCTTTCTTTTTGGTACCTGTTTTATGTGTTCTTTCCTGTGTTCCACATAATGCAGATGAAAGTGAACTCATCTTTTGGCTATTATAAACGTATAGATGTCTTATCTGTTAGTTAAAATTTACTGATTAAAATTTTCAACCAGTTAAGTTTTGAACTTACAAGCTAACCTCTAATCTACTACAATGCATGACCTTGGTGTGACCCATGGCAGTGGCTATGTTATGGTGAGCTGGAGTGAGATTGTCCTTGAAAGTAAAAAGAGGATGAGTTTTACATGGAGGGCATTGGAATCCTTGGGTATGCATGTACATCCCATTGCAAGCAGACAGAACAGGCACAGTGTGGGATTGGCTATTTCGTACTCCTATAGGATCATTTTTTGGTTCCAGAAAAGGAGAAAAACAAATAATTATCAGGAATGTTGTGATAGAAGTCTCTTTGGCTATAATTTATCAGATGTCACTTCATTCCTCTTGCTTATTTGGTTTGCATCAACAAGTTAGGTTGTTGTACCATGTTCAACTTGAGGGCACTCCTTTAAGTTTCTTTTCAATTCTGCAAACTGTAATCAGAGTGTATATCTTTGGAGCTTTTATTTAATGCTATCTATGTGAGACTTTAGCTGTTACCTTTGCATCATCATTCACAAATCCATTCATACTTCAATTCTTGATCTCTTCTTATCATCGTAAGGATAATTCATTGTTTTAGGATAGAAATTCTTGTTATGAAGTGAAAACAAAAATCTTCTAGTGTGGACATTTTGTCCCATCAATAATTTCATTTCTTCTTTTTTTTTGCCTAGTTGAAGCCTATTATTCTGTATTCTGGCTATTTATCTCTTGTAACTCTATATTTAGCCTGGGGAATGGTTTGGTTGATTCTGTCAAGTGAGTTCACATGGTGGGTTGCTTGTTTGGTTGTTGGCAGATTAACAGATAAATGTACCGCACTTTTTCGAGTACCTTTAGCTACTGCATTGTCTATCAATGTAATAGCTTGATGACTTTCATCTTCTTGTATTGTCTTGTCTTTATTAAGTACTATGTTTGCTGTTATTAACAGTTTTGATCCATGGCTAATTATATAACTCATGACCATTTCCATAAACCAGGAAAAGGGAGTTCCTCTACCCAAATTTGGTGAGTGGGATGTAAACAATCCTGCTTCGGCAGAGGGGTTCACTGTCATATTTAACAAAGCCAGAGATGAAAAGAAGACAACTGGAGCAAGTGGATCCTCAACTTCACCACAGTGGAAGGATGAAGGTGGATATAGGCAAGACCCGAACTATGTGCAACCAAGTAAAAGTGTAAGGTTCCCGTAGCCTTAGAATCTTAAAGCCACCCATGGTACAAATTGATTCAGTAATCGATGTCTCTCAACCTTTCATCTATTTTGGCTTCTCTATACCGGAGCTCATATTTCCGATCTTTCTACCCATATCTATCCTTGACCTGATTGTTTGTTTTTTTTCTGATACTAATGCAGAGAAAGTGGTTCTGCTGTGGTTGATTTGTGGCTCTAAGATCGTTCATTCATGTCTTTGCCGGTCTTGCCACGCACCAAAGAACATCAGCTATATGGATATCTTGTCATCAGTCACTTTTATCATACCGCTGCTTTCAGTATATAGTGCATCACCCTATAGGGTGAATGAGACAACAAATGAGTGTGAATATATTTGATTTTTCTCGTCTTGCTAGAGGGACTGTTGGCTGGATGATGTTGTACGAATAACCATTTTAGCATGCCATGGCAGCTTCATAGCATGTTTTGTATACTTGCGTTTGGTGATTCTATCTTTCAGGTGCTAGTGGAGTGGCAATGATCACAAGAATAAATTCTTCCATGGTTTGGCCATCCACTTCCACTGATTGTTTCCTACCCACACACCTATGTGCAAGGCTGTATATGTTGGGTTCTTAAGCCGTGTTGTCGTGAGTATGAGGCATGCCGGAGCTGGCAATCTGCAACACAATGTGTGGGGGCTGTATAACTAGGTGGGGACCACAAGAAAAAAATATCACCTCCTTTTTTGCCCAATAAGGAATTTTCTATAAACCTATTTTTTAATGGTTGCTAAACACCTTTTTGAACAAATTTTGTAAGAAACCATTTTTTTGTACAGAATCTCAATTTTCCATGTAACCAAAGATCCGTTAACCCTTTGATTATAGAATACAATCTGCAGCCTGCACTCATATATTGAATAGCAGCATTGATAATATACACTAAGCTAAACTTTTTCAAATATAAAAACAAGAGTTTGTCTATTAGACATTGAGGCTGAGCGTTTTCTTTCAGATAGTTCTTTGGTCCCCATTCCAGAATGCTATCTTCAATTGAATCGTGTGTTTGTGTCTGTGTCCATATATATTTATACACACACATATGAACCTTTTTCAAACTTCACTATTTCTATGCTTAAGAAATACCTTAATTCTCCAAGAGCTCAAGTTCAGCAATCAATGCATCTTTTAGACAGCTGATCCCAACCGCAGAATGCCAATCTGACCCCATTGGATTTAACCCCAATTTATCTGACTCCGCATCGGATCAAATGATCAAGCCATTGGGTCGGCTGGATGGGCTGGTCGGAGTGGGTCAGCCAGTTCGACTTGGCAAGACCTGGATCACCTGAATCACCCCGGATTGTCCAATATTGGAACTTGATCTCGGATTCTATCCGGTCCGATTTGATCCAAGTCGACACAGGTCACCGACCCTTGTGATCCAGGTCAGGTTGGGCTGGACCGACCCACACCCAACCCGATCCTTCTTTCCTGACCCATCAGTTTTGTCCCCCTACAATGATGACGACCATGACATTGACAGAATCATTTGTTCATTCTTAAACAGTGTGGCAGCCATCGTTGGAAACCAAATATGAGTGTTGCAAGGCAAAGTTGATCAATATAATGCTTTTCCAAACTTGCAGACATTCCCCATTTGTTGTAGTTGTAGAAGGAAGCATATGGATCTCTTCTTGTAAGTCACCATTCAAAAAAACATTCTTTCCTCCATCCAACAAAGCATGCAAGAAACATCACAAAGCAAGTGAAAAAACAAATCACCTAGCTTTGAAGTTTTTCTTTCAGAGATCAAGCCTCTCGATACCAATTCTGTAACTAAGTGCAAACACTTGGCAACTAGGCTGGTTTTGTACCATAATCATTTTTTCTTACTTCCTCATATTTTACACTTCCATTTGCACCAATAGATGTTCTACCTTGTGGAAGATTAACCATTTCTCACATACCAGCCTTAACCTGTGTATCTTCTTCTTCTTCTTCAATTGTGGTTCCTCAATGGATTCATAAAGGAGTTGGGATTAGAAGTTGAAGAGATGATAATGAATGCAGAAATTCTGATAGCAAGGGATAATATGACAATAGTTTATGAATTTTGAGAAAGGGTATTATGCAACGCCGATGGCAATCACGGCGCTCAAATTGATAGAGGGATCCAACCCATCAGAATCATCTCCATGGTTGACTGGATTTAGATCTATATACAAGGCTATAAAACCCTTCAACTGACAGTCTCCATTTGAGACGTCTGTGCTAAGGCATAGATGCGTAAACATAGAGACAACTATATAATTACTGTGAAGCAATGCTAAAGATTGTGATCAAGATAGAGAACAAAAATGAGGATGTAAAAGAGAGGATCGAAATGAATAAAACATCCTAAGATGGCAATTTTTCATGTTTAGCAGCACCATTCTACTGAGGCAAATATATATGCACAAGATGTCTCACGAGCAACAAACATAATGAATGAAACCTCATTTGTTTTAACTTAATTGATGTCTGACCTCTTGAAAGATATTTGAATACGAATAATAACCACTTGAAAATTACTTAATTTTAAGTGATTCGTTAATTTTTTTTTATTTTTAAACTAATATTTTATGTTCCATAAAATAAATTAGAAATAAATTTAAGATTTTAGATATTTTATTAAATCAAATCAAATGCCTCCTTAACTCATTGGATTAAGCTGCCAAACAAGAGATTTCAACAGCACAGCCAACCTCAGCTCGGATTGTGATAGGTAAACCAAGTTATTTTATAGGGTGTTTGGTTGCACAGTAAAATTTTCTACACTTTGGTGATATAAATTATATTTAAAATAAAATCTAAGGTAGCTAATGGTGTGTTTGGTTGCATGATAAATTGGGGTCTTGTTACAATTTTATGTTTTTGTAACAAAACTTGTTAAATGAGGTGTTTGACAACATTACAATGAGGTGATCCAGTGGGGATCGAGCGCTGCACCGGCAGCGTTCGATCCCTCGCCGGCACTGCGCTGCGCCATGAGCCTGGCCACTGGGCCAGCGTGTCCAAAAAGAAAAAAGAAAAAAAGACAACATTACAATTTTATGTTTATAATGAGTTTTCATTCTTGAACAAAAAAAGGGTGTCACCCCTTTTCTATCTAGTGGTTCCTCACCTTGTTTAGTCATATATGATATCAACTGTTTTTTATAGTCATATCTTCCCAAATATGATGATTTTAAGTCATTGATTGATTAGCTCAGATTTTATTTCAATATAATTTTTTATCATGAAAGTGTATAAAAATGTATTGTGCAAGCAAACACCCTATAAAGATTTAAATTTATTATGTTTGGTAAGATATGATCATAGAAAACAATGAAAACCATGTATAACTAAAAAAAGTGAGGGAGCACAAAGAAGAAAGGAATCTCACAAATTTTTTTGTCTAAGAAGAAGTTCACCATAAAAATACTTTTGTAATGATTGTCAATTATGTGTTTTAGCATGTTTTATTACAAAAACATGTTTTGTATCAAAAGCCCATTAGAGATCATCAATTAACGTGATAAAAAGTACTGCTATTGAAAGATTGGAGAAGATAAAATCATGCACACCTGAATAAATAATTAGGAGCGCAAATAAACCAATTTACACAAGAAGTAGCTCAAAACTTGACTTGGTAAAGACTTGAGTGGACTCCATTTTAAATGAGCAAACTTGAACAAATAAAAAAGAGAAAAACTTAATTCATTTAAGAACAGAACTTCAGCAGATAGTGACTTGATTTAATAAAATCTACGAAAAATTCATTTAAGTAGTTGATTAAACACTTGAATAAATATTAATCAACTACTTGATCAGTATGTCCAATTAATGAACTCAATGACGCTTTAATTATTTTTAATCTAATGCCCTATTTGGTTAGGGTATCAATATTGATATCATACATTAAAATTTCTAGTGGATAGGGTATCAATATTAAAATTGTTGATAAGTAACAAGAAATATCTACGGTCTAATGTCCTATTTGTACAAACAGAAAACATGTTATTGACGATAACTTATCGGCGACGGATAGACATATGCCATCGCTACTATACAAGAATTGGTGACGGCAAAGGTCATCACGAAGGCATAAAGAAAAACCTAGGATTGGTTTTCAAAGGAAATGATAGCTCATTAGTGAAGGCATCAACATGTTGTCGCTAATGTACTTTACTAGCGATGGCTTAAGCCCTCGCTAGTGACCCCCGATTGTAAGTGATGATGGTTGAGGAGTCTTCGCCAATGACTAAGAATTTTTAAACCGTGCAGTACCCGTTCCCTTCCCCTTAAAGATTTTTAAACCATGCAGTCCCCTTTCTCTCCCCCTTCTTTCTTCTTTACTCTCTTTCTCTCGAAACCTTTTCCCACCGCTGCTACTTACCGTCGCAGTTGCTAGCAATGGTCACCATCATCAACATTGTAGCTCTCTCTCTCTCTCTCTCTCTCTCTCTCTATCTCTCTCTCTCTCTCTCTCTCTCTCTCGCTCTCGCTCCATGGTTGGTTGCGGGAGTCCCCTTGTCAGAGCCCCCGACCATTGGCCACCATCGTCACCACCGGCCACCCTCGCCATCTTCACACCGAATCTCTTCTCCTTTAGATATATATATATATATATTCATATATTTATCCTAATCTATCTAGGATTTTTAAGTCCTATTTAAGATTTAATTTAGAGTTTATTTGAATTAAATTTAGTAGTATTTTGTTAATTTTGTTATTGTAAGGTTTATTTAAATGTGGTTTGAATATGAGTGGAATGAGATGTTTGGTTGCGAGTTAGATTAAATTAAAACAATATTTTTAGATAGTTCACTTAAATCTTCACTTCGGATTTTTTAAGTATAGTTTTTTAGGCCTTATTTGAGTGTGATTTCATCTAAATTTGTTGATTTCATTTTTTATGCCCAAAGAAACCTTCAATAGAAAATGGAGGAATTTCAAGATCGGCTACTTCTTATACTTTTTAACCATAACCATCCATGTTTAAAGAAAAAGAAAAAGAAATAAGTAAATTTATATGTCGACTAGTTCATACCTATTCTTATCTTACGAATTGCAATCAAACTAGATCAAAAACCAACATGTTATGTTCAGTTTGGTTTGGTTCAACCGGTCTGAAAATCCAATCCAAACCAGTTATCAATTTGGCCTAAATGGGATTAAAATCGGTTTGTATTGGCCTAAACAAACTTAAAAACACAAAAAGGAGTAGTCAAACCATGGTCCCTAATTGGCCTTAAAAGATAAAAAAAAGTTAGAAACCAAACAATGGCCATTTAGAAACCAGTAAATTCGATTTACTGGTTTCATTTTGATTCATAAGGCCTCTCAGATCAAACGGGTAAATGCGCTAAACCAATTTGATTTGATTTTTAAGACATTTGAATCCAAACCAAATCAATAAACCAAATAAATCAGTTTGTTTTGATTTGTATGGCCTTTCAAACCAAAACAAACCATTAAATAGAATAAATTGATATGGTTTGATTTCTATGGCCTAATAAACTAAACTAGTAAACCGAATGAACTGGTTTAATTTAATTTCCAAGACATTTCAAACCAAACCAAACTAGAAAAACCAAATAAACCAATTTGTTTACTTTTTATGGCCTTTCAACCCAAACCAATCTAAATTGTTAAATAAAATAAACCACTTTGGTTTGATTTCTAAGGATGTTTAAACTAAATCAATTTAGTAAACCATATAAATTAGTTTGATTTAAACATATTATTTGGTTGGAGACTTGATAAACATATTTAACTGTTCATGTTCATCTTCTTTCATTTTCAGGAAGTTTCAAATGAGATCCTCGCACAAAATTTGCTTCTATTAGAGGAGTTTGGTTTGGTTTAATATTATTGTTTTTAATACGTTAAGATTTTGCATTGCATTTTTGTTCATATTTTATTATTTGTATTTCATTTTTTGAATACATATTTATATCTAAATTGGACCTTTATATAAGAGTAGATGAGTTCTTTAAATGAGTCATGAATAGATAACCCTAACAGATTAGTTCCTAGGTGTATTTAAGAAATAGAAGAATTCTTAAATAATGTTTTTTATGAACGTAGAAGCCTATTTAGACATCGTCAGGATAATAATTTAATTAAGTGCCCTTATAAAAATACAGTAACACTTTTATTTTAAAAAGTCATGTTGTAAAAGAACATTTAATAGTAGATGCCATATAATTAAATTATTGAACGTAGATTAGTCAAGGTGAAGTCAATGTTAATTCAATTGATGAAGATGATGTCCAATTAAATGAACCACAAGATAAAAGCGTACATGACAAAGTGATGGAAATGATCTAAGTATTCAAAATAATCAAAAAATAATTAGACATTGCAAGGATGAACCAAATATATAAACACACATAATTTTAAGTTACTAAAAGATGCGTAAACACCTTTGTACGAAGGTTGCAAAGATTTGTCCAAATTAAAGTTTATTCTAAAGTTGATTCAATTAAAATAAATAATTGGTCTCACTGGGAAAATATGAATAACATACTATCTTTATTTAAAGATATTGTCTAAAGATGCAAGTGTTTATGACATTTCGTACGAACTTAAAAAAATTGTTAAGGACTTAAGACTTAGTTATCAAAAAATAATTGTATGTAAGAATGATTATATTCTCTTTTGGTAAGAGAATACAAATGAAATTGCATATCCACAATGTGAAACTTCAAGACATAGAGATGATCCTATATATAAGAGTAAGAAAGTGACATAAAAATATTACATTATTTTTCATTAAGAGATACGTTGCAACATTTGTTTATATCAATGACGCTGATAAGTGAATGACATGACATAAAGCCATGTTCTTATCAATCAAATGGTGAAATGCGTCATCCTTTTGATTCCTCCGCTTGGAGAAGAGTTGATGAACTATATCTTGATTTTGCATTAGAGAAATGCAACATTCAACTTGGGTTGGATGCATATGGTTTTAACCCCTTTGTTAACATGCTGTTAAAATGTAGTGTGTGGCATGTTATTATAGTGATTTATAATTTACCATCATTGATATCTACGGAAGCAACATACATGATGATTTTATGTTCAATATCATGTCAAAGAGCTCTCGAAAATGATATTGATGTATTCTTGTAACCATTGGTGGAAAAGTTAAGATATTAATGAGAGATTGGATTGTAGATATATGATGCTTCAAAGAAAGAGATTTTTTTTCATGAATGCCATATTGCTAAGCACCATATAACATTCACAATTTTATTGGATATGAAATTAATATATTTAGATGGAGTACTAAATAAAATTCATGTTATGTATTGCTATCAGTTTTAAAATTAATATTGATACACTTAATTAACTATGCTATACCAAATAAGCTATAAAAGATGCTACGTGTAGTGGTCATTTTTCAATTTGAAAGTTGCAATTTGCTCTAGCAATTTCAGAAGTCGATACATGCAGCAAGAACTTTCAACGAAATCGCTACTTCTTGTAGCAACTTCGAAAGGGGGCAGTTTCAACCCCAATGGCTCCTCCCTCTTCTTTCCCTACTAGTCAAGACATGTGCTCCGCGGGAATAATGTAATATAATTGTTATAAAAATATTTTAATATAAATTTATAATAAATTTTAAATTTAAAAAAATAAATTAAATTTAAGATTACATATATAGATTTAGAAATATACATCTATTAAAAAGTGACAATGCGTCAAAGTACCATTTGTATTAATAACATTTTTTATAATATATATATTGGTTAGGACCCTGGTAGACTTATTCTGAATGAATCTTACATAGAATGAAATGGGTGTTTTCATGTTGACATCCCTTAATAATCAGTTAATATACATATCCAGATATTTGCTCCAGCAGATATCTTACAATTAGATAATATGTACATAAATAAATATGAATCCCTACGTGGTAGGCAAAACCTGGGTCAAGGTCAAGACCAGATCCGACAGCTTCTAAACAATTTAGATTGGTTGGTTAGTTTCAGAATTAAAAATTAAATATTTAATTATAGATGTGTTCACAGCCCTACATGTCGTATTAATTCAGACCTCTACTCTATGCTGTACGCAGTACAAATTGGTTATATATTTTAATTGGTTCCAGTTTCTTCGGTTTATATACTTTTTAGTCTTTAAGATGAATATTTATGTAGTGTAAGAAATGGACCGACTTGTCATGGGAGTAAACCACCACCTATAATGCTATAAACAACATTATAAAAAACATGAATAATTTATTAATGTCAAAATTGATACCAAATTTGTCAATGATAATACAAACCAGATTTATACAAAAATCTATACAAACTCAATGCAAGAAATCTTGATAATTGAAGTGCCCACTGGTCCCGTAACCCAGTGGGGAAAGATACTTATGGTCATGAAAAGGGGGAGAAATTGGTGATCCAACAGGTCATATCCGTGAGATTTTAAGATATCTGATTGATTCTGCCAATACTTGAGGAAGTAAACAAAAATCGTAAAAAATAGAAAACATATTTGTTACTTGTTTACATCCTAGAAAGGCAGCTGGGCTCGGCATATGCATCACCACCATCCTCACTCAACCCTCCACCCTTTTGGTTAATCGAAGAAAAATATTTAAAATGGATAGTACAAGTATTATTAATACAATCAACATAACTCCATTTTCTTTATTCATCAGGCCTTTGCAAACCCTCCGTTGCACATCTTGTCATGATTTTACCAAGTTAAAAAAATTTCTAAACTCAAGTATTTTGGTCCAATCCTTCTCATTCATTTACATTAGTAATAGTGAAACTGTATCTTAAAATTCAAATTTTACAAATATATATATATATACCATGCAACATGATAAATAACTTTATCCAATGACCATCATCTATTCATCTCATAGAATGTATTCCAAATGTGCTGCCTTACGTGTATAAGGGTCAATTCTGCCAATTTGCATCTTCGCGTGATTATGTTGGAAATAATATTAGATTCATGTGAGAAGTATATGTAAGATTGCTAAATCTTGAAGACATCGAAAGAGGTCCGGTATGCACCTTATAAATTCGTATGAATTTGTGAAGGTACGGCACTAAGAAAAACAGTATGTTGAAAAAGTGCATAAGTGCATTGTATGGTATAGACTCTGTGAAGGGGGGGGGGGGGACGATGATGAGATCGATTTGGGACTCCGGCGATGGGGCTATAGCTTGTGTACATCCCATAAGGATTAGCCACCTATTTATAGGGCTTGTGACCCCCATTCCCTCCGTCCCAAATCAATACCGCCCAATTATTCCATTTCCTCCTTAACACCAAGGAGAATATTATGTATCATCAATACCGATTTCAAAGAAGGGAATGCTTACTATTGGCCTTGGTTTCTATTTGTTGGCCATTTCTAAAACGTTGGGTAACGTTCTTACATCTCCCACTTGGCCAATAAATAAACATACTCCCTCTTTCTGTGAAGCAAAAATATTTTATACTTCACCTATCTATTAGATACATATAGTTTTTTTATGTATTCTCACTATCCATGAAATACATAGATATTTCTATCTCACTATCCATGAGATTTATAATATTCCTATGCATTTCCACTGTCCATGAGATGTATATATATATTTCCATGTACTCCCACTATTTATGGGATACATATATTTCTATACATTCTCATTATCCGTGGGATGCATAATTAATTTCTTTGACTCATATGTTCTTGAGTCCCATCAAGCCAACATGCTTAATGAAATTTTCCGCCGGCATTCCTTTTGTCAAAGGATCATCAATCATATCACTGGTGGGGATATAAGTTACCTTTACTTCCCCTTTCTGTACAATATCCCGAATATAGTGATATTGTATTTCTATATGTTTTCCTTTTGAGCTATTTGCTCCACTATTAATCAAGCTGATGGCGGCTTGATTATCACAATAGATCTCAATTGGCCCATCAACCAAATTGAGACCTAAATCTATCAAAAATCGTATAATCCAGACGGCATGAGTAGTAGCCACACTACAGTAATATACTCGGCTTCCTGTGTATCGTGCCACACACCCTTTGTTTCTTGCTTTCCCAAGAACAAATGACCACCAAATATGAACAAGTGTCCCGAAGTGGACTTTCCATCATCCGTATCCCCTCCGAAATCTGCATCGGAGTAACCAAGCACATCAAGTGTTTCCGCTTGGTAAACTAACTTGTGGTGCACCGTACCCTTTAGGTACTTCATTATCCTTTTAACAGCTTCCCAATGTGCTGGACTAGGATTAGCTTGGTACCTACTAACCAAGCTCATAGGATATGCTATGTCCGGTCTTGTACTCATCATTGCATACATTAGGCTTCCAATTGCCTCAGCATACGGCACCTTGAGCGGACCTTGTCCCTTTTCGGGACATTGCTCTTTTCCCAACCGTTTTCCATACACTAACGGTGTAGGTGCCGGATTGCAATTATGCATTCCAAATTTCTTGAGTACAGACCTTAAGTATTTTTCTTGGTTTATACTTAACAATCTAGAACTTCCTGTCCCTTTGTATCGGGACACCAAGGACATAGGACGCCTCTCCCATATCCTTCATCTCAAATTTCTCACTGAGCTCAGTTTTTACCTTATTCAACATTCCGATGTCATTACCGGCGAGCAATATATCATCCACATATAAGGATAATATAATCACCATGCTCCCACTTTTCATGACATACACACAGCTATCCAACTGATTTGGAATAAAGCCAAGTTGAATAACAACATCATGAAATTTGAGATACCATTGTCTAGATGACTGTTTCAAACCATAAATTGACTTTTTCAATTTACACACCTTTCCCTCTTGGCTTTCCTCCCCGAAATCCTTCAAAGCCGTAGCATATAAATATCCTCCCTTAACTCTCCGTTAAGGAGTGCAGTCTTGTCATCCATCTGGGGTAATTCCAGGTCAAGATGCGCTATAATAGCCAAAATAATTCTTATTGATGCAAATTTTGCAACTGGTGAGTAAGTTTCTTGATAATCTATACCTGCTTTCTGATTATAACATTTGGCAACTAGTCGGGCCTTAAATTTTTCTATTGACCCATCAGCTTGAAGCTTTTTCTTAAAAACCCATTTACACCCAATAGCTTTCCTATTCTTGGGTAAATCACACAATTCCCACACTCCATTAATTTTCATGGAGTTTATTTCTTCTTTCATAGCATCTAGCCATAATTCTGATTTGTGCGATTTCATGGCATCAATATAGTTTACCGGATCTGTGTGATTTTCCTCATCTATGTCTATTGTCAGACATGAAGGCTCACATGAGTATAAGTAGAAATCATCCATCCACACAGGTGGAGTTCTATTTCTTTTGTTGCCAATTGCAGGTACATCAGGTTGTGTTTCTATCATAGGATCATTTTGTTCCTCAACTATTTCTTGTTGAGTTGTTTCTGCTATCCTTGGTTCTTCCTCAATTATTGGATCATTTCTAGAGTTATCATTGTAATAGTCATCATCTATCGCAATTAGAGGTTCCTTCTCATTTTCATAAGATTCCTCTTCCTCTAGACTTTCTAGGAATGTAGCATCCCTATATTCAATGATCCTTTTATCTTTATGAAAGAACCTATAACCATAAGATTTTTCACAATATCCTATGAATTTACACTTCAAGGTTTTTGGTTCCAACTTATCTCTAAGTTGTTCTGGGATGAGAACATGGGCTGTAGAACCCCATTTCCTGAGATGACTCAGATTTGGTTTCCTCCCATTCCACAATTCATAAGGTGTACATTCGATAGATTTGGTGGGTATTCTATTCAATATGTAACTTGCCGTGAGCAATGCTTCTCCCCAAAATTTCTTGGGAAGACTAGAATGGGATAGCATACATCTAACCGCATTCATCAGAGTTCTATTTTTCCTTTCTGCCACACCATTTTGTTGTGGCATATATGGCATTGTTACATGCCGTTTTATTCCATGCTCTTGGCAATATGATTCAAACTCTTTCGAGTTATATTCTCCACCTCTATCTGTTCTTAACACCTTAATATCTCTACCCAATTGTCTTTCTACTTCTGCTCTATATCTTTTAAAACAGCTGAATGCCTCAGACTTAGCAGAAATAAGATATACATAGGCATACCTTGAGTAATCATCTATGAAACTTATGAAATATTCTTTGTTATTGTATGTCTTTATGCTTAATGGGCCACAAATATCCGAGTGGACCAATTCTAACAATTCTTGTGATCTATGTCCTACCGAGAATGGTTTCTTAGTCATCTTTCCGACCAAGCAATGTTCACAAGGTGATAACTCAACCTTAGTTAAACCAGGTAGCAAATTCATCTTTATTAATTTTTCCATTTTAGATTTTCCGGGATGACCCAATCTAAAATGCCATAGATCACATTCAGATAAGACACACAAAGAATAATCAGAAGTTTCAATTTCACTTATTTCAGTTTCAACTACAGGGATACAAAATAAATCATGCTCGGCACATATTTTCCCATAGCAAGCACCTTCTTGTCTTTCCCTATAGATACCTTCGATTATAGAATCTGACCGAGGCCATTCTTCATCAATGTTTGGAACAATAAATGAGGTTCCACGGATTTTTGTGCATAGAACACATCCTTGAGGACCATGATGTTATCCCCAAGATCCAGCTTATAAGTTCCAACACCCTCCACATCGAGATAGGTATTGTTCCCCATATATATCCTCTGCTCACCAACATTAAGCTTTTGAAAGGAGACAAGTCCTTTCTTTGTCTTTGCAATGTGCCTTGTTGCTCCTGAATCTATCCACCACTCATTTGAATCAACCAAAGCGGCGTTGCATTCAGTTACTCCAATAAATTCTCGCTTTCCGCTCCTTTGTTGCCGGGTGCCTATTTACACCTTTATTCTCTTGCTTGTTGGGACAATTAGCCTTAAAGTGACCAAATTTCCCACATACGTAGCAAGCACCTTTAGGAACCTTCTTACCTTTGTTTTGGAATTTATTCGAGCTATGACGCTGTGGCTTATGGAATCGATCTTGAGCAATAGGCCTTCGGTTCATTGCATTAGCCTCTTCTAAGTTTGCCTCTAGTCCTTTTCTTCTAGCAATAATATCTTGTTCTATAGCTAATCTTGAAGGCAAGTCAGTGACAGATAAAACTGAACCACTCATTCTTAAAGTTGTGGCTGCCATGTCAAGGGAAGGTGGCAAGCTATTTAATATAGTCGCCACTTGCAACTTTTCTGGAATTTCAGTTCCCGCAGTTGCCAAGTCCTTAGCCATAACAATCATTTTATTCACATGCTCAACTGCGCTATCACTTTCTTGCATCTTACATGTGTTGTATCGATGCAAAAGGAGTTGAGTATTTACCTCAGTCTTGGTGTCATACTTCTCCTTGATAGCTTTCCAAAGTTCATTTGATGTTTCATATGCTTCAAAGCATTTTATCAAATTATCTTCCATGAGCATGAATGTCTTAGCCTTCTTATCATCTATAATCCACTGATCCCTTCTTTTCTTTTCCACTTCAGTGGAATTTTCATTAAGTTCTGGGATATCAGCATCTAAGACATATTCTATGTTATCATGAATAAGACCATATCTTATCTTTCGGTGCCACATATCATAATTTGTTCCGTTCAGTTTGTCCAACTTTGCCAATTCCGAAGCTATAAGTTTACTTGCCATTAGGACTAGAAAATTTCTGAAATGTAAATAACAAGTTTTCATGATTTTCCAAACTAACATGATGGCAATTAAAATTAAACTAATTATTATGCTAATCATGCTATGGATTATGACAAGTTTGAAATAATTAACAATATACACAATTTTTTTTTTAAATAGCAAATGATGACAACAAATATTATGTAATCAATTACATGCACAAAATTGAAATTAAAGAATGAACATGTAATTAATCAAGTAACTAAGCAATTAAGTACGGACATATATGAACGTAGTTAGCATAACAAGAATACTAAAATTATTCTGTTTAATCATACAAAATGAAGAATATTATCTTCGAATACCAGATATATAAATAATGCTTATATAATCACAATTTTTTTTTAATTAACCTAAAGACACACATGCAATTATATATCCTACAGTATTTATATACAGGGATATATGCAAACAATGATAAATTATTGATGTAACCGATACGTTACTAGCATGTGGACAGCCGTAATTGCTTTGTTAATTTAAAATTAATCAAAAATACCTCCTTTAACCAAAGAGGGCAAATAACGCACAGAGGCCACGGTTGGGAGAGCAGCAGCGTCCGCGGAAGAAACTTGGCGAAGAAGCTTCCAAGATGCGGCTGCTGATCTCGCGAGAAGACGATGGCGCTTTGGGATTCAATGGCTCCAAAGACCGGCTTCAACTAGAAGATCAGGTCTGGCGGCTGCTGCGAGGTCTGGCGTTGCAGGTGCTGCGGCGGACGGCGTCAACACGCGCGCGGGTGAAGCAAGGCACTGTGCGGCAGCCAGGAGAGGAGCGTCGACGAGGAAGAGGTTGCAGGTGGCAAGGCGGAAGAACGGCAGCGGGCTTCTGTTTTGTCCGTTCGGCAAAACTTCTGCGCAGGTGAAGCCGTGAAAGACGCTCCGCTCTGAGGCAACGGTGGCAGGCACGGAGCCGAGGGAATGCTTACTATTAGTCTTGGTTTCTATTTGTTGGTCATTTCTAAAAGTTCTTACACTCTGTAGTATCCATACTTACATAACTAAGTTCATTGTGGGTATCTTTACATGTATCCTTGTTGCTAGGGCTGTTCAGTATTTGGTTCAACCCGAAAAACCAAACCAAATCAGAAGTTTGGTTCGGTTTGGTTTGGTTTGAACTACCGATCGGTTTGATTTAGTTTCTAGAGTCCTTCAAATCAAACTAAACCGCTAAACCGAATAACCCGAATTAGATTAAAGATTTTATTTTAAGTTATATATAATACAATATTTATGTATCTTTTCTTATACAAATAAACTTGTTTCAAGAGTTTTTAAAACAAATTAATGAAATGTATAAACAAATACACTAAATTTTAATAGAATGTAATTTAAAACAAATAAAATGAAATTATATATTGTTATATTTACTCTACCTCAATAAAATATGGTTTGAACCAAACTAAATCAAACCTAACCGAATTGGTTCAGTTCGGTTTGGTTTGGGAGATAGTTTGGTTTGATTTGATTTGAGAAAAAAATACTCAGAAATCAAACCAAATCAAATCATGAACACCCCTGCTTGTCGCTGAAGATCGGTGCTGCCACTTTCAATGCCTCACATTTCTTCTCCCACCGTAAGAAAATAAGACACATTGAAGCTCCAAAAACATAAAATCTATAATCATCAATTGTATAGTTATGCAAAACTGATAGAAATAAAAGAATTCTACAAGTCTTCAGAAACCAACAAACTCTGTAGGACAATAAATCTAAGAATCCGACAAATCCCAGAACTATGCTGGACGGAACACCCAGATCTCGAGAATTTTAACTTGGTAATTTTGCTATGTAATGAACAAAGAAATAGCTAATTCATTCCTACTCTTCTTATTGTTACGAAAGAAATGTCAGTTGAACTAAATCAATTTGAAAATATAAGAGTGGAATCTTAATTGTTCCATCATTGATTTTCATCATGTGTTACATTATAGCAAAACATCACAAAAACAAGAAAAGGTAGTTGAGCCTGCATGCACTTCCGGTGGATGCTTTTAAGGATCTAAATCATGCGTTCTTTTAAAGATGGGAAGAAACATCCAAACTCATTGAATTTTACAACATTTATCATATTAAATTTTGTATACAAATTGACATTATTTCTGCATTGTTCATCCTATAAATAATACTACTATGTTATTTCGCCCAACTTAAATATATGGATTAAGCAAATTCACTTTGACTCCTGAGTCACAAAAATGGTCAATGAAGACAAAAGTTAATAACATCGAAATTAGTTGACTGATCTACCAACTATGTTAATTAATAACTTTTCGAAGAAAATTAATCATCATAGGACTACTCTCAACAGAGTAAATCCTTCTAGTACCAATTATTTCTATAGAAATCAACCTACCATCGACATAGTAACTAAAACAGCCTACTTTCCAGCGGCACCAATGTCATCTAATTTGAAGGTCATGTCTAAAAATCCCCCAAAACTAGAAAGTTTCGACATCTTAAAAAATAAGAATCGAACCAATCAAAGTTCAAAACAATTATTTCTAATTCATGAAAATTCAACCCTCCAAAAAAGAATGAAATCGAAAGTTCAGAAGACAATAAGTAAAAAAATACCTAAAACGGAAATTTAACCTAATACATAGAATATGAAGTTTAAAATGCTATCGAATTCCAAAGCCTTTAAGATATAAAACCTGAAGCTCAAATAAAAAATTGAAAACTGCCCTAATTAAAAAAAAATCTCTAAATCTGAAACTTGAAACTTAAAATTGAGTCGGAACCCGTAAGCCATTAGATCTGAATGCTTCGTTAATGTATGACACCAAATTAGAAGTACTAAAGTGGGGAGAGGCATTGACCAGATTAATTTGAAGATCAGTAGGTCCGGACCTACCTAAATCAAAGCCTTGGGTGATTAAAATCAATTCTGTGAACCTTAGATAAAAGAAAGAGGCAGAACAAAGCTCAATTTCCAGGGACCTATGTGGTACCCCATAAAAACATAAGACAAAATTGTCACAAATGAGACGGTTCCGATGATCTTGAGTTTAAAATATATCATAAACAAAGAAATAACTAGTTCATTTATGCTCTTCTTATTGTAATGAAGGAATGTCAGCTGAACTAAATCAGGTTGAAAAGATAAGTGTGGAATTTCAATTGTTCCATCATTAATTTCTATTGTGTATTACATTACAGCAAAACATCACAAAAACAAGAAAAGGTACTTGAGCCTTCCGCTGGATGCTTTTAAGAATTTAAATCCTGCTTTCTTTAAAAGATGGGAAGAATTATTTTATCCCTCTTCTTACCCACATCCTCTTCCGATAGAAAGAAGTGTAAAATTAAAGGTCCCTGTTTGTAATTTAAACTTGAGGCAAGTTGCATGTTGGATTAAAAATAAATATACCTAGTAGCAACACATTTAAAATCAAGGAAGATATAGAGAGAATGAGCTATTCAAATGTGGTTGAATGTAGAATTAAAATAAATTGAGAAAATTTAAGATTGGTTCGACGTAGGATAACACTTGATTTTGGGAAAATAAATTTCTATCGTGGTAATTGTAAAGATATTATGATTCAAAGAGGAGGGTAATTGATATTTTATCTCGAATTCGAGAAAAACTGCAATTCAATTTATTTTCCAAAATTTCCTGAAGCGTGACTTTTATATTTTCATTGGATAAACTTTAGATCTCTCTAACAAGTTCTTAAGTTGTCATATGATGAACATTAACAATCTTTGTGAGAAGATTTTTAAATTTAACAGAAAAATTGATTTCATCCATAATGTATTCAGGACTTGTCACAATTAGGATTAGAGTTATGCATAATGGATTTCAAAATAATTATAATATATTAGTGACGTCACCTTTTAAAGAATTGAAGATTATTGGGTACGATACTCTACATTATACTTCGGATAGATTTAGTTTTAAAGTTCAATTATGATTACTATGGTTGTTTAGTAAAAATTAAAACTTTATAAAAAAAATTGTCACGGTTACGGCTTGTCGCCGACAAAGTCAAAATTTAAGAGTGTATTGATTATAAAATATAGTTAAATAAACGGTTGAACGTAGTGATTATTATAATATAATTAAATAGATTTCTGACTAGTTCAATCTATTCTAAAAATTAATTAACCATATAAAAATATGAAATTTTAATTTTGATATTTTAAGAAATAAAATTTTATCTCTTGTAAATATAAAACAATAGATACTCATAAATTATGATTTATATTATAATTTTGTTAATTTTATCGTCCCCTTTCCCGCGCCGCGCGCTAGCAACATCACTGACTAGGGGTGTTCATGGTTTGGTTTGGTTTGATTTTTGAGTATTTTTTCTCAAACCAAACGAAACCAAATTATCTTCCAAATCAAACCGAACCGAACCAAATTAGTTCGATTTGGTTTGGTTTTGTTCGGTTCAAACCATATTTTACTAAGGTGTAGTAGATATATCAATATATAATTTTATTTTGTTTGTTTTAAATCATATTCTATTAAAATCTTGTGTATATGTTTATACATTACATTAATTTTACCTTAAAAATTCTTGAAACAAATTTAGTTTTATAAGAAAAGATGCATAAATACTATCTTATACATAACTTAAACTAAAATATTTAATCTAATTCGTGTTATTCGGTTTACCGATTTGGTTTGGTTTGAAGAGTCATAGAATTTAAACTAAACTAATCGGTAGTTCAAACCGAACCAAAGTACTGATTTGGTTTGATTTTTCGGGTTGATCCGAACAGTGAACAGCCCTATCACCGACATGTGAGAGGGAGGCTTGTTTGTTTACTTATTAGGGAAGAAAGCATTCTCTCCGGGTTTCTTCGTCTTCGTCTTCTCCCGCGCAGCAGTGCTTCTGCCCCCCATCCCTCTCTTGGCTTCTCCCCGGCCATGTAGCAGCAGGAGCTCTTCTCCTCCTTCCCCGGCGCCGCACTCTTGCCTCGCCGCGTTGCAGGAGCTCTTTCTTCCCCGCGCAGCTCCCGAGCTGTCCCACAGCAGCCATGGCCGACTCCTCCTACGACGGCTTCTTCGGCCAAGAAAGGGGGTTCCGCTTCACACCCACACCCATAGAGATCATCCTCCACTATCTCGCCAAAAAACTTTCCGGTGAACTCCCTCCGGTGGTGGACGCCGCGATTCCCACGGTCGATGTCTTCTCATCTCTCGCTCCCCAACCCTGGTTACTCCATCCCGCCGCCGCCGCCACCGTTTCTTCCGACTGCTGTGCCACCCCCGCGTACCTCACCGACTGGTTCTATTGCTTCGCTTGGGTCACCCCGCGCAGCTCCAACTTCTGTCGTGATACCGGAGTCGGCAATTGGCTTGCCAATGGCAGAGTTAAGAAGATCGAGAGGGGCGGAGAGATCTTGGGCCACATGATGGACCTCTCTTTCAGGGTTCCCGACGGCAGCCCCAAAGGGCACCACTGGCTGGGTCCTCAACGAGTTCAGGCTCCACCGAGAAAAGGCTGCCCCCAAAGCGGAGACGTTGGTCTTTTGCAGGATCCGCTGCAGCAGACCCCGCGTCTGGAAGGAGGCTATGTGTCTGATGGGCCATGCAGCAGCAGAAGAAGAACATCCACATCATCCATGCAAGAGACAGAGAACGGATCCCAATTTCACCTCTGGCACCGGCAGAGAATATGGCTATGGCGCGATGCAGTCGCTCTTGGTGGAGGGAACGCCGGAGACGACGACTACGGTGACCTTGTCTGATAGCTCCGGACGCCCTGAAGGTGGAGGATCTTCTTGCTCGGCGACAGAAGAAGCCGCAGGACTCCCCTGCCCCTCCGGAGGAGTCGTCGGAGTCGTCGGAGGACGGCCGGCGGTGTCCAACGAAGATGATATCTGGGAGGGCATCAATGCGGAGGACCTGGACTGCTTGGTGGGCGAAAGCTGCCGTCTTGGAGTTGGAGGAGAACAAGAACAACGTTCTTGCCCGACGGAATCGGCTGTGCTCCCCTCCGCCTCCTCCTCTGCCGATGAACAATATCCTGAAGAGGAAGATGCGTGGGGGCTTGTTCGGGAGTTGGAAGCCTTGATCGGCGATGGCATCCCCCTCCCTGAATTCTAGTCCCCTCGATCCCTTGTTGAATTCTTTGGCTGATTCAGCCGCGCCTTGATTTCTTCTCCGGTGTAAAGGCGCTCGATCGAACTGAGCCCATCTATGAACGCAGTTCTTCAGTCAGTTTATGTTCTGAGATTTCATGTTGATCCAGCATGAACTGAAGAAAACGAGAATACTCCGGAAAAAGGCATGTGCGAGCTAATCTTTTTCGGAGAAGATGATTCAAGCATAACCAAAGATTTGTCCGTGATTCCCGAAAAATATTACCAAGATGTACAAGTTAGTTTTAGGTTTCGCTGAAAAGTTGTTTCATAAAAAAATATTTTTCTTAGGGCACATTTGGGTATAATATGCATATGATTTTGATTTATTTCATGATTTTTTGGAATGAATTAGGATCAAACCTTTGTTACATCGGGCTTTGTGATTTCGTTTCTCGGATTAACGCATCAAATAGGGTGCTATCCTAAATACCTCCTGCGTATACAATGTAATTATCCACAATATGTACTTAAATTATTCTTTTACAAACATCGGTGAATAATCTTCTATTTAGTAAGTAAGTTTTCTTCTTTTTTCGGAACAAGAATAACTTCAATTAGATGTTATTTAAAATATCAGTAATTATTGACACGTTAATATTTAGTGTATGTGTATTATACCTATGTACTCTATGCACATATGGGATGACAACACGATATGTTTTATGTTTAGATTCAAATAGATAATTTTGTATAAACCTGTGTATATTTACCATATATATATATAGGGTATATCATTGCGCTTAGAAGTTAGATGCTTCTGGTCACAAGGCCTAAAAACATTGTTTTCTCTCATATTTTAATGTTTATTTGAGTGCACAGTTGTCATAACAGTGAATCATCTCCCCCCCCCCCCCCCATCTACCCCGGAGACTGTTCAAGTCCACGAATGTATTTATAAAATGACAATTGATTTTTTTTAACTTATGACTTTTTTACATGTCCTTGTGTTCTTGTGCCCTTTTGCCCCCACACAAAGGGCGTTCGAGAGCTGCCTCTTACCTGAGATTCCCTCTACTTCTAGACAATAAAGACCTCTGCGGAAGGTCTATTTTCCGCGGTGTCTACGGTGGAATCTCACTCCTGTGACAAACATAAGGAGGTGAGACGTTATATATATGAGCATTAACTGGGAAACATCGCTTGACCTGTGAGATTTTCTAAAGGTGGCTACAAAATATAACAATCAAATAAAAGCATAAAAAGAGAAGCAACCAAAAAAGGCTGTCATGATCGATTCTACCAAGAAGGATTATTTTATCGGAAACAAAAACTTCAACATTGTTTTAGTAAACTCTCACCTCCAGTTTCGAAAAATCTATGATGCTGTGAGTTGGTAATGAACTTAAGTAGCAGCAGAATAACCACCTTAAGAAAATAAATGTAATAAACCAGTGCCATGCTCAAAACAAGTACGACATTTGCAAAGCAAAAGAATCTATGTACTACGGAACTAGTAAATTAATGCAGGTACACACCATTTGATATCATTCAATCGTTGAAACCCTAGTTGTGCTGAACTCCTCCTGATCACTCGTGTTCAGCGCCGTGCTGAAGCCCTCCCGATCATCAATCTACGCATCGTGCTGAAGCTCCCGTGTCGACTCCATCGTGGCCAAGCTCCCGGCAACCTCTGTTCTCTGGTGGCATCTCTTCTCTTGGGCAGGGGAAGGAAACCCTCCCAATCACCCATCTTTAGCGCCACGTTGAAGCCCTCCCAATTGCCAATCTACACATCGTGCTGAACCTCCCACATCAATTCCTCTGAGACCCAACTTTCTGCGGCCTCTACTCTCCGATGGCATTTGTTGTATTTGGCAGGGGAAGGAAGCTCTCTCGATCACCCATCTTCGACGTCAGTGGTTTATATGATCACATATGTGGATGGGAATATCTCCCCGAACTGGCATATTCCCATCGCCGACACCCTATCTTTGAACCGTATGCGCACATCTTTTTTCCCGATCGATCAATCAAAGGCATGTGATCTGCATTTTTGACAATCGGTCAGGTGGTGTTAATTTCTTAGATTCATTTCATTACTGAATTTTAAATGCAAGTCTTGCATTTAAAATACCTTGGCAATCTACTCTTTTATATATGTTAGGTAGGAACTGGTGTGCAGGATAGAACTTTTTTATCTTTACTTCTTGCACCAAAGCCTTCGGATAGGATAAGGTATAAAGTTGTAGTATGTTATCTATTTAGTAGTTTAATCTATTTATACACCTAATCAATCTTGTATCATATCATAGGTGACTTTCTTGTGTATTTCTAGCTATCTATACCTCTTTGCAGTTGTTTAGATGCCTTGAGACATCCATTCTTGTGTGGCCCATGATGGTGGATAGAGCCATCTCCAGACATCATTAGCTTCAACTGCAGTCAAAATTTCAGAGGAATATATCTATGGCCAGCGACTAGCTTCAACTTTTGTCTTGAAATTTACAGTATCTTTTTCGAGCTTACACCTATTAGAAAGATTCTATTTACATAAAAGCATTTTAGCTTACTTCATAGAGTTGATGGAGATGTTGAATCCGAATTCCAAGCTAGAGGTATGCAATGATCAAATCCTCATTTCCAATTCCCGGTCGCTCTAAGCAGGCAGTGCTCATCTTTGATTCTTTGTTCCACTGTGTACTATGCCACCGTGAATCACCTTCCTTCACTTCAGTAGTCATGATGTCCAACCAGTGATAGTATAGGCAGGCCAGCCAACCATTTTTGAACACAAAAGAGTAAACTGATGGTGATCCAAAATAAATTATCGACTCCCAACATAGTACTTATGCTAGCATCTAGGCACATGCAAAAGCACCATCTAAACACAGATATATGTGAACTTCAGATTTAGTAAAATGTATGTTTCAAAAGCATGTTCGTTCATAAATACTAAATACATGTAGCAGGGAAGTTTGACAACAATTACGCTTGTTGTGAATCACAGATTTGCCCAAGACATCGATTGCCAAGGTATTTATTTGTTTCATCACATGTCAATTGTCATTTTTCTTGCAAGTCTTATCCTTTTAGCGATTCTACGTGGACTTGCTTGAGCTAGGTGACCCAGTGGTCTAGTTGACCCATGGATTACCAGAGACAGGTTTTAATTGATTCGGAGAAGCATATGGTGCTCTCGGTAGGGAGAGAGAGAGGATGGATCTTTATAGAGAGAGTGATGGTGAACCTAAGAAGTGGAGGAATAGACACGTGATGCAAAGTAGCATACAAGGATGCACCATAGACATATTTGTTATTTGTTCAGCTTAATCTATAGGTGGGATCGATCCCATTCGTCCAACTTTTTGACTTTCTCTCTCCCTCCCCTAAACTAGAGTAGACAAATTGTTTTATCTCTTTATGTTCAACAAGTTTTTCATAACTTGCCGGAGAGAAGTTATTTAGATGAGAATTATTTTACCATTGGTGGTGCCCTTTTACCCCACACAAAGGGCATCTGAGCAGCTTCTTACCTGAGATTTCCTCTAGTTCTAGACAAGAATGACTTGGGCTCTATTCTGCAGTATTTGTAGTGGAATATCACTCCTGTGACAAACATAAGGGGGGTGAGAGGTTATATATATTAGTCAAGGCCAACTCGTGTTGCCGACCCAACATTCCTAGTTTATATTTACTCCAGTGGGACGACCAATCCCAAGTTGGATTGGCTATTTTACGTCCCTATCAGATTGATCAGGCCCAAATATGATTGGGTAGACCTGGGTTAGCTAATCGAGTCTCATCCGGCATTCCATATTTATATTTACTAAATTTTAATTAGAGTCTAAAATAAGATGATTAATTTGGAATAAGTTAAGATCCGTAACTCATAACCAAATCAGATTTTCCCACAATAAAAAAATAATCAATTCTCAAATTGAATTTAAATTTGAGAAACTGAAATATCAATCAATTCTCAGTTGGTATTAGAAATTGAAATTTTCTAAATTAGAACCAAGGAATACAAATGAAATTTTGTATGTGTATAGCCAGAAGGTAGATAAAACATAGATCATAAATTCAACAAGTTCTATAAAACAAAAGATGCTAACTTTCTAACAAATTAACGTCACTGTTGTCTCTAAATAATTATAACAAAATTAGCTCTCTATTAAAAATGTGTATGGAATACAACATGCCTCTCAACAAATCAAAGGACACATCAAGGTACCTGTGGCCTTTAATAATGTCGATTCTTCTGCATAGGATAGGATCAGTGGAGTAAAAATTTAATTCATCTTGGTAAGATGCGACTGAGGAAATGAAGGTCAAAGAAATACACCAACTTGTGAAGTACGTAGGGACTGGTGTATGCATCAACGAACGGACGATGAGGTTTGGGCAAAAACTGAAAAGCCCGTGTCAACCAGCTAAGGCTACGGAATGGGTCAACACAAGGCTTTGGAATGCTCAAATATGAGGGGAGCGATGTTGCAGTGTGGGCAAAATCGAAAAGGCTTGAAAGGTAAATCTGATGAGGCCTTTACACTTGGATTTTCAAGGCAGGCGCAGTGGAAGGGGATACCGAAGGAGGGCAGGTGCATCGTAATGTTCGGATGAAGGGCTAGTACATTGAAGAAGAAGTAATGGGGATGCAATAACGGGGAGGTGGAAGAAGGAACCGAGCGACCAAGGAAGAAGGAAGCAAAGAAACGATGCGAGAGGAACGGGTTAGACATTGAAGACGAGGATCGGGTAGGAATTGAGGCGGAGGGGATGTTGCGCTGCACGAATATGGAGGGGCGGGAGGGTCCGGTCCACCAAGGAGGGGAGGGATAGCAGAGTAACAGAAGGGTTCGGGAGTAGATTTGGGGAAAGGAGTACGGGATAAGTGTGTAACATTTTTCATGGAGGGGAGAACACGATGGCACAATCAAATGGTGGCAACGGGAGGGTTTGCACGGGAGGGGCACCGAGGAACGGGAGGGAGTGTTTTGTCGCTGCCAGTGCTAATGCCGGAGGAGAACGGGATGCTCGCGTAACGGGAATTTTAAAATATTTTTAAATTTCTCTTCTCATTGGTTGTGCCCTTCTACGTACCCCCACACAGAGAAGGGCATCTGAGCAGCCTTTTACTTAATATTTCCTCTAGTTCTAGGCAACAATGACTTGGGCCTCTTTTCTGTAGTGTTTGCAGTAGATTATCACTCCTGTGACAAACACAAAGAGGGTGATAGGTTATATATAGATATATATATATACACACATACGTAAGCATTAACCGGAAAACAGCGCGTGACCAATGAGGTTTTCTAAAGGTGACTATAAAATATAACAATCAAGTAAGAACATAAAGAGAAAAATGGAAACAACCAAAAATGATTGTCAAGAAGGATTATTCCCTCGATCGGTAACAAAAGTTTCAACATTGTTTTAGTAAACTGTCACCTCCTGTTTCAAAGAATCTACGATGGTGTGAGTTGACAATGAACCTTTGAGCTCTGGTTAGCAGAATAAACACCTCAAGAAAATAGATAATATAACGAATTAACCAATGCCATGCTCTCAGGACACAAGTATGACATTCGCAAGGCAAAAGAATCCGTGCACTAGCTACTAGTGAAGTCGAAAGCACAAAATTTTCACATACTCAACCCACGTGATGCATGCAGCAATCAACGCCTAGACTTGATCAACAATATGATCTTGAGATGTTTCTAGATGGAAGTATTGGTGTTTCAAAACATATATAAAATTAGGGGGATCACGTAGAAAAAGGATACAAGTGTGATTTAAATATTTTTATAGAAAAAAATGCACGTGTGATGAAATACTCGATAGTGTTTTGCATATGACTAAATAGCATAAGAAGCTTTTTATTCATAAGAAAAATCATTATTTTTAAAAGTTTATTTTTGTCACGTACGTTTCACCGAACGAAGTGTGGGTCCCGAAAAGTTCAGTCGTCAGTTTCGGAAACCTCCTCGTCTCCAACGGTCTTCCGCATCACCGACAGACCTTATCTTCTTCACAGTTCACGGTTTAGTTTAGGAAACCATCGTCGCCACGGTTAGGACTGTTCATGTCAAACCGAAAAACTGGATCGAACCGTTCGGTTCGGTTCGAATTGAAAAAAATATTTCGGTTTTTAAAACCGAACCGAACTGAGGGTACATTGTTGGTTCGGTTCGGTTTGACTTCATCCGGAAATCGAATGGCCGTTGACCCGAAATAGCATTAGGTCACGTAAAAAAAATCGCGGATACTTCTCTGAACGCCGCTCCCCCACCTCGCTCTCTCTTTTGCGCCGCTCCCACTATCACGCGAAGAGAGAACCAGAAGCAGCAGCCGCTCACGCTCACCGCGACAGTGCGACTGCGGCACTGCCCGTCCTTCTCCTTCCTAACCCTACCCCGCCGGCCCGCCGCTCGCAACTTCGCAGCCCGCAGGCTCACATCGCACAGCGACACAGTCGCTCGTCGGCCATCGTTGAGAAATCAGAAAAGAGGCAGCCTGAGCCGGCAGGCGGCAGCGCCGCAGCAGCAGCCGCTCACGCTCACCGTGACACCGCCCGTCCACTCGCAGTCGCAGGCACTCACCGCAACTACTCGCCCGCTCACGCTCACCACGACACCACCAGTCGGACACGCTCACCACAACCCATTGACTTAAATAAGCAGGGTAGATTTTCTTCCGGTTAAGCAGGGCTGCAGGATGCAGAAAACGTAAAGCTTAACCCTTTAATCAGTGCAGATTCCCCCTTCCGATTGCTGGAAGTTCTGGTTGCCTGGAATCACCTCTTCAACAGCAACGTTCAACCACTATCCAGGGGACCAGGTCTTCTTTCCTATTCTCATTTCTCTATTTTCTTGCTCCAGTTGACATGCTTTTAATAACATTAACATTACGTCCTTATTTATTTTTGCAATTGTCTCCGTTGCTTGGGAGCACCTGGCCACCCGGGTATCCCTAATTACATCACCTCATGTAATCCAAACATATCTATTTCTTTTTACTTTTATATTATAAGGATCGAGTTTAAATTTTTTATATTCCCAGCTGTCTGGATGCCTTTTGTTGCTCCTTGTGAAAGCAGCTATAACGTACGTGTTTATCATTTGAAGTAGCTAGCCAGTGCGTAATAATATATGTAAGTAAATCTCTTTTTTTGCCAGCTACGTTGTTTTATCAAAATGATTTTAATTTTGACTAAATGTTGTTTGATTTATTTTTTGTTGAAGTTAAGATTCTCTGATCATCATTTAGATTTATTCTGTCATTGAATTCAAATTTGGATTCCTTCTTCGTCTGATTTTGTTGTCCGTGTTCTCTTTTGCTCAGTATCTGATTGCGTTGAAATTTTGAACATCATTTATTATAGGAATTGAAATTATCATTCGAAATTTTCATTGTAGTACTCTGTATTATAGATTTTTTTCAACTAATTCAGATGTGTCACAAGTCGAAGATACTACGAGTGAACAAGCTCCAAGTGTTGACGTTGATCGTACACACAGAATCAATCAACCGCATGTCGTAGGGTCAGAATCCGGACATTCAAGAGCAAAAAGTAAAAAGGAAATCAGTTTAGGAAACCATCGTCGCCACGTTCCTTACAACATTAATTCTATTCCCTGAATAACATCATCTAAAATCCAAACTTCTTATGTTTCAAAATAAAAAAAGATACACGGAAGTGTGGGGTCCACGTAGAAAAGGACGTATGCGTGGCTGGAATATTTTTATAGAAGAAGACGCACGTGCAATAAAATAATCCACAAAGTTTTGAATACGACCGAATCAAATAAGACGCTTTTCTTCTTATTTGTCAGAAGAGACATTACGTTCGAATATTAATACAAGTTGAATGTAAGTATGAAATAACAGATAACCATGCATTATGATTTATACTATATTTAAATATTGATATAGGTTGAAATGTAATAATAAATTTTTACTTTGGATATATTGATTTTTTGTAATCATAAATAATATATAATAAATGTTGAATCAGCCTATAGTATTTAAATCATGTTACCTTTTATTTGATTGATTTGGTTAAATTTATATATCGGTAAACATTCGATGTAATAAATTTTTTTCCAAACATAATACCATTTTGTTGAAGTAAATAAAATATAATCAACGTGATACAATCAACATATCATATTTTGTAGTATAAGAATATGATGTAACAAATAGATTTGTAGTCTTAATAATTTATTTTCATAGACATAATGATATTTTATAGTCACAAATCATATAATGTCTATCGTGACATAATAAATAGATCAATATCGAATGATTTATAACAAAATTAAATGTTGATATGATTCAGGTGTAGTATTATTTTATTTTAAACACAGTTCAATTTTATAAATGTAAATAAAATATAATATAATAAAATAATAATAATTAATATTATATTCACTTCTTGATACAACTAATGAGGTGTTTGGTTGCATGATAATTTTTTGTACACTTTCATGATAAAATATTATATTAAAATAAAAAATAAATCAACTCATGACATAAAATTATGATGTTCGAAGGAATGTGATAACAAAAAAGAGTAACTACCATTCATGACCAAACAAAGTGGGGGACCACAAGAAAAAAGAAAAAGGTGAGATCATTTTTTGTTTAAGAATAAAATCACTTTCAAAACATAAAATTGTCATGGTTGTCAAACATCTTTTTTAACAAGTTTTCTTACAATTTTTAAAATTAAAATAAAAACCTCCACTATTATCATGCAACCAAACACCCCATAAAGTATGATAACTTTTTATTCTAAACATGTTAATGTGTTTTGTAGTCATAAATACGATGTGATAAACAGATTTGTAATCCTACCTAATAACAATTTTTCACGCCAACATGATAATAACTTATAGTTAAAACTATATACAACCAACATGATTTGATTAATAAATTAATATTTAATAATTCGTATTAGATTTAAATCTTGATATAAATTAGATGCAATATTTTTTGCGTCAAACATTATATTATTTTTACTTTTAAATGGGATATATATAGTCAACATGATATAAATGCCGAGGTAATTAATGGGGTGTTTGGCTGCATGATAACGAAGGTTTTTGTTTTAATTTTTAAAAATTGTAAGAAAACTTGTTAAAAGAGGTGTTTGGTAACCATGATAATTTTATGTTTTAAAAATGATTTTCTTCTTAAACAAAAAAGAGGGTCTCACCTTTCTTTTTTCTTGTGGTCCCCCCACTTTGTTTGGTCATGTGTGATAGTTACTTTTTTTTTTGTAATCACATCCCTCCAAACAGGATAATTTTATGCCATGAGTTGGTTCACTTTTTATTTTAATATAATTTTTTATCATGGAAGTGTACAAAAAATTATCATGCAACTAAACACCTCGTAAGTTTTAACGTAATAAGAACCCACAACGTTATCTTCATCCACTGCCTGCGCACAAAAAACAGTCAAGTAGTGGTAATTATTGAACTGATTTTAGACAAGGGACCCCAACCTAATTTTCCCTTTCATCTTTCCCGCGCGCCGGCAAAATCACCGACATCCCTTGCACGTGAGAGGGGGGGGGGGGGTTTATTTATTTACTTATTAGGGAAGAAAGCGTTCTCTCCCGGTTTCTTCTTCTTCGTCTTCGTCTTCTCCCGCGCAGCAGTGCTTCTGCCCCCCATCCATCCCTCTCTCGGCTTCTCCCCGGCGGTGTAGCAGCAGGAGCTCTTCTCCTCCTTCGCGGCGCCGCACTCTTGCCTCGCCGCGTTGCTGGAGCTCTTTCTTCCCCGCGCAGCTCCCGAGCTGTCCCACAGCAGCCATGGCCGACTCCTCCTACGACGGCTTCTTCGGCCAAGAAAGGGGGTTCCGCTTCACACCCACACCCATAGAGATCATCCTCCACTATCTCGCCAAAAAACTTTCCGGTGAACTCCCTCCGGTGGTGGACGCCGCGATTCCCACGGTCGATGTCTTCTCATCTCTCGCTCCCCAACCCTGGTTACTCCACCCCGCCGCCGCCGCCCCCGCCACCGCTTCTTACGACTGCTGTGCCAACCCTACATGCCTCACCGACTGGTTCTACTGCTTCGCTCGGGTCACCCCGCGCGGCTCCGGCTTCTGCCGTGATACCGGAGCCGGCAATTGGCTTGCCAATGGCAGAGATAAGAAGATCGAGACGGGCGGAGAGATCTTGGGCCATATGACGGCCCTCTCTTTCAGGGTTCCCGACGGCAGCCCCAAAGGGCGCAACACTGGCTGGGTCCTCAACGAGTTCAGGCTCCACCGAGAAAAGGCTGCCCCCAAAGCGGAGACGTTGGTCTTTTGCAGGATCCGCTGCAGCAGACCCCGCGTCTGGAAGGAGGCTATGTGTCTGATGGACCGTGCAGAAGAAGAAGAAGAACATCCACAACATCCTTGCAAGAGACAGAGAAGGGATCCCAATTTCACCTCTGGAGCTGCAGACACGATGATTCCTGGTGCGCTTCCATTGTTATCACCCGGCGCCAGTGGAGAATATGGCTATGGCGCAATGCAGTCGCTCTTGTTGGAGGGAACACCGGAGACCACGACTACGGTGACCTTGTCTGATAGCTCCGGACGCCCTGAAGGTGGAGGATCTTCTTGCTCGGCGACAGAAGAAGCCGCAGGACTCCCCTGCCCCTCCGGAGGAGTCGTCGGAGTCGTCGGAAGAGGACGGCCGGCGGTGTCCAACGAAGATGATATCTGGGAGGGCATCAATGCGGAGGACCTGGACTGCTTGGTGGGCGAAAGCTGCCGTCTTGGAGTTGGAGGAGAACAAGAACAATGTTCGTGCCCGACGGAATCGGCTGTGCTCCCCTCCGCCTCCTCCTCTGCCGATGAACAATATCCTGAAGAGGAAGATGCGTGGGGGCTTGTTCGGGAGTTGGAAGCCTTGATCGGCGATGGCATCCCCTCCCTGAATTCTAGTCCCCTCCATCCCCTGTTGAATTCTCTGGCTGATTCAGCCGCTTTGATTTCTTCTCCGGTGTGAAGGCCCTCGATCGAACTGGGCCCATCTATAAACGCAGTTCTTTCAGTCAGTTCATCGCTGACTGTTTTACATTTTCATGTTCTGAGATTTCATGTTGATCCGGCCTTCCAAGCGTTTACTTGTTCCAAGATATATACACTTTTTTTTCTTTCACCGTGACATTTGAATGGTGTTATCCAGAATAAGCAAATCCAACGAAACTCTTCTTGTTTATCTCCATTTAATCCACTTAAGCATATGGAAGATCCTATCGACTGCATTCAAAAGATTAAAAAATTTATATTTTATGATCAATATGTTTTTGATGGGCTAGTTTATCCCACGAATGGTACCTGGAAGATCATATCGTCAGCATTCAAAAGATTAAAATATTTACGTTTTATGATCAATGTTTTTTTGATGGACTCGTTTATATCCCGAGGATGGTACCTGGAAATCCAAATTAAGATATATATAATTTACAATTTTATGGGCATCAAAATTACATGGTTTAATCTTTGGGTTTTATACGCTTTAAGCTTAATTTAAGAGTAGAAATAAATTGCCTATTCAAAATTTATGTTGCTTGGGGTCGTCAATACGATAACAATAACAAGAGAAAACATGAACACTCTCGACAATGGTGTGCCCGATCCAGATTTAAACCGGGTCCACCCAGATCCGTTTAGATTCAAATTTTAGATAAATCAAAAAATCATAAAAATGATAAATATAAAAAGTTACAAAAAAACATATTTCTATTCAAAGCTAGATGATATTCGCCTCCTTGATATTGCATCTTCCGCGATAACTTTCATCTTTGCATTCTACACTATCTTTATTCAACATTGTAATCAGAATTTCACTAACTAGAATAAAAAAGAAATTGAGAAGAAGAAATATAAACTATTTCTTTAGATGAAACATCACATATTTCTCAGGAGACATAAGAGAAATTTTATATTGAGAGAGGAAAATAGCAAAGGGGACGTATGGGGAAGTGGGCAGGCCCTTGGGAGGCCTCGAGGCATTGGTGGTGCTTGGAGTGCCCCCAATGACTAGCCCATTCATTTAATCGAGTTCGATTTGTTTATTAATCGAGCCGAATCAAACTCGAACTTGAGTGATAGTTGAGCTAAAATTCAATTCACATTCAAATTTAAGTTATCTACAAACCCTTTTATAAAACTCAAAATTAATGAAAAATTAATTGTGAAACTCTAGATTTAACTCATTTATAAAACTTAATCTAAGTTTAAACTCAAATTTTAAATTATTCAATATATTCAAATGACAATATATAATTATTAATACTCTTAATTTAATTTTTAAATATAAAATATACTAAAATATTTAATTGAGCTACTCACGAATTTATCAAACAGAGTAAGAGTCTATTCAAGACTAATTCATATATATTAGTTAACGATCTAAACTAAATGGCTAGATCCATATACCTAATTCTGATATGAAATCAAAGAGTCAAATAATTATTCATTGAATAACTATTCATTCATTTATTATATTTTCATATATTTTCAAATAAGGCGCGGGAAGACTCTATGAAAAAGTGGTGGTTCAATTCGACGTCTCTAAGAGGGAGTTAGAACACAAGTATAGGCTAAGTAAATCGAGAGATAGTCTTGGTCCTATTAGATATAAAAGTGAAAGCGAAGACCCTGTTATAAATGATATGGATAAAAATTGACTGATTTAATGAATTGAGCTTTATTTTTTTGTTCAAACTTGTTCATTTAACATAATAAAAGAGTCAAAGTCAAATTTTTATCGAGTCAAACTTCAAACTACTTGTCGAGTGTATTGGTTCGTTTGCACCCCTATGTGACCCGGGTGAATATCCCATTGGATTGGGTGGGAGAGGTCGTGAGTAAGACGGTTGGCCTGGAATCCAACCAGGTCAGCTTGAGTCACACGACCCGGTCGCCACCCAGAATGCCCTTCTCAAGAAAGTGCTTAAGCAGCTGGGTTGACGATAGAGAAACCTACTTTTCCATATATCATTCGAATCACGGAAGGCACTCCAATAACAATTTTCTACCCACTAATGTAACAAAACGACCACACAAAGAACATTCATAAAAGGGGGTTACTATGAGAAAAGAAAAACATTGATTGACTATTTGAAATACTCCTATTTCTGTATTTAACAAAGTTGTGGAAGTAGCAATAATCTGTGAATAAGAGGCCGTACAATCAACTCATGCCGACCCACAGGGTGCACTGACAAAAATAGTAGTGCTGTAAATAAGTTCCTGCAGAATATAAATAAAGTAAAATGAATCGAGACAAACTGACGGTCAAGAACTGTATTTCTGATAAAACTGCCAGTACAAAAGAAAAATAAAAATGATTAGACAGGCTGACTGGTCGGTAATTGTATTTCCTGGAGATTCTCGAAGAAAACCATCTGCTCAGTTTAGACTTGTTAGTTGCCGCAGCTTGGAAGGTCATTCTAGACTAGTAGTTGCCGAAACCCACAATGCAAGCAATGCATATCTAAATAGCACTTTGAAAATCCATAAATTGATTCACTGAATCATACTGGTCACCTCATCATGTTGCCTCTTACATTATAAAACAAGTATTCATCAGGTCTTTTAAATAATCTTCCGCTCAGCCTCCATGTAATGCAGATGATTGCCATTGCATTAGCTTCTAACCACAAGCCAAGATAGTCCAGGAATCCTGGGCAGATGTAGACAATGTAAAATGTCAAGCCAAGGCGAGCCATCAAATTTTGCTACTGTGTAGTAACATGCTTGCAGGACTGTATTTTGTTGTCAAATCAGGCTCTCTCCAAAAGAGCTCAAGAGCTTCAACAAACGTCCATTCAAGAAAACATCAAGTGAATCGGGTATTGCCACCCAAAGCATCCACCAATTTCAAAGAATTATCTACATGTCTCTGAAAGTCAGACAAAAGTTCTTTGTCTCCTGTCCATTGCAACAACACCTCCCTGACGTACTGAAACTTCGGACCATACAAGTGACTTGCGCATGATGCCTTTGAAGCCAGAAGTTGCCATTCTCCTGCCACAACATCGAGTCAAAACTAAATTTCTTAAAGGCCTTTATAGACAAAAGTAATACCATAAAATAGTTGAATCTAAAACTTTATTCAGATCACTGTCTAAAGATGTTAAAGAAATAGATTCCTGCTTAGTGTCTCTATTTCTGCAAGCCATTCAATCAGCACTGCCATCCCTGGTGAATCCTGATTGATACTGTCCAATCTGAATTGGGGTTGGCACCCACACAATTCATGGGGTCAATTTGATCCTGTGATCCTTGCATTCAAAATAATCCATAAAGAGTGAACTTATTCACATGGAAATTCGTTTGAAACCTAAGGTATGACTATTATGCATCCCCTCGGTTTGAACTTTGAATGACTATTTTTTGTGGAGAAAAGCACTGAGGGATTAAGTTTGGTATATGGATAAAATTGATGGGGACAGGGATAAGTCACTCCTTGTGACTATCTTTATCCCAAATGTGTTTGGTTTGATTTAGGATATGTTTAAAAGATAACCTTGTCCTATGTTTAGTATGATATAGGATTATTAATTTTGAAATTAATATTGATATATATATAAATTATTTGACTGTTAACATAAAATTCGAAATTTATATCATAAATAGCACATAAATGGTAATGCAAAACATTCCATTGTACTAGATGATATGACTTTCCATCAAAAAAAAATTAAGGATAAAATCATGGTTCGCCGGGTCGGCGACCCGGTCGCCCGACCTGGCCGGATTCCGGGCCGACCGGCCCGGAATTGACCCTGCCGGGCCGACTCCAAGCCGGCGCGGCAGGGGGTCACGCGACCCGGCGACCTGGCCGACCGGGTCGCGCACGGCCTTAGGCCCCCCCTTAAGGGTGTTAGTGGGGGGGGCTCCCCTCCCCCCCCCACTTGACATTAAGTGGGGTGGGTGAGTCACCCCACTCACCCACCCCACTTAATTACAAAATCCCCCCCCCCCCCCTTGGGGGCTAGGGGGCTATTAGCCCCCAAGGGGGAGGGTTCAACTCCACACCAATCTCCTCCCCTTTTCATTGATCACTCTTTCGGTCTTCCTCTCCTACTGATCACTCTTTCGGTCTCCTCCCTCCTCACTAATCACTCTTTCAGTCCTCACCGGTCAACGGCTCGTCCCTCCACTCAGTTCTCACCCATCGCTCGGATAGTTTCCGCTCCACCTAGTGTTGTTCACACTCTTAAAGCGTTATTTTTGACACTGTCAAAGCGGTGTCTTTGCCATTCTCAATTTTATTTCGTGTTATTTATATTGTGCATTATTTTTCTAACATGTCTTCTCCAAGCCGTGAGACTTCCCGCTCCACCCGGAATGACCCAGCTTGGCTCCATTGCACGGTTGTGTCAATGGAGCAAAGGAAAGTAAAATGCAAGTATTGTGACAAAGTTCTATACGGTGGAACTTACCGGTTAAAGCATCATCTTGCCGGTATCAAGGGAGATGGTTCACCGTGCACGCGGACTCCGCCCGAGGTAAGAGCCCAATTTAGACGGCATCTTCAAGCCTTAGAAAGATCCAAAGGAGCTTCGAAGAGGCATCGAGGACCGTGCGTGAAGAAATTGCGGAACCCGCAAGACGTTCGCTACACATATACGGCACTGGACAAGAGCGACCAGAAAGAAGTGAATACCAAGAATTTGACGAAGGTATGTAATAATTAATATTTGATATTTTACAATAATATACGTATTTAACATAGCAAACAGATGACTTAGTAAGAGCCATGGAGGCAAGCCGAAGGTCATTCGCCGACGAAGACATGTATCGACGTACCGGGAGGTTTATGGGTCAAGGTTCTGGCAGTGGGAGTGGACGTGGAAGCGAAAGCGGGAGAGAATCAAATCCTGACCCTGAACAACATATCCACGATCTCACCCGGGATGACGACCCGGCAGTTGGCCTATAGATCCGGTCATCACACGACCGCGCCAAAGGCAAACCACCATCAACACGGCATTAAAGAACTTGAAATTGTGCGAGGAGAAGATCGGGCGGGCAACTTCCGGATGGTTCTTTCATAGTAGTATACCGCCTAACGCCGAAAGGGGCCTTACCACGAGTCCATGATTGACACAATACCGGACGTCGGTCGGGGGGTGCCGGGACCAACTCCAAAGGAGATCTACAGCACATATCTTCCATTGGAGGTAGCTGACATTAAAGAATATGTCAAGACGTTCGAACGTATCTGGGACGAACGTGGATGCACACTGATGACCGACGGTTGGACAGGTTAGTCCTTTTGAGCATAACATTGTTATACAAATCTTTATGAATTTTAAGTTTAGACATAACATTTTATCCTCTTAATAGGTATTACCAAGAAGACAATGATCAACTTTCTCGTTCTTGTCATTTGGGACCGTCTTTTGGAAGTCGGTGGATGCATCCGGACAGTAAAAAATGCAACTTACTGTTTGATTTAATTGATGGTATTATCGAGGAGATTGGTGAGGATCGAGTTGTCCAGTGGTGACGGAGAACGCAGTTGCCTACAAAGCTACCGGCCAAATGTTGATGGCCAAGAGACGGAAGTTATATTGGGCACCATGCTCCGCCCATTCCATAGATTTAATGCTAGAGGATATTCGCAAAGATCCTCAAATTGATCGGGTTGTCAAGGCCGGCCAATATATTGCATCATTCATCTGTAACCATAATTTCATTCTGACCCTAATGAGATAGCACACAAAGGGTCGAGAGCTGTTACGACCCGGCGCTACACGGTTTGCATCACACTATATATCTTTGGAGAGCCTATTTGAACATAGGCGTTGCCTAACCCAAATGATACTTTCTCCGGGGTGGGCTAACTGGATTGCTAGAGCTAATCCATCAGACAAACGAAAAAGAAGGAAGGTGGAACAAACATTGGAGAGTGGAGACTTTTGGCGGCTCGTAAAGAATACAATGGATATTGTTGGTCCATTAGTCAAAGTCCTTCGAATAGTCGATGGAGATAAGAAGGCGGACATGTGGTATCTTTATGATGCACTTGAGCGGGCAAAAGAAGATATTTCGAAAAAGGTATCAGATTTTAGCAAGTGGTGGGACATCATTGACCGTCGGTGGGAGAAAACATTGTACCATCCTATACATGCATCTGGTATGTTCTTTACAATTTAATCAAATAAAATTTGTTAATCAAATTGTTAGCTTTTTGGTCGATGCTGACAACAAACTTTTCCATGGTCAATTACCAAGTCATTTTTTCAACCCAAGATATTGCTACAATCCAATCTTCAAGCCTATCAATGAACTGTTGGACAGCGTAAAGGAAGTCATTCGGAGAATGTTTGGGGACGATGACCGTTCAATTATTGCAACAAATAAAATGCATGATTATAGGATGAGGTTATTTCATTTCGGGACAGCAAGGGTGCAACGAGCAGTTATACTTCTTAGTCCAGGTATGTATAGTTAAATAAAGTCAACTTTATAATTACATAATTAACTTATTAATATTATTATGTATTAAGACATAATGATAATGTGCAGCTGACTGGTGGATGGATCATGGAAGGGCACCAGGATATGAAGACTTGGCTAGTGTTGCAATCCGAGTACTAAGTCAAACTACGTCTGCTTCCGGCTGCGAAAGAAATTGGTCAACGTTTAGCCTTATTCATACCAAGCAAAGGAATAGGCTAACATCACAGAGACTTGAGCAGATAGTACACTGTCACTGTAACATGAGGTTGAAGCTAAAAAATTTGGAGAAGATAAGAGAGAACCAGAGGGAGGAGCAAAGGTGGGTACAACAAGCAAGTGGAAGACGAATTGAGGTGCCCACTGTACAAGAACCGGAGATTGACTTAGAGGAGATATTTCAACAGAGAAATCCTCTAGAAGCACGGGTCGACGAACGTGAGGGGTTGGGTGAACCGAGTTCAACCCCGATGATCGGGAATGGGCTCGGGGAACTTGACAATGTTCCTCTTTCCGAGGAATTTCGGATCCCTCTGTGGCGAAAAGGCAAAAAATCGGACAACCTTCTCGTCAAAGTAGGCAATCGAAAGGGCAAAGGTAAACGAGGTTGCGGCGACCCTTTTGATATTGCGATCCGGACACGATTGACGAGACGAGGGAAGATACACCGGAGCCTAACATCCGATTGCAATATCGGACGTCGGATGATTCAACTTCAAAGAGTAGTAGTGACGAGATGACAACACGTACAACGAGGCGGAGGAAGCACCGCCGGCACCACTTACGGTCGAGGAGAACCAATCCGCGGACACCCCCTCCACAAAGAATAGCCGCACTTTACGGAAGAGAAGCACTATACCCACGCAACACAAGATGCTGACCACGGGGCAAGACAACATGGGTATGGTGCAGAGTTAGAACCATCACAGGGTTCTTGGTGCCCATCATATCAAGGGCAGGATTATGGGATGATGCAGCTTTCATTTGATAGTTCTAGTACGTATTCATATGATAGTTATGGTAGTTCATTTTCGTCTTATCGTAGGACAATTGTACGAGGCACTGATGAGTATAATCAGTTTGTCTATATATTTAATGCGTTGTACTCTTCCTCAATGTCATGGGCAGAGTACATACATTATGTAGAAGAACAATTTAATGTCATGTTTGAATGAATGTTGAATGAATCATGTTGAATCATATCTCTTATTTTTATTTAATTTTTGGATATTTTTTCTTATTTTTTTCTGATTTTGGGTATTTTTTCTGATTTTTTTCATGTTTTTTTGTTTTTTTTTAAATAAAAAAATAAAAAAACCGACTCGGTCGGACCGGGTCGCGACCGGGTCGGCAACTCGGCCCGACCGGGCCGGGTTGGGGGCCGGCCGACCCGGGGCCGACCCCGACTATTCCTTCCTTGGATAAAATATCTCGTGTACCAGATAGGATGACTTAACCCTCACTTTATCCTTATTTTTTGGGATAAACCGGATTGAGTTAATCCAGGTTGAGCCACATTTTATTTGCAAAACAAACAGGGAATTAAGGATAAACCAGATTTATCTATGATTATCCCCGTGCCAAATATAGCCTAAGGATCATGGATTCCTTAAGTTTGAATTCCACTTTTGTTTAAAAAGGATATGCACGGAAGGTCATGCACTCCCTAAGTTTGAATCCTATTTTGTAGGTTTATGAGATATGTACTCAAGGTAACGCAAACCAATTTTAAATCTCATTTTTACTTGATTTGTGAGATACATACTAGTGGTCACGAACGCTAAGTTTAAACATCATTTCATGTATATCATATGAGATACATACTTAAGGTCATGCTCCCAAGTGAATCTCATTTCATGTATGGTATACGATGCATGATGCATATGTAACCATGTATGTTTGTGTTGGATCTTTGCATCTTAGTTCCCTTAGGAGCTCATCATTAGGGTATGGATTGCAGAATCGGCCGATCCAGATCGAGATCGGCCGATTCTCGGATCGAATCAAACCCTAGCGATCCGATTCTAACCCGAACTACCGATCCGGCCGGATCGCTCAAAATCAGTGGAATCGGTCGATCCTTGACCGATCCACCTAGATTGATCGAGAAATTGGTCGTTCCTTAATCCCTGGAATCCAGAAACGTCTAGAAACGAACCAATTCTGGACCTGATTCTGGACATCTTTAAGGTCCTATCCCCCGTGCTCCCCCCAACCCAAATAGGTCAATTTGGGGGTGACCATCTGTCCCCGAAGAGGTGACAAACCAATCTATCACCCTAAGACGCCTGGGGAGGGTCACCCCTTCGGGGGTGATAAACAGTCACCCCTAAGGGAGTGGCTACAATCATTGATGAACCACCCTTTCGGGAGTGGCTTTCTAATTTTCTACCATTCTTTAAAGGAGTTGATCATGTTGTTAAGTTGTTTGATTTTGTTAATTTTGTTAATCTGTTAATGTGGATATAAATAACATGTTAGACGAAGAGTAGAGTAACATGAAATATCACGACATTGGATGATAACATGACCATTTACTTGATGCAGAGAAGAAAAGGGTTAGATACAGATGGTGTCAGAAAGATATGAATGGAGGTGTATATCGCTTCAAGTAATATATAGCCGGTACGAGTGGTAATGTCAAGAAATGCGATAAAGTCCCGGCTAAGCTTAGGTAAGAGATGAGAGTTTACTTAACTGGAAGAGCTTCATAGAGAATCAAGAATTGGACACAGACGAGAACTACATGACAAGTTGCTATGTCGGAGAGACACCGATCTTATGTCGGCAAAGCGTAAAAAAAGAAAAAGACAAGCACATGTCCAAGTTGATTCATCATATTTAGAAGATGAAGATGAGGCTCAAATGAGGAGAGCCATGGACGCTAGTAGGGTTCAGGCACATGAAAATGAACAAAGAAGACGAGGGGCAAGAGTTTGAGTGCCTATGCAAGACATTCTGATGTGGGAGAGGGCACACACCTTGTTCAAGAACTCAAATTTCGTCGGACACATTCAGTTCGGCTAACGGTAGACACTGCCACGTATAGGGAGAGTGGTAGAGGCTAAAGTGGTATAAAACAAGCATTAAAGGGAGTGAATGCCACGACCGTGGCTGCAAAAAATGCCCAAAACACATGGTCAAATTCTTTCTACACGTAGGTATATGCTTTATGAAGATGCTAACTTTTATTATTTATATGCTTTGCATGTTTCAGAGATTTGTGTTAACAAGAATGTCTTCTTTTACACCTGTCCTTATTTCCAAACAATGGTAGATGTCATTGGTGAGACTACGTTAGGGTTGAAAGCTCCCACGTCCAAGTATATTTATGAGATTGGTTTGTATGAGGATGTTGATGAGTTGACCTCATAGATAGATGGATTCAAATTCATCTAGAAGGAGAAGAGGTGCACTATAATGTGCGATGGTGAACTAGAATCACAAAGAGGTCACTTATCAACTTCCTTATGTATTGTTCTGAAGGGTACCGTATTCATGAAGTCTGTTGACGCATCAGGTTAGGTCAAGAATGTGAATTACCTATTTAGTTTGATGAACAGTGTGGTGGATGAGATAGGAGAAGACAATATTGTGCAATTTGTGACTGACAATGAGCCATCATATAAGGCTGTAGGGAAGAAGCTCATGAAGGCTAAACCACACTTGTTTTGAGTGCCCTATGTGGCATATTCTATTGATTTGATGTTACAGGACATTGGTAAGGATCCTACTATTAAGTCCTTGGTTAGTCAAGGACATCATTCATTTATCGGCATCCCATACTATTGCATATTATGAGACAACACATTGATGGTCATGATCTCATCAGATCGGGTCTCATCAGATTTGTCACACATTTCATTGCATTGGAGAGCCTTTATAGGTAAAAGGCTGATTTGAAGAGGTTTATACTTTTCACTACATATTAGGGGTACACGGATACCTACAAAAGCTTTATGGATTAGTATGATAAATTGTTAAAGATGGAGCAACGGATAGAGAACAACAAGTGGTGGGAACAGGTGTAGTATTACCTGTCTGTCATATAACCTTTAGTATAGATGCTTAGGTTGGTTCAATCAAATGATAAAAAACAAATGGAGTACTTGTACTATACTATGGACAAAGCAAAAATGAAGATTAAAGAAAAGCATCTTAAGGATTATAAAACGTGGTGGAAGGTGATAGACAACAGGTGGGATAAGACACTTCACCACGATATTCATACTGCATGTATACTTTAATTTGTTGCATTTTGTCTTATTGTCATGTTAATATGTTAATGCCTTAAACATTGGTTTGCATTACAATATTACAGGGTATTTCTTGAACCCAAGGATACAATATGGTGGGCAAATGTGCAATGATGGTGAGGTACTATTAGGCGCACTATCAATTATCAAGAGGCTTTGTAGGACTCCAGAAGATAGAACATCTGCTGAGGTTGAAGTGAGTACTCCCTATCATCCTAGTAAGTATTGAACTTGAATGTAAACAATGGATGTAACCATCTTTCTTTTGGTCTTTCAGATGACATCATACAAGCATAGTATTAGAGTTTATGGAGATCCATATTTGCATTACTTACATGATAGAGTTTCTCCTAGTAAACTACCTCAATAAAACATTTAAAACATATTAAACATTGTTGTAAGAATATTACACTTACTAATTCTTACATTACTTTTTACAGCTGAGTGATGGATTCAAGTGACAAATAGGACTGGATGAAATCCGCTAGCATCTGTTGCAATTTGGGTGCTAAGTCAGAGCACTTCATCATGCCAATGTAAGAGAAATTGGAACACCTTCAACTTCATTCACACGAAGAGAAGAAATAGACTGAAAAGTGCAAGATTGGAGAAGTTGGTCTACTTCTATTATAATATGACACTAAAAATATCAAAGATAGGTAGAAAACATCATAAGAAAGATTTGCACAATTTACAAGTGAATTATACCAAGACAGAGTCCAAGCTCAAGCCACTCAAGACTTGTCACTAGGGGATGTGAATTTGGAGTATCTATTCTAAGAGGAACATTCACTTGCGGCATGGATGGAAGACAAGGACGGCGAGGGAGAGCTAGAGTTCAACCCAAATGATAGATCATAGGCCGAAGGTGAGATTGAAAGCATCCTTGGTGAGGACGAACAAATCCAGGAAGGGGAAGAAAGTCAAGTTCTATGCACATCTCTAATTCCTGATTCACCTCGGACCAAGGATTTGCCGTCTCGGATCTCGGCTTCATCTCGGGGGGGAGGGGGGGCGTGAAAAAGAAGAGATCTCGGAAAGATCTCAGAAAAATCTCGAGAGATCGGATCTTGAATTCTCGGATCAAAATGTATATATGTATGAAACATAACATAATATCTTATAAAGATAGGAGCACATCAATGAAATTATATGAAAATATATAATCTTGTGTTTCTAAAAGATTAAAACTTGTATATAATCTCATTTAAATACTAATATGGTACTAAACTTGTAACACATTTTTTATGTGATAGTATAAGTGATAGTGAGAAATATTAATATGTTTACACTATCATAAACGGGGGGCGCAGAGTAGTCGCAGATCGACCTGCGCGGTCAGGTCACGAGGTTCAAGGGGGCAATGCCCCTTGTGGGGGGTATCAGGGGGGCAAAGGCCCCCGAAGAAAATTTTTTTTTGACCAGGCTACATGGAGTGAGATCTCGGCGATCTCGTTTCTTGGTCCCCTTGGCGAGACCGATATCTTGCGAGATATTGCCGAGATCTCGGCGAGATGACATTCCATGCCCGAACTATAGTTTCTCCAGAGTGACATCCAGCTCCCACCACAACTCTAGCCCGTGTTCCAAGTGCAAAGCCATCTACCACCACCAAGAAAGATAGTGACTTATTCGAGGTTTTAAAGAAAGTTTGTTTGCCTACACAGCAAAGTAGTCAAAGACAAAAAACCACTGACAACATCTCCTTGATACTAACACCACTAATCCACCTTCATCAGATGAGGATGAGGAAGAATTTGTTCCACCCACACAACGACGTCATACGGAGGGTGGAGGTGTTAGTGGAGGTGGAGGCAGAGCGTCAAGTGAGAGTGGCTCTACTAGTAGTGCACGCATAAGTGGAGCAGATCCAAATGATTTGAGTGAGAGAAGACATTTGTGTTTAAGTGGAATGAGCGATGGACGTTGGATGAAGATGAATGTATTCAATGAGTTCGTATCTTCCTATCCAAAACCTACTTCAAACATTAAGCCTTGTTATCCACCCTCTCCTCTAGCTCTAACTGAAGATGAAGTTTATGATTTTAGAGAGATGGCCAAATATTTTATTTTCCTATGGGTATAGGTCAATCATTGATCAGAGTCAATTGAGAATCTAAGAAGATTGGGAAGAGCATGACAGAGATCTAAGACAATTTCATAGTTGATAGTGATTACATCATTCATGATTCATCACTGTGAGGCATCTTTGTATGACTTGTATTTTTTCTTGTATTTAGTGATATGTGGAATGAATATTAATGACACTTTATATTATTAATGACACTTTGTATTGTTTAATTGTATAATACAATTTATATCCACTTGTTTTAAATTGTGACATTGTTTGGTAGACTCAATCTCAAAGTTATGTGAAAATGTAGAATATTGAACAATTTCTTGTGTTCTTTTTTTAACATTTTTTTCTCAATTTTCAGATTGTTTTAAAATTTTTTATCATTTTTATCAATTTTTTTGAAAAAAAAAACAACAGACAAATTTCCGGCTGATTGGTCTGGATCGGACCGATCCGATCCGATCAGACCCCTCTAATCCCGATCTCGATCCTGCAATCCTTGCATTAAGATAATTGGGAACTTCTAGTGCTCATTGGGAGTTCTTGGCGAAATCTCCTTAGGAGATAACTTCTTTCTGTTCTCTTTTTGTGCTCCACAAGAGCTTTCTTTTACTTAAGTTCCTTGGGAGCCTCTCCTTCAGAAGATTGCCTCCTGAAGGCGTCCCTTCTTCACCTTGGGATGCTCCTTGGGAGTCTTGTGTGGAATACCTCCTTGATAGTTTCCTCCTTACACGTGAAAGCCTTGGGCTCTATTTGTAAGGACGTGAAAGGGTATTTTGGTTCAATAATTACTGTCACCGTTTACTTTCTTTTTTGAGATGGGAGAATTTCGAGATCTCTTAGGTCTTCAAATGGTGGGACTTGGATGAACCTCCACCCATTCCTTTCAAATGGTGGGACCCACTCACCAGGTGTCACGAACTGATGGGACCATTGTTTCATCCTTTCAACTTTGTTTCATTCATAATATTTTATTTTCATCATCTTCTAAATTTCATTTCAGCATGTTTTATCAATTCAATTTTTACTGATTTTATTTTTCTAATTTAATTTCAATCATCTCCATTCTCATTCATTTATTATTCCTCATTAATTCAAGTAAATTCAACAATCATTCATTTATTTATTTGTTCATTAATTGTTTGTTGCTGTTGCTGTTGTGTTTTGTTTTCATTTTCTGTTATTTCATTTTCAATTCATTTTATTTTTCTCCTTTGAATATATGTTAATATTACTATTCTTAGAATTCAACTTTGTGTTCATTTCTGTTATTTTCACTCGTTCCCTTTTGACTTTTCTTTTAATTTTATCATGTTTTATTCTTTCATTTTTTATCATCTATACTTTCTATCATTTAACTTTATGATTTGATTTCTTCATCAGCCTCTCATCATTCATTCTTTAATTTTTTTTATCATTGTCAACTTTTTATTTGTTTATTTTATATCACTGTGTTTTTTATTATTTTCTTCTGTTTGATCAGCTCGCTTGTGATTGTAGACCATTGATCAACGAGGTATGAGCTGGTCGTGCAGGTTCCCTTACACTTAGAAGATTCCTCCCTCCTCCTTTTTCCTCCATAATCCCACATCATTCTCTCATTGATTTCTTTCTTATTTCTTCTTTATTTCCTTCCGTTTTTTATTCCCTTACTGCTTTTGAGCTGTTGGACTCCCACCACCTACCAATTAGTGGTGTTCATGATTTGGTTTGGTTCGGGTTGGGGGGTTCCTTTCCAACCCAAATTGAACCGAAAGGGCAAGCCAACCCAAACCGAACCATTCTAGTTCGGTTCAGTTTGGTTTTTCTTTGGTTCAAACTGATAATTAAATAATTATTGTTTAAAATATAAATTTTGTATATAAAATATCAATTTACAAGTTAAAATATCTAAAAATATATAATACTGATTAATGAGAAATTATATTTTTAATATATTTAGAGCTAATTTGGGTTGGCAGTTTGGTTCAGTTTCATTGATTTGTGAAACTGAACCAAACCAATAGTCGGCTCAACCTGATGAACTAACATCGGGTTGAAGCAAAGAGTGAACACCCCTAATGCCAATTGCCTATACCCTCCAACAGTCACATTCATGTCTGTACAGCCTTTTTCCCTCTCTCTCTCTTGGTGTACTTTGCCTTCAATCTATTGTTTTCCTATGTCAACAACACTGAAACTTCTTCATTTGCTATTTACACTCGTCTCTTCTCTAACCATGGATTACAAAGTTAATCCGGATCAGAATCGACCAATTCCTGGATTGGATTGGACCACCATAGTTGTCAAGGCACTTGCCTAAGTGGCACTACTTAGGCTCAAAGGCAGTCTGTTGGGACCACCTAGGCCGAGCATCTGGCTCCGCCTAAAAAAGGAATGGCTTGTCTGCCTTGCAGTCGCCTGACACCTGGACCAACTGATCCAGCCCTCTAGACTAGTGAACCGGTCTAACTTAACCCCTCTGCCGAACAGTCAAACCGGTCTGACTTAACGCCCCCCCACCCGACCAAAGCGTAGCCCACGAAGTGCTCAGTCACTCTCGATGCCCCTGATGCCCGATGGACAAAGCTGTTCAACTTTCTCTCTAGTGAAAAAGTCCTCTCTGCCCCACTTTGAAAAGCCCAATGCCGCAAAGAGAAGCCATCATCCTTCTCCTCCACTGGTCCTTGTAAACCACTAGTCAGCCCCTTGCCATCGTCCCCCCTCTGGTAAAAACCTAGGTCTTACATTTTAAGTTTTTTTATCCTTCCACCTATATTTTCTCATTTCTTCCTTTAAGTTTATCCTTGTAACATTTATTAGAAACTTTTTAATCTTCTACACTTCCTACGCTTCAATGCCTAAGAAATTGCAAGTTTGAGCATCTTCGGAGTGTAGGTATATAGTTTGCAACCTTATTTTTTTTGTTTATTCAAGATTTTTTTTTATCTTCTACGTATAGTGGAGATATTGTTTGATGTTTGATTTGAATATCACGTTTAGAGTCGTTTAACCCGTTTGATTAGTTGATTGTTCAAAGACTATATATCATTTAATAAGTAAATTTAATTTATAATATATTGTCTTACAAATTTTGAAGATATAATGTGTTTTCATATAAATTTTATTCTTGTTATATGTCAAATTTATTAGTTCTTATAAGTTTTTTTAAATTGTTATATAATCATTAGTTGTGTGAATCTATTTTTTTCCCACATTTAGAGTAGAAATAGCATATATATGTATATGCACATATATGTATATACATATATATAAAAACATCTAATGCTACCGTCTTTACTGCCTAGGCGATGCCTAATCGGTTGTCTTGTCACCTAAGCTAATTTGGAACCCTTCATTGCCTTGGGTGCCTTGTCGCCTAAACGGACTTGAAACCCTTCAACACCTTGGGTGCCTTGTCGCCTTGACAACTATGGATTGAACCCATTTGATCCAATTTTGGTTCGGAGTCCCAATCCAACCTTATCTCGTACCAAAATCGGCTTGAATTGGGACCGAAATCGACCAAATCAGCCAATTCCAATAATTCCTCTCCGGAAAGGGCCACCACAAGAAAACCCCCTTCTCCCAGCATTAGGGGCAGGGAAGATGCCATGGCAGCCTTATATGGCTATTTTGGAAAAATAATGGATTATGTTTTTTTTTTGCTTTTTAAAAGTCTTTTAAGAACCGATCTGGACTGATTCCATGTCATTTTTTTCTCTTGGATGATCAGTTGATTAACCCAGCTGATTTTCCCAATCCGATTCGGCGATCCTTGTCTCCAACAGATGCAAGGGCCATCAGCCAATCTTCCTTCTTTTGGTGTACAACCAACAAGAGCAGCAACAGCAGCCAAACCTAACCCCCCTTAAATTATTCCATTTTCTTTCCTAACAGCCAGGAGCACGGGCCATCAGCCAGTCTTCCCTCTTTTGGTGCACAACCCACAGGAGCAGCAACAGCAGCCCGCAGCAGCCGCACCAATCTCCCCTTAATTTTTCCATTTGTCCTAGTAGTCAGGAGCAAGGGCCATCAGCCGGTCTTCCTTCTTTAGGTGCACAACCTGCAGGAGCAGCAACAGCAACCACACCCAACTCCCCTCGAGTTCTTCCTTAAGGCTAAAATAACTTCCTTGGCTGTGTCCATCGACTACAACAAGGAGGTCTAAGAGTAAGTGGGTGTAGAACCCCTAGTCTTCATCATTATAAAGAGCCAAGGCACTTTTCATCAACAATGAACCACTACTATCTAGCCAAAGTACTATAGAGGTCAAGAAAAATCCCCTCACACACCATTGGATAGTTAAAGGGAAAAGGCATATGAAGCTTGCAGTTCTTCCATTGCCCCTCCCCCTCAATGAGGCCTCGGCCTTAGAGTTCACTCGTAGAGGGTTTACTTCAATGCCATTTAACCCATCAAACTTCCCAACTTCTCTTTTTCTCTAAATTTTTGTTGCAACACCATCTTATCATTCTCATTGCAACCATCCAACATTATAAGTCTTATAGATGTGTGATAAAATTTCCTTTTCAACTTTAGTGGACTCTTACAGTAAGACCCATGTGACCGATTTCCATTTCATCAATCTTGCTTTAACCCTTTGGTTGATGTCCTCGTAATATTCTCTACCTTTTTGGACAATTAGGCCAAATTATTTTAAGTAGGTACTTTCAGATAATATATTCCATGCAAATTAACTCCATATATTTCCCATTGGCCTTCATTAAATTTACAATATATATATTTTATCTTAATTTACTTATCTTAAATCCTTAAACCTTAAAAGTGATTCTCCAAAATTTTAACTTCCTATTAACTTATTCTTGTGTCTCATCTATTAATACAATATCCTCAACAAACACCGTGTGCTCTGGCATGTCATCGTGTGTATTCTTTGTTATTTCATTCATGATTAATGCAAAAAGATAAAGATGTACCGAAGATCCTTGATGTAAGACAATTAAAATAAAAAAAATCTTGTGTTTCCATTCTAATTGTGGAGACTAAGGAAAGCAGAGTCCTGGTTCGAGACCCGGGTAGCAACTTAGTTTGACCTATATTTTTTAATATTAAAATTTTAAAAATTATTAAAAAATACCAAAAATAAAAAATATATGAAAAATGGGTAATATGACTTGAAAATAATTTTAGTCATTTTATTCAAATCTTATATTTTTTATTTGCTCTGTATAATTTATATATTTTCCCATATCATTAAATTTGAGTACATACCATTGTACAAGTGTACGTGATAATCATATTCGTCACTTCATCGTAAAATAACCCTAGAAGAACATCCCCGAGAACCACCATAACTACAATAGGCGGATTATATCGAAGTGTTTGACGAGGAACCATAATTCATCCTATAATCTTCTTGGTGATATATAGAGAACCAAGAGTCTTAGGATGAATCAACTGCATAAATGGAGTGTTCATAGTATTGACTTCCGCCCCATTGTATGTTCATCTCTTCCACCTCCACCTTGTGACATAACACCATGGTCCGCATCTTGTGTCACGTATGCGTAATGCTTTTCTTTAGTGACGTGGTGTGTCCTCGTAGGGTAGATCATTTGATCCATTGCCCTCCTTCCACCAGAAGCAGTAGCAGTGCCTAAGGTATTGTGCCTTCTTCATTCCCCGCTCCATTGTCACTATTTTTTGAAGTTGAGTCATTTGATGTTTGATATTAAACTCAAATGTTCGGCTCTAGCGTGTCTTCTTGCTCCTTGTCGATTGTTTCCATATTTGCAATGTCAAGGGGGTTAGCTAAAACTTATTTCTTCTTGCTCTTATTTTTTTTACCTTGGCAAGAAAACACTCTGGTCTTCCATTCTTTTGTCATTAAAGGACGAATATGGAATTCCTCGGTGAGAGATACATCGTTGAGCAGTCCTTGAGCCTATTCTAGATTTTTTAGGTTGAATTCCGGTTTGCCCAATCCTTCACAATAGTTGACCTAAGCTTCCAATTGATTTTTCTCATCGAAAATTATGTCTAAGTCGATATCCTTCTCTTGTATTGTTGACTCCTCAATTCGACATCCTGAAGCTTCCTCTCTCCATCTTTGTTCTTCGGTTCTTCATTCTTGTTCTCCATCATCCTCTCTAAATTCATATTTCAGCTTTATGTTGTAATGACAATAGACCAATTGCTCTAGTTTTCGCGACGTCAGTGTATTCCTCTGCTTTGTATAAATTAGGCAAGACGTTGACCAATTGCTCTAGTTTTCTCAAAGCTAATGTGGTTTAGCTTAGGACACTTATTGCCACATCTGCTAAATCTTTATAACTCGGTGTCTTATCATGATTCATCAACCAATTAGTTGCATGATATCAATGAGTGTTAGAAAATACTCGAAAACACCGATCAATTTAAATAGTAAATAAAGTATTGGATGATATGTATCCGGACTTCGGAACATCACAACTTATTATACTGTTGATATTCCAAAATGAAATATTATACTTATGTATTCATACATTTTGTTGCAAGCTATGATTGAATAGTCATCATCACTAAGCATTCGACATATGACCAACTTCATATCGTCCAGCAGTTAATTGGTTGGCTAAATTAAGAAACTATATTAGCATCTAGAGTTGAAAAAATGACTTGGCAATGTATAGATGTTGGTAGAGAGTATATAAGTATGAAAACTATACACGAATTCATTTAATCACAAGAAAATTACCTGCTGCATGTATCAGTTGATACAATGTTCGCTCACACCGACAACCGATGATGACCCATCACTTAATGAAGTTGGACACTGTCTTGGCCATCTCATCCTTCACCTACTCAAGTGCATCATATAAGTACCCCATATCCATCTTCCCATCTCCATCAACTATCTTAAGTACTTTCACTAGAGGTTGTTGCACTATGTTTAAAGTCTTTTTTACAATTTTTAAAAAATCACCACTCTCTAATATCTCCTCTACCTTCCACCCTTTTCTCTTATCCAAAAAGTTAGCCCTAACCAACCAACTATCCCATTCTGGTGAAAGTACCATATGAGTTAGGGGATGCCTCTGTTGCATTAAAATCTCTAGGGAAATGTAGTGAGAAATGAATCAAGTTGCCTCGGGACGTAGAAGCTCTTGACTCTTGATATGTTCTCTCATTAAGTTAAAGGATGAAGCTATGATTATAAATAAAAGATGATATGGATTGAGCCAACTTAACTACCCTATCGATTTGAGGATCCTTGCATATATCTTCTAGCATCAAGTTTATCAAGTGGGCGGAGCATGGTGATAATATAGGCATAGTCTCTTGAGCATCAACATTTGTCTGGTGGCTTTATATGCAACCGCATTGTTCACTACTATTTAAACAACTTGATCCTCTCATATCTCTTAAACAACTCTATCTATCAATTCAAAAAGGTATTCAATGTTCTTTACCTTTCTTGATACGTCTACGGACTTATAGAAGACGATACCGGCTTGATAATACACTAGGAAGTTATTGTTCTCCAAGTTATACCTATTAAGAAAAAGACAACGCTTAAATTCTAAGTTGTAAAATCCAAAAAGATGAAGATTATGTGGAGTGTACTAACCGGTCCAGTCATCCGTCATCAGCGTGTATCCTCTTTCCGCCAAAATACATTAAAAGAAGTTAACATATTTCGAGATATCTACCACTTTCATTGGAAGATAAACATTGTATATCTCTTTCAGGTTTAATCCGAGCACTCCCCTCCCGATGGCGATAATTATGTCAATCATGCTCTCGTAGTACAGTCCCTTTGTGCCGTTTGCTGATATGCTGTGGTTAGGGGTGCAAACGAACCAATATGCTCGACGAGTAGTTCGATACTCGACTCGTTAAAAGCTCGACTCGGATCGATTATTAAGATAAATAAACGAGTTTGAACAGAAGAAAAAAAAACTCAACTTATAAACGAGCCGAGTCTGAACAGAGACCTGTTCGGCTTGATAAGTTCACGAGTAGCTCGTTTAAGTGTTCGATAAAATATTCGATTAAGTATTTGATTAATTACTTGATTATTTACTTATTTAAAAAATTAAAATAAAATATATTATATTTATTATATTTTTATATTTTTAATATTATATAAAATTATATTTTTACGTTTAAATAGTAATTTAAAATATTTTTTAAAATATTTGAACTTTAATTTTAAGTAAACGAGCTCAATCTCGAGCTTAAAAACGAGTTCGAATATGAGTTCGAGCTAAGTTGGCTCATTTACATAAAAGAGCGGCTCGACGAACCGAGCTCGAACTCGTCGAACTTAAATCGAGCAGAGTTCAAGCAAGACTTTTGAAAGCTCGTCGAGTATCGAGTCGAGTTCGAACAGTTAAATAATCGAACGAGCCGAGCTCGAACAGTGCCCTACTCGGCTCGGCTCGGCTCGGCTCGATTGTACCCCTAGCTGTGGTGGAAAAACCATCTTGATGTCGTCCGCCTGATCTTCTCCTTACAAAACTTCATCTTCTCCTTACAAAACTTCACGTTCTTCATTGCCATTGTGATTGTCGTTTATCGTTGCCGTGGACAGGCGATCATGGGATATACATGTCCTACTCTCGGGTTGTCTCATATAAGATCGTGGATCTCCTCCTCTTTTTGGTTGTTAGACCCTCTCCCACTTCTTCGTCCGCTCTCACTTCCCAAACTTTGACCTTATGTAACAACTGATGTGTTGATGCATGTCTTCATCCGCGAATGATTTACAGCTTATCTCCATTGCTCTAAATAAGTCATCTATTTATAACAACAATTGTTAACTGTTAATGTACATGCCAGTATATCACATTGAAATGAACTACTTTTATGAGAAATGATAATGTACCACATCGAAACCTTCATCTCGAGGAAAACTGAAGTGTTCTTAGCCAATCTCGTATATGTGGACTGGATGCCTGGCATGTAGGAAATTTCTTCCCAAGTGGTCTCCTTATGCCGCTTCAAAGCTCCATCATAGTTGTCAAGACAACAAGGAGCCCAAGGCATTAAAGGGTGCCGAATCTACTTAGGCGATAAGACGGCCGCTTAGGCAGCGGTCAAGGCAGTGACATTAGATGTTTATATATATATGTATATGTGTATATACATATATACAAATATATATAATTGGATGTTAAAACTATATATATTTATGTATACATCCAAACATAAATACATGTATACATATATTATGTAAATATAATTTATTTTTTGTAATTATGAATGTATTGATATAAATTTTTTGAGAAATAGCTAATATCAAAGTGAAAGAGAAAAGAGGATTAATAGAGAACTTAAGTTTTAAGTATACCACACATAGTTGTCAAGGCGCCCGCCTAGGCGGCTAGGCGCCTTTCCAAGGGCGCCTTGCTAGGGCACCTTGTCTGGGGCCAAAAAGGCGCCCAAGGCGCCCAAGCAAGACGCCTTGGGTATTTTTACATCATAAAAAAAGTTTTTGAGGGATTTTTCTCCCTTGATACCCCTCACAAGGGACACTTATTTAATGATAGTCTGAATATATTAATATATTGTATTATCACTTATATTATCATACATATTTAAGATTTATGATTATAAACATATATTATATACTTAATTAAGTTCTTTTTCAACTCTTTCCTCTCTCTCTCTCTTTGTCTCACTTATACTATTACATACTTTTTTGGGTTCGGGGGGCTTCGCCCCCCTGACAACCCCCCACAAGCGGCGCCTAGGCGGGCACCTTGACAACTATGAGCTTCATTCACTTGTTCTATCACTTGTAAATGCCTACAAAATTGAGTTGTTACCTCGGGTGAAGTCTATGTGCATGGTAGCATGTTACTCTTCATCCGGCGAGATGATATTTTAACTGAAAAATACCATTGTACATCACTTTCTTACAATATTTACACTGCACTTTCCTCTCTACTGTAAAGATCAAGTTGCAAAGTAACCAAGCCGGATCATTTTAGGTCGCCTTTGGAAGTTTGTGTCATGGCTTAGAGAAGACATATTGAACGAAGTGAAAACGGTATGTAATGAATGCATAAAAAAGGGTTTAAACTAATTGTTAAAAGTAATTGTTGAATAAGCTACTAACTTAATTAAACAAATAATGAACTATTAACTAATGACAAAAAAACTAATATGAAATGTTTAACGAACAAAAATGAATGTTAGAATTGATCTCCAAAAGAGTAAAGAGGTGAGGGGAAGGAGGAGAGGGGAGGGGAGACCCCTTGGGGCAAGGATCGCGGGATCGGAATCGGAATCGGGATCGGTGGGTACCGATCCGATCCGGATCGGATCGGATCGGACCGATTCCGACCGATTCAATGGAAGAAAATCGATCCAGAATCGGTAAGAAAAAAAAAGCAAAAAAATAAAAAAAACCGATCCGATTCCGATTCCGATCCGATTCCGGACCGATTCCGGCCGATTCGGACCGATTCGGACCGATTCCGGCCGATTTGGACCGATTCCGGCCGATTCGGACCGATTCTGGCCGATCCGACTGGAATAGCAAAAAAAGAAAAAAAAACGATCCGATTCCGATTCCGATTCCGATTCCGGACCGATTCCGGCCGATTCCGGACCGATTCCGACCGATTCCTACCGATTCCGACCGATTCCGCGGAATTCATGCCGGAATCGGTCCTTCCGCATGGAATCGGATCCGATCCGATTCCGGAATCGGTCGGAATCGGTCCGATTCCACCGATTCCGTAAACAATGCCTTGGGGGCTTTAAATAGCCCCCAAGGGGTCTTGGAGGGCTTCTAAAGCCCCCCAACGGTTGTATGATAGTGCGACCTAGTCAACCGGGTCATCAACCGAGTTGCCAGGACCCATCCACAGGTCAGGCTGACCGACTCATGATTGGGCTGGGCTAGTTAGCCCAAAAATCGACCAGGTCGGGACAAGGTCGTGACCCGGGTCTGATTCGGCATATCATGGTTTAGATGCTGCTGGTTACTCCATCAAGCATGTCTTCTATCATTTTTATATACCTAATAGACATCATATTTTGCCCCAATACCCACTATGAAACATCTTTTGAAACTTAATCATAAATCTTTTCTAAATCAATAAATACTATGTAAATCATTCTCTATATCTCGATATTTCTTAGTCAAGATTCTAATTAGAGAAATAGCTTCTATAGTAAAGTGATTAGACATAGTCTTAAGTTGATTGACTAAAATACTTGTAACATCTCATATGAGATGCTTCATAATTCTCCCTCACAATTTTTTAGTATGACTCGTGATCTTGATTTCTCTATAATTTGAGTAATTTTATGTATCTATGTTGACCACAAAATTTCATTCACAAAAATTCTAAATCATCTGTTATCATCTATTATAAGTTCACTTTAACAAATAAGAACTCCACATAAGTAACTCGTGACCTCACTAACCTTAAAACATTTCAACACTACCGATGGTTCTCAACCGTAGCCAAACACAGCGGGTATAAAATAGAAAAAGCATCTTCTAAGTATAACTCCATCTCAATGTTCAAAAAAAAAGTCAATCATTATGCCCATATTTTGGCTCCTTCAAAAGTTTGGCATGGCATACATACAATGTAATACACGTTCACCCTATAAACATGAACCTAAAGATAAAGAAACTATGTAAAAAATTGAGCTATATAATAAACAAGAAACAAGTAGAAAGGAAAGATGGACTTGCTCGAGCTGAGCTGGAGGAAGTCAACATATTGGACACTTCGCAGCCAACATGAAGAAAAAATAGAACACTACATGAGAAAAAATATAATCAAAATAGTCACAACGCCAATGCTTGCCCACAGTGATGGGAAACTAAAAAGGATCAAGTTCCAGTGATTGGATTGAATCCCCTAAATTATGTGGTTAGAACCATTCTGGAAATAGATAGCAAGAAAGAAACGGAGAAAGAGGAAAAGTCCTGTTGCATGTCCCTCAGTGGTGGCAGGTGACTGCCAAGGCCTCATCCTGATGATGAACTGGGTAGCACTGGCAGCAGAGTGAAAATGGCGGGAGCTGAGTGGGACTGAGCAATGTAGTATGACTGAAGTAGAGTGCCCCGAGTTGAATGCTACTCTGGCAGGCAGTGGCATTCAGCAGTGGAGGGGCAAGGCACCCACAGTGGTAACTGCAGCAAAAGTTGTTGGTGTAAATAACCGGAGTACCATGGCCCTGGCAGCTGGGTGAGGATACAAGGGAGTAAAAGGGGTTACAGCATAGGGTTGCACTATATTCAATACATATCTATGTACAGACAACATGCATTTTAAATGAGGTTTTATACACAAAACTGTACTCACATTTGAATGGAAATGGCATATTTTTCTGATAAGCACTTCCATATGCATATTATATGCATGCTTATAGACTGCATTTTCAACTAGATAATTAACACAAGAATCGTAGGTATGGTCTAGATAATGTATACCAGCCTGAAAATCTGATTTGAATATAGCTCTGTTGAAGTGTCGCTTGGACCACCATTTGCATCGATATATCCACATTGTTCTTGCTTCTCCTGTGACAAGAACTTTTGGCACTTTCTTGGAAGCTGAAGATAGTGATCGCATGGCATAATCTATTGTTTTTTGCCTGGTTGTTGAGAATGTATCTTCATCATATCCAAATATTTCACTGGATTGAATTTTCAGAAAGCATGAAGCAAATTCCCACCATATGCTGGACGAGCCATCAGAATGATCCAGGTATGTGGCTATCCACTCCAAAAGGCATATCGTATTGTAGGTTCCTTCAACAATAGCAAAACATGTCTTCATGAAGGTTGCCAGTAGCATATATTTCAAGCAGATAAAATAAATAATGTACATACTTTTGTGCTTACGATCATGGTTTTCTATCTCCTGAGAATCTCATTCTCGAGCATGTTGCAAGATTCGAGACCTCTGAAATGGCATTAACTTGCCGAAATGGTCGCCACAAGGGAGGAGAGGCGGAAGCAGAGAGGATGGCCGAAAGAGGGGCCATCCAGGTGGGGACAGCCCATAGAAGAGACAATGAGGCTGGTTGTGGCACAGACGGGTGGCATCTTCCATGCCCTACTGGACAAGAAAAATGGGTGTCCACTCCTGATTGTTGGACCTGGCACAGGGCCACAAGTGCCTAGATCTGCAACTTAAAATGTTAACAAGCCCAAGCTGGGTCCAAAGATACAGAACAGATACCGATCTTCCCCGTTTGATAGGGCTGAGCAATGATTGTCATCTTGCATTTTGGCTTCACCTCGAAGTGATTGGAGAGAAGAGATCTCAGATCCAAAGATTCAAACAAAAAGATCTCTTATCCAAGATTCAACCCTAAAAATATTTGTCCAAATGCATAATAGAAGGGGATATAAGAACTGAGGACCAATATTGGGTCAAGCTGATAGGGGGAATCATGACTGAGATATAAGAAGATTAGATCTCTTATCCAAGATTCAACCCTAAAAATATTTGTCCAAATGCATAATAGAAGGGGATATAAGAACTGAAGACTAATATTGGGTCAAGCTGATAGGGGGAATCATGACTGAGATATAAGAAGATTGATAATTTTCAGTACAGTATGTATCAATATGTTTCAACACGAATCTAGACTTTTTCTCCAGTAATATCGATAGAGAAGAGATCATAGAGAGATCTCTTTGAAAATCAGAAGAATGTGTGACAAATTGAATCACTTTTACTGTTTTACATATACAATCATATAAAAATTTTAATTTAAAAAATGCAGAAAAAAAGAGTCATCAACACATATATAAGGCTTTGGATGGATAGAACAATACAGTTGTTAACATGTGAAAACTTAACAAAACCACCTAATTGAATTAATAATAGAAAAGAGAATGAGAGAGTACAGATGATAAATGCAATTTGCATCAATATGGACCTTTGAAATTTTAGTTAGGAGCATGTGGTGGAAAATGACAGGTTAGAAGTATTTATATAAATCTCGTATCGTTGATTTTGTTTCTCGGATATATGGAGAATGAGATTCTCGGATGATCTCTACAAACTACATTCCATGGGGCTGAGAAGATGTGTCGCAGTGGTATGAAGCTGCCTCCCTCTGGTCCCCTGTCCCAACCCTCCAATATCTATTACAGAATTTGGCCTCGCAAGATTTCCCTGAGATATCTCAAAGATCTTTTTTCCCTAACCATCCCAAGACAAAATGGAGATGCAAGATTGCAATTCTTGCTTCTGACCAGTAAACTGTGGATCACTTTCTCCCGTAATATCCTATTATTTGAAAAGTAAAGTCCTCATTTAGTTGGAAGAGAACGCATGTTTAAATCTATGGAAGGATCATAACAATGAGAGGAAGCAGAAGTATTGGGTATCAAGATCACATTGATCCGCCAATAAAGATCTAATACAGGTCCCAGACTAGGTCCCATCTTAAGAAGTCAATATTTTATGTAAACAACCAAAAAAATTACAAAAAATAGTTAAAAAAATGTTGATTAACACTTTCAAACAAAAAAACATAGAAATGATACATCCTTTGTAATTTATATATGATCCAAGGAAATCAAGAGGAATATAAGAGCGGAAATGGGGATATATTATAATTGATTCTAGGCTTTTTATCATTTTTAGATATATTAATTATCTTCTCGTTCATTTCATGAAGTCTTTTAAGTCAACGGGGGTAATCATTTTTCATGCTTTTAAGGAAGAAGTTTGAAACCGAGGTTTTCAAGGTGACATAGTACCACCTTGGTGACTAGGCGATAAAGATGTAGCATTAGGTGATGCCTTTTTTTAGAGTGAAATTGTAAAATAACAAATATATGTGTGACAAAGAATATAAATATCAATAACACTATGTAAATCGATTAATAATGTGCAAATGAAAAATTACATATACTAAATAACTTGAATATAAGTTAATTTTAGTACTTAATTTGTATTAACGATTAGTAAACATTTATAAAATTATTTAATCCTTGTTAGTATTTCATCAAAATATCTATTTATAATCACTTCAAAATAATTATTTTTACTTCAAAATCACTCAATTAAGTGATATTGATCCTTAATTATCATTATTTATTCTTAAATTAGCCAAACCAATCTTAAATTGCCATGCTTGCCTATGTGCCCCTCGCCTTGACCGGCAAGGGGTGCCTTGTCACCTAGGTGACCTTGAAAACCATATTTGAAACAGGGACTACTGCAGATATAGAAGTTTGCATGTTTTTAATAGTGAGGTACCTTGTTCTAATGGTTATAGAGTTTAAATTAAATAAAAAATAAATAAAATGAAAAAATAATAAAAATAACAATAGAAGGATTAAACCTCCTTGGAAAAGCAACCCCCCCCTCGCAACTAAACATCATACTAGCATAACTCCTTTCTTCCCCCATGCAAAAAAGAACAACCAAGTTTAACTTTCAAACCAATCCAAAAGCCTAGTAGTAGTGTTGAAAAAATTGGAAAGTAGTACGTATATAGGCATGGTATTTTTTTGAAACAATAAGACATCAGCACTCCTTATAAAATGGATATGGAAGTTGAACAACAATAGACATGCGTTTGTGGGTTAGGATTGTTATTTCCAAATAAGATGCCAGGGCCGGGGTGAATGATGAGTGCATTAGAGACTTTCAAAGGCAAATTGCTTAACATTTGGAAATTTTACTCTTCTTGCACCATCAAGCTAGGAAATGGTAAGAGAACTTCCTGCACTCTTTAGCTTATACCGTAATCCACAATCCAAGGTTTGTTGCAACTAGGACGACAGAGTTAATTAATAGCTACCATTCAAAAGAGATCTCAAGAAGGAAATATGTGAACCATCAAACTTGTTGACTCTTGATAAGCATGAGTGCAATGCAACGAGGATAAATTAGTTTGCCTGTCCTCTATCAAATTTGTTTTCACAGTCAAGTCTGCTCGGAGCAGACTAACTTTGGGCAGCGAGGTGATTCCATGGCATCAGTAATCCGAGAGACACATTTACCTATCAAAATCAAGCCTTTCTTGTAGAAGATTTGTAGGCAGCAGCTCCTGACAAGGTGCTATTTAAATATGATCTTCTGGATGTCTCAACAACTTGGGTTTTATGTGGTAGGAGAGAAGAAACATTTGATCATCTCTTCATCAAATGTGGGTTTATGAACTTTGGAGTGTGTTGCTCATCAGTTGGAAGATTCAGTAGACAGAGCCTGACAATGTTCTCTCTCTTCTCTTTATGTCCAGTCAAGGTTGAATCCTTGGTCCTCAGAAACCAAATTGTAGAAATTCATCTTACCTGCTATGCTCTATCAATCTGTGCCATCTAGCGCACAAAGAGTAGACAGATATTTGAGAAACATTTTGAGCATCCAAGAATGATCATTCACTTGATGTCAACACTGGAGACACTGGACTTTAGCCCATACGGGCATCCACATGGAAGAGCCTATCCTCAAAGACAAATTCTTCTTTTCATATCTTTCTTTTCATAGTTCCTATCTTCATCTACCACCTCGGTAGTTGAGTTGTGGGGCTTCTTTTGTTTTCATATCTTTTTATTTCCCTGCACTTGTATTTACCTTCATTTTAAAAGCATTTTGGCCTTCTAGCCCACTGCAGAAAAAATAAAATAAAAAGGCATCAGCATTTTAATGCAGGGAGATAATTATTTGGACCATCCTATCATGTAAGAGAGAGGTCAGGCGACATCTTGTACTGTGCCAGATATACATTATGTACTTCTTATATCTTCTTTCATGCGGTTAATGTATGTTATTTCAAATACGCATATGCAAGTAATTTCATGAATACGCAAGCATGCTACATGACATAAAGGTTAGGCATGCTTAACCCATGTTTCATCTCATGTTTCCCTAGTTCATGTCAAGTATAAGCAATTCAATTAAGAATTAGGTGTGCTATGATTCATAATATTGTCACTTAGGTGTGCTATGATTCATAATATTGTCAGGATAGATGAAAGGTGAAGTCGTGGTGGTTCAGCAGGCAGTGGTGGATAACAGCCATCATTTCTCTTTGGGTGCCATCTTAGATTGGGTTCTTCTGTACAGGATGCGTGGAAAGAAAGATCAGAATTGATGGTACTGAAACAGATTGAATTGGTCGATTTTTTAAGAAAAAAAAGTGATTTGGAATTGGTTCAAATTGATCAAAATTTATTTTATTTTTTCCGTTGTAAAAATCATAAAAATATGAAAAAAACATAAAAAATAAGAATACCCTAAAAATGTTCAAAATAAAAATCACTTATCTAACATAATTTTGTGTCATTACAGTAGAATTTTAAGACAAATAGAAATACTTTTGGCAATGACCATTTCATTCAAGATATGTAACACAATATGAATATGACACTGACATGTAATAAAATATTATATCTTTTTATCATAAGTATCTATGGAATTAACATTCTTAGTCACTGTTCTCTTAATTCTCCTATATGCACCCATTGAGAGCTATTCGTCCTAATTGACTTGTCCTCATATGAAAATAACGAATCAGTTATCTGAATAAAATCATAGATAGTGTCATATACTGGAGATGTAGTAAAAATATATGGTTGGAAGTCAAGAGAGGATTATGGATAATTGGTTGTCATGTACTGATTAAATATCCTTAATTTCAACACTGACTTCTCTTACTCGAATATTGTCTCGGTCTCAATTCACCGGCCCTACACCAATGGTGCATGCACAACTAAGAGAGCCTCCTCCTCTTCCACCACCTCCACTGCCACCTCCACTTGGAACTCTCTACATTTTGTTGTTGTGTAGGAGGAATGAACTCTTCCACTTTGTCATCTGAGGAATGTGCATTGGTATTGTCTGTTAGACTGACAGGTCCTCATCTAATTACTAACTTTCTTTTTTTACCACTTCCTCTGCTTGTGATGAATAACTTTCAATTCCCTTGTCACATTGATAAACTTTTTTTTAATTGTGAAAAGTGCCCCAATCATTTTGCCACAATTTTCATCCTTGTCTTGGTGAGAGTGGGTTGTAAAGTTGGGGCAAGGGTTATAATCAAAACTAGAGTTGAAGTTGGGAATAGAGATGGAGTAACAAGGATTTCCTCTTACATATGCTCAGCTTCAACCTAAATATCATCAACTTCCTCTTCATCCTATGCACGTTCCTTAGGATTGAACTTTGGTAGTGCTTTGCCTGCTTTCTCCTCCACCTGAAAACAAGTGTGTGCTCCTGGAAAAAGTAATCCATATCAACATCCAAAATAGGTGGTTCATATGTTTCTACCTTTTCTTTCATCTAAATAACGAAACGTTGAAAGCTACCTTTCCTTTCATGCCTTGCTTACAATTGAATACTGAATAAGGGGTACTTTCACTAGTAAAGGACTTAAAGAATAGTCTGCACTGATGCCTCCATTGGAGATGAAGAAAGGGACTAAGGCTTGGCTATAAAAAAAGTTAGTAAGGTCTTATTATCGAACTATTAAAAAGGGTAATCGTGCTCCTCTGATCGACCCTGGAAAAAGGAAATGTATAGCATAAAATGAATCATAATAGGCCTCCACTCTTTCGTCGAGTGGAAAAACTAGTGTAGTGGAATACCTTCTCTTGGTGTGAATAAGACTAAATGTACTTCAATTTCTCTTGCATTGGGAGGAACTTGTGCTCTAACTAAAAATCCGAATGGCAATTGCAACAAGTGGATTTTATCTGTTTCTTGTGTTCACTTGCATCCACCACTTAGCTACAAAAAGAACAATAGAACAAAATATTTCTATCGGCCGATTAAAGGTTTGTACATCATAAAATAAAATAAGGTTTGTTCTAATTTCAACATACCAGGAGAAACATTGTCAAATGCATACCTTAGATCTAAATCTAAGTATACTATAATTCTCATCCTACAAGATTACATTTGGAAATTCAAAGTTGTCAAATTATTAGACTATTAGAGCTCCAATGTAAAAATATCGAGAAAGATAACATTCTCATTTACTTCTAACTCAACTTAACATCTATCTTACTGAGTTCTTGACAACCATCGTATTATAAACAAAGTACCCCTCAAGACTTCTTGATCATTGCATACTTGTGATCTATATTGCATTTGAGGGTTTAATTAATATGCTGCATTCATCACATACGACATAAGAGCGTATATTTATGCATCAAATAATAATTAAGTTTTCACATAACAAGAATTATATGTTTGATGTAACCTCAAAATTTAAACATTTAAAACTTTGGAAATTCATTTCCCATTTTGGATTTGATTTTGATTTGATTTGACCTTAGTATCGACTTCTTAGAAAAATAAGTGACATCCCATAAAAGTATTAACTATGGTCCATGATATGTATAAAATTATAGTTTGATATTGTTAGGTTCTTTGAAAATTGATTTTGACCTCTTCCTGGATGGTGTGAAGATCCGACATTAATTACATTGAGAATGCTCGAATACCTTTGATTATTCGTCATAGCAACTCATTGAATAGAAGAACATGCATCCACAAAAGAAAAACATTCACATACACATAGGAGAAACAATAGCCCCATGAACTTGATGGAATGCAAGCACTTAATGTGTTTTAGGGTTGATTTGAGTTTGTATGAATTTGATTTGAGTTTGAGCTCGGTTTAAACTTGTTTAGTTAAAATTAATTTGAATTTATTTAGAATGGATTTTGTTGGAATTGAATTATTTAAATTCAGTTTGATTTAAGTTGAATTTGTTTGGTTAAAATTCAGATTGAGAAATTTGATTTGAATTTATTTGATAGATTTAAATTTATTTGCTTAGGATTGATTTGGATTTGGATTTAATGAGTTTATTAAAGTTTGCTTGGAAACTTGATTTCGATTTGGTTTAAGAAATTGTGTTTTGCTTATGGGTTGTTTATTAATTTAAGTTCAATTTAATCTAGGTTACATTTGTTTGATTGGAATTGATTTAACTTAGAGATTTGATTTGGATTTGATTTGGCTTATAGTTTTGATTTAAGTTAATTTTAAGGGCCTGCTTAAGATTTGGATTAAAGCTCCGATTGAGATTTTGATTTGGACGTATGTTATTAGGTTGGTGGGTCACGTTCATTACCTTGGGAATTTGATGAATGAATTTCAGATTTTTAAGCTTCTGTCTTGGTTTCTGTTAGTTTTCTTCGATTTTATGTTATTTTGTTATATTGGATTTGGTTGAAATTTGATTTGAGTTTGGCTTGATGTTTATTTTGCTTGGATTCTGCATTGAGCTTGAAGCTGATTCTTTGAAAGTATTTCAATTTTTAATCCCACAACTTTTCAATTTACAGATTTGTGCAGGTTCTTTCTGATTTGGTGTTTGATGGATTTATAGAAAAGTTTGATTTGTTTTTCAATTTGATTGAAATTAATTCTGGTTCGGTTTAAGAGATTTGATTTGTTCAAATTTTGGCCTGGGTTGATTTAATTTGGAGAAGACTTGATTTAGATTGGGTTTGAAAAGATTTAATTTAATTTGACTTTTAATGTTCTGTTTGTAATCGTGGGCTAGAGTTGAATTTGATCCAGGCTTGTCATTTTTATTGTGTTTGCTTGATTAGGTTGCTGTTGGTGAATTTGATTTTATATTTCATCTCTTCTTTCTTTCTTAAGTGCATGGCACATTATCTAATTCAGTCAGAATGAAAAGGAATCTGGTTTGAACTGATCAAGGTCCATTATCATTCAACTTAAAGTATCTATTAATTTTAATTCTTACTGTTTGAATTTTTAAATGAGTTAGCAGATTGGGATATCACGCTCTCCCCTCCCCCTTGGGTCCTCTTCAATTGAAAATCTTAAGACATGATGTTGACTTGAAGCCCTCCTGATTTGAAGCTTCCTGACTGTGGCATATCCTGAGATTTCCGAGATCCCCTTTGAGTCTAATGAGAATTGTTTGAGGGGTATCTTTGATTCTGCCATTCCAGTTGGTATACAATGCCAGCTTATTCAATTTTTCTTTATTAAGTTTTCTGCCAGAATTAAATCTGTCCCAGATTTTAACTTGATTGGCTCCCCTTTATCACATTGACTGTCAAATTGATAGACACCTCGGTAGACCTGTCCACTTTGCAACTCCCTAACTACCCTCAGACTTCACCTCCCTCCGTAATGCATATGGGTGATTTTTGATGATTTTTTTTATTATTGTTAAAAAATTTCCTTGTTCGCATTCCATTGAGTCATGTAGGCTATTAATTCCCCATGCAAATACCAATTGTGCACAGAACTTGAAATTTCATTGCTTGCTTAATACGAGACATGATTTACAACTTGAATGATAAGAAATCAGGTCCCTTTGAGTCTTTGATGAACATGGAACTTGTTTGATCAATTTGAGATGGGAAACACCCGGTCTTTGATAGACTTATGGGAATTCCTCTCACTAAATTGAGATTGAGCACACCCGGCTTTTGATAAATTTATGGGCACTTATCTCTTGGTTGGTGAATGGCATCAACTCATGGTTTGGTTTGTCCGCATGCTGAACATGCACAACTTTTCCATGGCTAAATGACTCCCTCTTGGGGCATGGTAAAACATTGGGATCTTTTAATAGACTTTTGTATGTCTACCTTAAAAAGAGGGTCAAGAGGTGGGTTTAGAACCAGCTCTTGGTTTCCCTTTGTTTTGAATTCTTTTAAGTTAAGCCGAAGTCATGAGGTGGGTTTAGAACTGGCCTTATGGTTGCCTCGGTTTGTTTAAATTAAATAGATTTTTATTTAGATTTCTGTTTATTGATTGTTATTATTATTATTTTTGAATTAATTATGTGTCAAGAGGTAGGTTTAGAACCGTCCTCTTAGTTACTCATTTATTTTGAATTCTTTTAGATTAAGCCGAAGTCATGAGGTGGGTTTAGAACCAACCTTATGCTTGCTTCGGTTTGTTTAAATTAAATAGATTTTTATTTCAATTTTTATTTATTGTTTGTTTTTTTTATTATTTTTGAATTAATTATGGGTCAAGAGGTGGGTTTAGAACCGGTCTCTTAGTTACCCATTTATTTTGAATACTTTTAAATTAAGCCAAAGTCATCGGATGGGTTTAGAACCGACCTTATGCTTGCCTCAGTTTGTGTAATTGATTAGTGAATTTTTGTTTAATTTGAATTGATTGCTTCTTTTAAAATCTTTTTTTTTAATTGCTCCTGTTGGAGCACTGCTCATCCGGCAGCTTAATGGGCCCTTTTAGAGCCCGCAACCCACGGCCCTCACGGCTCCGCCCAACCGTGTGCACGACTTTTTCTTTTCTTTTTTTTTCATCGCTTTTTCACAGTGGGCCCCACTTTCATGCCAAGCTAGACGTAAGTTGGGGAGAAAATAATCCCCCCGACGTTGTTCACCCAATGGCATTCTCTCCATTCAGTCACAGCGGAAGCGGATTTCAGCCTCGCTTCAGGCGATGAAGCTATAGCCCGGCGGGGCTCTCAGCAGCGGCGGTCGATTTCAAGGGCCCCAATGGACAAGGCTGATGAGGCTTTGGGCCTTCTCTACGGTGGCGGTTGACTTTGGGGTCTTCAACAGATAGGGCTGATGAAGCCTCAAGCCTTCTCGGCGACAATAGGATGAGCTAGGGATGACCCCGGCAGCCACGGTGGACCAAGGATGAAGCCCCAACGGTGTTGTAGGCATAGATTACGGAATCGGTGGAATCGGACCGATTCCGACCGATTCCGGAATCGGATCGGTGGTTTCCGATCCGATTCCTGGCGGAAGGACCGATTCCGGGAATAATTCCGCGGAATCGGTATGAATCGACTGGAATCGGTCGGAATCGATCCGATTCCGACCGATTCCTTGTGGAATCGGTCGATCCGACCGATTCCGATGGAAGACCGGTCGAACCGGCCCCGGTTCGATTCCCGGTCGATTCTCGGACCGGGAATCGAACCGATTCCGGCTAAAGGGCCGGAATCGCCGCCGCGGTCGATTCCTTCGATCCGCGGCGGTAGGGCTCGTCTCCGGCGATTCCGCGGCGATTCTGCCGGCGATTCCGGCATCGATCCGGCGATCCGGGCTCGATCCCGGCGGTCGGAGCCCGGTCCCGGCGCCGATCCGTCGATCCGGGGCGGCACGGTCGGCGATTCCACAGGCGATTCGGCGATTCCGGTCGGACCGATTCCTTCAGCCGATCCCGCCGATCCAAGCTCCGATCCCTACCGCCGTTCCACTTCCAGCACTTTCGATTTACCGAGTGACGAGTTTTATTTAGGAAACGAGTCTTGTGAGCGGTGACGGGATAAGCATGACGATGAAAGGGGTGAAGGCTACAGAACGGCCGCAAAGAGAGCCGTTCGCCACATTGTCGAGTGGTTTTTACGTACGGGTATCACTTTTTAAATTAAATTTGACATTATGCCTCGTTTCATTTACTAAAACTTAATTTTACACGATCCCATTTTTTTTAACTTGATGTAGGCATCCCGGACGTACGGCCACCAGCCTTCCTGCACGATGGTGGATGCCGTGGGTGAGGCCGACCGGGTTCTGAAGCCCGGCGCGACACGTATACCGGCGCTGGATGAGAGGAGGTCCGGGAGTTGAGGGAGTGGATGGACGGGTTCAAGTTGGTGTGGAAGGAGAGGGGTTGCACAATCATGTGCGATGGGTGGACAGTATCACCAAGAGGAGTATGATAAACTTCTTGGTGTCTTGTTCGAGGGGACTACATTCTTGAAGTCGGTAGATGCTTCAGGAAGATTAAAAATGCCGACTTCATTTTTTCTACGATGGATGGAGTGGTGGAGGAGATGGGGGAGGAGAATGTGGTTCGGGTTGTCACCGACAACGAACCATCATATAAGGCATGGCAGGAGGAAGTTGATGGAGAAGAGGAAGCACATCTTACGGGTGCCTGTGCACATTCCATAGATCTCATTTTAGAGGATATAGGCAAGGAGGAGGGTGTATACACTTGTCGAGGCGCGGAACCATCGGTTCCTTTATTTATTCGCATCCCCGCCTCCTACATATCATGAGATCTCACGCGGAGGGCGCGCGATCTTGTCGGGCCCGGTCCGACGCGATTGCCACGAACTTCATTGCGGCTGGAGAGTTTACACCGGCACGGACATGCATTGGTTAGGTTCGCGCGGTCGAGGAGTATTACAACTATATGGTGGACAACCCGCATGACGAAAAGAAGCGGTTGGAGATTAACGTCGTCCGAGAAGCAGATCAGCGGCAAGAGGTTTTGGGAGAGGATTGCCTGCTATTTGGCAATCATTGAGCCACCGGTAGTTGTCTTGAGGTTGGTAGACTCGGATGACGAGGACAGATGGGCCACGTAGCAACCGTATGATGCTATGGGCCGGGCAAAGCTGAAAATTAAAGAAAAAAATCCCAGAGGATTCACAAAAGTGGTGGAAAATCATTGATGACCGATGGGACAAGACCTGCACCACGATGTCCATCTTGCGGAGGTAACTTGGTTCTTAAATTATTTTTGATGTATAATTATCTTATATACGCGGTGTTAAGCTAATAAAATCTTGCGGGATACTTTTTGAACCCCGCATCGATATGGAGGACGGGTGGTGAACGACAACGAGGTGATGCGGGGTACACTTGCGGTTATCCGGCGAAGCCGTGCCGATCTCGGGGGGACGGGATAGAATTTAGGCCGAGATAGAAGTAAGTTAGAGTTAATTAAATACCTTGGACTAGCATTACCAGGCAACTATACTTTTTATTTAAATGTTTCAGATGCAGAAGTACAGGATGAGGGTCGGGGTATACTCAGATGGTGACCTGAAATATTCAGTTGACAAAGTGTCACCTGGTATAGTAATAGTTTGATAAACAAATTCTTTTCTTTTCATACAAGATATTCTTGATGATGAGCTAATTCTTTTCCTTTTCTCTTCTTGAGTTTTTTGCGGTGAGTGGTGGACTCGGAGTGAACACCGAGAGTGGAGGGAATCCGCTTGCGGCCATTGGTATCAGGGATTCGAGCCGAGCACCGGTTCCTCCCACCGCGAGAGGAAGGCTTGGAGTACATTGACCCGATACATACCCAAAGGAGGAACGGGTTGACCTCGGGGCCGGGAGAAGGTCGTGGTCTCGTCATTATACGAGGGTCGTAAAGAACATCGAAGGATCGGAGAAGATCGGCGGAGCGATTTGCACGGTTCGCGGGTGGCCCGTACGAGCAGAGGCATTCCTCCGCCACACCACCACCCGAGGAGGTGGACGGGACGAATTTTCCGGGAGGAGCGTGCACTTGCCTCACGGGACCAGAGAGGGAAGCCGGGGATCCACGCGGTAGGGAGTTTGATCCCGATGACCGTGCGTGGCGAGGAAGGAGAGTTGGATGGTGTTGAAGCCGAGGAGGATGCTCGGCTCCACCTCCATCTACTACCACGACTCGGGGCGGGGCCTTCTGTACGCCAGCGGCTACGGGCGACCACTGCCTTTAGGCCCCGGCTCCGGCTCCGCCGGCTCAGGTCCGGCGGCCGCATTGCCGGCCCGGTCGCGGTCGGGAGGACGAAAGCAGGTGTGCACGGAGAATGGGAGGATTTGCAAAGTTGAAAAAAAACTTTGGGTTCGGACTTTCAGTGTAGTTCGAGAGATGGCCGAAGAGGTAAAGAGAAGGAAGTTAGAGGTCGGGCGTCTGTCGGCCCGGATACGATGCGCAGGCTTCCTTCTCACTCCTCGAGGTGATGATGACGAGGAGTGTATACCAGCGACGCGGCCATCGGCCAGCGGTGAGTCACGATTCGCGGTTTCGAAAGCCGTATTACACGCTGGATGAGCAGACACCGCAGTCTTATATTATGGAGCCAGAGTATCCAGCATTTGGCCAGGTTGACCAGCAGTGTATTACACCACCAGGTCCACCAGCCTCTGCTTACGTCCCGGTTGTCCCGCAGGCCGATCCAGACGACCTTCATGGCATGGCATCGGCATTACTTTCATATGGATATGGTCCCGGATAGTATTCGGGGCGAGCGCGAGGGAGGAGCGTCGCGGCCGGCGAGGGAGAGGAGGACGACCCACATCTTTATCCTTTAGATATTGGTAGTAGATTGATATGATGTAATTTTTTTTTTGATGATGTATCAACTCTTTGATATTTGAATAAATGGAATTGGACGTATCAATACTTAACTTTGAGTCTTGAGTCTTCAATTGGTGTTCATTAGTATTTGTATGATGTGGTTTTGTGGATATCATGCATTGGTGATTTTTTAAAATTTTTCTAACTCATTTCCTATTTTTTTAGAATTTTTTCTGAATTTTTTGAATTTTTTTGACGAAAAAAAAAATCCAAAAAAAAAAACCGATTCCGACCGATTCCGGAATCGATTCCCTTCCCAGGAATCGGCCGATTCCGGCCGATTCTGGGAATCGGAATCGGAATCGGTCCCAACCGATTCCGATTCCGATTCCGATTCCGGAATCCTTGGTTGTAGGACTAGGAAGGCTCGGAAGAGGAGAGGGCTTCGACAGCCTCCAATGGGGGAGGAGGAGGCTCCGGCGTCTCCAATCAGTGCTGACAGTGTGAATGGAGCCTCGATGGTGCTGCCGGAAGCACTGGATGAACCCGACGATGCAGCGAGCCCCCCTCCCCCCCCACCGACTTCCCCTCATCCGATGGGAAACCTGCCGAACAGGGAAAATCCGGCTTTGAGATGGACTCGGAGAGGTCCGTGATATTCAGGATCATATCCCACTTTGTTCGCGGCTCTAGAGGAGCCGTATAAGGAAGTCCACTGTGGGGGAATCTGAATGGAAGGTTGTCTCCTTCAATGGCAACCTGTAGGATATCGGATTCCTTGGCCGCCTTGACCTACGTGGGATTGTTGAGCGTAGGATTTTTCTTACTTTTTTTTACTTTCCTTTTTTCCTTTTGAAATGGCCTCCTTGTGCCCACAAGCCCGGGACAGCTACTTGACTTGGGCTGTTTGATATGAGATTCTTGATTTAAATCGAAATCAAACCCAATGAACTTATGAAGAATGGGCCACGTGGCCACTTGTGGGTCATATTCTGCATTGCACCCCTTTAAAATCAAAATAGGTCGATTAATGTTCCAGAAATCACCTTTTTCTCCCTTCTCTTTTTTTTTGAAAATTTTAGGTTCTAACAATGTTTCATGCATATCGTGTAGTGTCATGTCCCATCGCATCTACTATCATCCACCACTTCTTATAACCTTTGTGATGCTTCTCCTTGATTTTTATTTTTGCTTTGTCTATGACATTTTAAAGGTAAACAATCGATTATCTTTTCAAAGAGGAGCGATGCATGGGGAAAAAAAGCAGGGAGAGCAGCTTTAGAGTTCAATCCTAAGGATCGCACATGAGCTGAAGAAAGACTATATGACATTCAACCTCCTAATGAAAAGATATAACAGGAAGTCTCAACTACTCTAGCTACAGTTCTAGCTTCAACCCCAATTCCAGCCCCAACCACAACTCCAACCTCACGAGTCATAACCAACTACCACCAAGATCAGGATAAAGAACATGACAACCAGATTGGGGTGTTGCTTACAATTAAAAAAAGGTATATCAGCATGGTATGAGTATTAAGAGTTCCTCGTCATAAACATAGAAAGTAGCAGAAAAAAAAAGTTAGAGATCAAGCCAGGACCTATCAGTCCAACTGATAGTACCCAGACACCTTCCTCAGATGACAATGAGGAAGAGTTCATTCCCCCTACCCAACAGCAAAATGTAGGGGGCTTAAATGAATGCATAGATTGCAGAATCGCCGGAATCGGATTGGAATCGGCCGATTCTAAAATCAAATTCTGATTTGATTATTGGCTGAAGGACTTATTTCCCTGAAAATTCCGGAGATCCAATTCTGACCGATTCAAGCTTGAATTGGTCGATCCGACCGATTCCGCCGAAAGGATAGGGTTTCCAGTAATGGTTCGATACCGGGTCCGATTCAGACCCGATATCAATCTGATTCCGGCCCTAAAAGGCCAGAATCAACCCCTTCACGGCCAGAACCCGCAATGGCTCTTGGTTGAAGGTGATTCCCTTCGTTTTGGCGATGATTCTTGCTAGAATTGCTCAATCCAACCCCCTGCAGCGCGATCCATGAGAAATCAGTCAATTCCATCACCTATTCCGGTGATTCCGATGATCCTTCAGCAATTCCAAAATCCTTCAGCAATTATGGCGATTCCTTCAGCCGATTCCAACGATCGAAGCTTGATTCCAGCTCCGTTCAAGCTATTCTTTCATCATTTGAAAGTTGTTGGTAAGATTTCTTCGCTGGAATCCCCATACGATCATTTCTACACGTTTCCGATGACTCTGTAATCGGTTAAACGGGCTGTTCTTTACATCTCATTATACTTTTTGCATCTTGTCATGTTATTAGCATCTTTTTCAAGTTTATTAGCATAGTCTTGTTATAATGTTACAATCATTAGCATCTTATTGTTATCATGTTACATCTTATTCTTATCTAAGAAACAAGGCAGAAGACCTTCTCACATGATTATGGAATCAACCGATTCCAATCCGATTTGGCCGATTCCGTGAACCATGACATATAGATGCATGTTAAATGTTACATTTCCTTTTTTACAAACTTTTCTAGATCATTTCCTAATTTTTAAAATTTTTTATGATTTTTTTTCGATTTTTTTTGAAGAAAAAAATAAAAAAAATCGATTCTAGAATCGATTCCCTTCCCAAGAATCGGCTAATTCCGACCGAATCCTAGAAATCGGAATCAGATCGGTACGGACCGATTCCAATTTTGATTACAGAATATTTGAATAGAGGTGATAGTGGAGGTGGTGGAAGAGAATCTTCTAATAGTACACGTACCAATGAGGCAGAGGCTGATGATTTGGAACAGAGAGCATTTTAATGGAAGAAGCCAACACTGGAATCAACGGTTCTTTAATCAGTAAGTGACAACAAATTATCTAGAATCTCCACATAATTTCCACCCTTATATTCCAGCTACATCTCCATCCCCTTAGGACATTGTATATGATTTCTCTCGTATGGCCGATTCGTTATTTTCATATGTATACTAGTTGATTATGACAGATCTTAGTGGAGATAGTCAAGAGAATACATAGAATAAAGATGAAGGTGAAAGCCATAAATGGTGGTGAAAGAAAACATATCATTTTATTAACTGTCAATATTTCATTTGAATCACATTACCATTGTTTAATGAAATAATCATTGTCATTAAAGTATATCAACTTGTCTTAAAGTCTATTGTAATCGCATGAAACTATGTTAGATCAGTGTTTTTTATTTAAAAAATAATAATTGGAGGCCCTCCTATTTTTTAGGACTTTTTAGTGATTCTTCTAAATTTTGACAATAAAAAAACAATAAAAATGATAGATTTGGACCGTATTTTGAATTAGTTTTTCTCCCAAGGAATTGGTCGATCCAACCAATTCAATCTGATTCAGATCGAATCGGTGTCCACATATTCTGATTCCTATTTATTCATCCATGTGCCAGTCCTTCAAGTTCTCATTCCACGACACTATTATCTCCACCCCTATTTAACTCCACCTACATGCTAATTTTCCAGGTTGCCCTCATCCCCAATCCCCCATCTCTCTACTGTCACCTCCCAGGTCAGCACCTCGGAATTTGCACCAACTATTTCAGCATTCCAGACACCAGCCACCTCCCTTCTCCAACAGCACCATTGCAGGTCAGTGGATCTTACTTTAGGCAGTCCCACTGCTAGCAAATGCTTAAGTCAGGCAGCTAATGTTTGGGTGATCCACCCATACAATATAAATGAGGGTCAATCAGTCATATTGAGTAGATCATAGGATCCTCTCAAATCTAGAGTCCCGCTTGGCTTTACAACTGTCTGGCGATCGTCCCCTAAAAGAGTAGAAAAAAGTAGGATGTTGTGGCTTTTCCTCCTATCTGCACCCAATTGTACTACCCTTATTAATACATGTTATGAAAACATCATCTCTAGAAGGAAAGAAGCCTGGTGTTAGCACTTGACCATCTCAAAGACTAATCAAAAATAGCCAGATAAAGAAGATCAGTGAGCCATAGATAAAATGACGACCATAGATAGTTTTTTGAATGAGTGGCCAGGCACAAATTTCTATTAATTCAAAACAAGGTATAGAAACAAAAGAAAGAAGAAATGGAAAAATAGCCACAAATAGTTTACTCAATAAAATACTAGAGCTGAGAAAGAATACCAATGGAGTGCATCTTAACAAGCTTCTGCAATGAGGAGAGACAAACAGGCTCAATTGCCAAAATGTTTTCATAATGTTTAGCAAGATCTGCATAATGAGTGCTACGGATGCACTCCAAAAGTCGACATCTGTATCTGCAAGACAAAACAGCAGATTAACACCAATGATTTTTATTGAAATAAGCCTGAGAGCTTAATAGCATAACTTTAATTATAATTAGCATTGCACAATGTGAATAAAGTAAAATTTTAAAAACGTAAAGCTGTTAAATGCACCCATATCAAGACCCATATGAGAGACTGCTGCATTCTTCACACCTTAACACCACACCCCTCAGTCAGTGGGTGAAGGTGGCCACAGGCCAACAGAAGAGGGCAGGGCTTCACTGAAGGATGTCTAATCCAATGACCTAAAAAGGGTACCAGGGAGAGAAAGAGGAGACAAAGAAAGAGAGTGATACCTCGTCCAGTGTTCACTTGATGGTGGGTGTCACTGTAGCTACAACACAACCAAAAAAAAAATATAAAAAAGAGAGAAGACTTTCCTTCTAAATGTCTGTGGTGGATAGCTACAGTGCACTCCTTGCACCTCCTTCAATTCGGCTACTAAGGTTTACCTCCCTAATGGATGTTCTACTCAACTCCACTCTAGCCTTAATCCTCAATTATTTGAGAGTCGACTATGCATATTATCTTTCTTCACTCACATTGATTTTGACTTGATTCTTTAAAAATATTTAGATCATCTAAATCATTTTGAATTACCATCCTCCAAATAAATTGACTATCATGTCATTTTTTTCATTATTTTGATATTTCTCTTTGCTGACTGAAAAATCCCGAAGTCTACATTTAGTGTGTTCAAATCATCTCAATCTCTATTCTTTCAATTTGCCTACAATCGTGCCTATTCGCAAATTTTCTCTAATATACTCATTACATATTTTAGATTTATATCTAATCTAGTATGCCCGCATAACCATCTTAACATACCCATTTCAGCAACACTTAATTTGAAGGCATGTTTTTCTTTCATTATCCGATATTCATTGCCATACAACATTACAAATCTTATAGTGGAATTTTACAGTCACATAAAACCCTATAGTCAAATTCCACTTCATCCATCTAACTTTAATCTTATAGTTAACAACTTTGTTACATTCTCCATTCTTTTAGATAACTCAACCAAGATATTTAAACAGACTACTTTGATATAATCTTACTCCATCTAAACTAACTCATCTTTTCCACTTTGGTTATCTTGAAACTCTTATACACTTCAAGTGTTTATCCTAAATTCTAGCATCCTATTAACTTATTGTGTCCCATTTGTCAATCTAATATCATCTACAAACAAAATACACCATGGAACCATATGTAATCTATTATATTCTTCTTATTAACTCCTACCAAATGCAAACAGATAAAAAAGTGACGATTAATTGAAATAAGAAAATATCATCTCTCCTGAAATTGTGCACTAGTGGTTGTTACTTTATCACATAAATCTTTAATCACTTGTATATACCTAATCGGCACTCTCTGTGGCTCCAACACCTGCCACTAACGTTGCAAATGGGTCGGATTCGGTAGCAGGATTCACTTGTATTCGATTCTAATTCTAATAAAGGGTAAGGGGTTCTAATTACAATAATTTTGGAATCACTATGTTCCGATTTCGATCCAATTTGTTATCAGAATTAGAACCGATTTGATAATTTCATAAATACAATGTATACTAATTTATATTTTAAAAATGAGTTAATAATTCACATAATTATTTTTTAATATAATCTCTACAAAACTTTATTTTATCATTTTATCACTTTATATTTCATCTTTTATAATTTATTTTAATTAATTTTACTTATATATACTATTTTTTATCAAAATCATGTAAACAAAAATAAAATCAACTAATTCAAATTCTGACTCTAATTCCAATAGCTTATATACAAAAACACATTACGAACCGATTAATTTGTAACATAATCAAAATAGGAATTTCGGAATATCAAATTTTATTTACACATCTACCCACAATAAAACAACTACTAAACTCATCATTAATTTTTAACATGTCAATAAACATCATATGTAAATCTTTCTTATATCTCGATATTTCCCTATCAGACTTCTAATAAAAAAAAGTTCCAATTGTACACTAAATAGGCATAGACGCAAATTAGTTAACAACATAGCTATCAAGATGGGCACCTAGGAAAAAAGATGCTCTTCCGTCAACACATTGCTAGGGCACATTGGGAAGCATGGTAGGCACCAAGGCACATGCCTAGGCACCTTGGCATGTGGGCTAGGCCACCGAGACATTTATACACCATTATAGAAAATCATTCCGGGCACCTTGCCCCCCTATACATCCCACAAGCGATGCTACCCCCTTGCAAACTTAATGATATTATAAACATATTAATATATTTAATTATCACTTATACTATCGCATATTTAAGATTTTTAATTATAAATATATGTTATTTACCTAAAAGTTATGAAGTTCTCTCTTACCTCCCTCACTTAGTTTATCAAGATTAACTCATTCCCAAAACATACATACACATATGCATGATTACATAAATAAAATCACATTTACATATATATACACACACATAAATATAAAAATATAATAATATTTATGTATATTCTTGTTTGTATACATTAAAGATATATATAGTATTAAGTATTAACATCTAATTATATATATGATTGTATATACATATGTTTGTATATACACATATACATGTATATATAAACATCTAATGCTACTACCTTATGCCCTGTTTGGTTAGAGTTTCATTTTTGATACTATATCAATATTGATATTAATATTTTAAAATGTTGGAGTATCAATATCAAAAGTAATACAAGTTGACACTTGTATTATGTAATATACCTTGTTTGCACTACAAATTTTAAAATTGATACAATTAACCAAACACCTCTTAATAATTCCTATTGATATCAATTTTAAAATTGATAGTGATAGAGGTACCTAATAGTGTTACCAAACAGGGCGTTAACCGTTTAGGTGAGCCTAAACAGCTGCCTTGTCACTTAAGCGAAATTGGATACCTTGAACATCTTAGATGCCTTATCGCCTTGACAACTATAATTAGAACTTAGCAATAATAATTTTAATATGCCGTAAGTGTCACACTGTAACTCTCTCCCACAATTTCATGGCATGATGAACTTGATTACTCTATAATTTGAGTAACATTTTCTCTTTTTCTCAAAAGTAAGTATGATGATACTCTTTCTCCATTAATTTGGTATTTTCCTTATATAAGATTTTTTAAATTCAAGTTAACTAATCTACCCTTAAATCTTTTAAACATTGTTGTACTTCTACAATGATTCTATAGGAGCTACCATGGAATGCAACTCCCAAGAACTTATCGAGATCTTCCTCACTCTATTTTCTCATACTAATTCAATTAAATGATTTTGACAAGTTTGCTTCATATATTGCCAACTTTATTATGGCATCCATCCAAAGATTTTTCTAGGTATTATTGTTTAATAAAATTTTATAAATTATGTTTTTATATGACTATATATATAATTGACCTAAGATGCCACGTAAATCTCTAAAGATTTCAAAGAAGTTCCCTCTCCGTACTATTTGAGATGAAGCTTAGATCCAACATAGGATTCTTTGCATAGTTTTCAAAGCGACAAGGAAGACAGAGAGAATAGTTTCGTCGCTTAGGCATAAGGCAAGGCATTCGGTGACACCTTCTTTATAATAAAATTAATAAAATAATAAAAACATGAGTGACAAATAATACATAAAAAAGTAATAAATAACTATGATATCATGTAAATAAATTAATAGTGTGCAAGCTCATAGTTAAATATACTAAATAACATAACAACCTGATTAGATATACTAAATTAAGCTGATTTTAAAACTTAATTGGTATTAACTATTAGTAATTATCTACAAAATTACTTAATCCTAATTATTATTCCATAAATATATCTATTTATAATCAAATTAACTATTAGAATTAGTTATTTTTACTTCAAAGCTGCTTAATTAAGTGAAATTTATACTTATTTAATATTATTTATCCCTAAATTAGACAAAAAAAGTAAATAATGTGATGCTTGCTTAGGTGCCCCTCACCTTGACAGGTGAGAGAGCACCTTGTTATCTAGGCAATACCTTGAAAACAGTGATCTATTGTATGTCTCTTGTTAACAATAATTCACCCACTACACATTTCTCTTTTGAAAATAGTGATCCATTGTATGCCTTATGCCTCATAGCAGCCCCCTTAAGGAGCCATGTTGTTATCTCCCTCCCCCCTGGTCCCCCCTTTAAGCGGTTATTGTGCTAATTTATTTTCATGTTTTAATATTGCGATTTTAGAGCAAAGGCCGACAAAGGAGACAATAATTCACATGTTCCCTATGATATCGGGTGGAAAGACGACACCTTGATGGATGTCGATAAGAAGGTATAGTGTAAATGGTGTGTCAAACAAATGAATGTAAAAATATTACGATTGTAGCAGCACATAAGTGGGATGGGTGGTAATATGCAAAAATTGTGACAATGTGTCAAGGAAGAGCATTGAAGATATGAGGGTGTACCTCACAAGAAAAACCTCACAGAAAAATTCACATTGAATGAAAATAGGATTTGCATGAGGAGCTTCTAGGAAGAAGAGATAAAAGGCTGAACTAAAAAGACAAAGAAAAAGAAAGTGATGGGGGACAGACTCAAACTTAACTAGCACGCGTAGTAATAAGAATCTGACTCCCAAGTTCAGGCTCTAGGGTTTCCAGTTTTAGAGTTCTCTAGTTAAGAAATTTTCACTTAGAGTTGCTTTCTCTTTTAATGAATCAGAAGGGGGGTAGGAGAATGAGGGAGAACGCCGTTTTGAAAATCTGAATTAGATTTTGAAACCGGTTCTACAACTAACGTATCAGATTTTAGCTTATCTGGTGGGGTGGTTCTCTCTAATACTCCTCGCCAAGACCAACAGCAATAATAAAAAAAGAAGGTAGCTAGAACCTAATACGTACTTGGCATGGCATCACGACGAGATAATAAATAAACAAGAAATTTAATCATGCAAGGAAGAGAGAATCAGAGAGTACCTCCACAACTGAGTGTGGGGAAGACTGTCTTCGGCTGAGAGATAGGTGTCCCCTTTAGTTACAAACGATCTACCAGATAAGTACAAGACCATAAAAAAATGACCCACACCTCGCAGGGTGGTAAAGGGTCTACACTAGGAGAGTAGGGGACGCCTATCTTCAGGTTGGCCAAGATAAATGCAGCAACCGTCCTTATCAAAACCTCTCGATTGTTGTTCCAAAACCTGGGAAAGAGGGAGAATCCTTCCAAAACGTGGAATCAGGGACTCATCGGTTCATCCTCTCTCTGAGATTCAGCTGATTGTCAGTCACCGGCAACTAAGAGCTACCAAGGTGCCATAACTGGAGTCCTCATCATTTTCTTCTCACATAGGATGTAAGCAGACCGAGCTGTGGTTGCCATTTTATATTGGCTCTGACTGTCACTATAGAGGAAACCGGGAAGCAATAACCGATGTAATAGCGATAAACAGCATTTCCAGGAACTCCAAACCAACGGGCGTCGCTGACTGGAGGGAGGAGGAACCAGTCTCAGTTCTCCTAAGAGCACCATCGACCCAGATTCCAGATCCGGAAGTAATGTAATGACCAGAACAGCAATCGAGCGGGACTGGATTGGGACCAGTCTTCAACAATAAATGACTGCGATATGAACCAGCATAGAGAAGTCTAGGAAAGAACGAAACTCCGCTGATCTGACTGGATTAGGGACCAATCTATAACAAGAACTCCATACGAGCATCATAGTAAAATAACTGTGCCGACTAGTATATAACAGAAACCGACTGAGAACCGACCTTCCCGGCAGAGCCTTCAGTGAACGAAGAAAAAACGAATGGACAGGCTAATCACAGCCTAAAACCAAGAGATCCGTGCGGTGGATAGAACTGAAGACGAAACCACAAAGAACCGGACCAGATCTGAGGTACTCTTCTTGGTCGCTTTAGCAGAGAGGAAGATCCATGGAAGGAGACCTCAACTAGTTGAGGAGGGTTCGAGATACCTCGTCATTGGCAATGCCTCGGATGAACGTTGTCACTCAGACATCAGTAGGGCGCATGGAGTATATGCAGACAAGAGCCTTGGATCCGGCAACGGCGAGACGGAGGTTGGGAGGATGCTCCTCCTTCTCGGCTACCAAGAAACGCCCTTGTTCGGACACCAGCAAGACATGCATCTCAAGACAGAGCGGCAGTATTGGGTGCTTCGATCCACCACCGGGGAGGGAGCTCGGGAGGAAGAGTCACCAGTCCGCCGGAAGGAAACGCGACGCACCGGAGAAAGGAAACGTGAGCCCTAGCTAGGCTCTACAGTCGGGAGGAGAAGGGGCATCCCATGCCGGAAGGGGATCTGGAGAAAATGTCGCAGCAACAGTCGCCGTCGAGAGGAAGAGACGGCTCCGGGGGAGGAAGCCGGAGAAGACCGCAGTAGAGGAGATCACCGTCGGGAGGGGAAGACATCGCTGGAGGACTCCGTGGAGGGTCATCGCAGAGAGGGAACCCCACAGAGCTCACCGCCGGGAGGAGAGCGCGAGACCGAGGAGGAGAGGCGCCCTAGGAACCGTCGCCTGCGAGAAGAGAGAGAGAGACCCCGTCATCTAACCCTGAGGGGACGGGAAAAAGGAGAGGTTTAAGGAAGCTTCGGGAAACCGAGGGTAAAACCGGGAGGAGAAAACCAACAGGACCAAAACGTCGCACTGTTTTTCATTTCTTCTGTAGCATATCGCAAAAGGGAGGTCTCGGTTCCTCTTTATAGGACCGAGGCCCAGCATATTTACATGTAAACCCAAAAGGACCAAAATATGCAGAAAACCTCTATAATGCCTAAAATGCTAAGGACATCCTAGTAAAATCAAAAAAAAATGTGAATGACTCAAAGAATAAATCAAAGAAATCAAATAACAATACTTCCTAGCCAAATGGGGCCCAATGATTTTCTTCGGCGTCCATAAACCTGTATGAATCGGGGCCGATGTACGAGTGTCCCCCTTTAGAAAGAGTTTAACTCCGAGTCATTGGTAGATACTGAGGAAGTAGATGAGCTATTGATAAGAACTTGGCACACTAGCAAGCAATCACAAAAAAAAAAATGAAAAGAGAAGAAAGGGAGCATAAGGCTCTAAAGCCAAAGAGGTGGCATATTGTCAGTCACAATCGACCTAACCCACATGCATTGAGAATGTCAGAACAAAAAAGGAAACATTTCATCGATCTACTTCGACACGACCCACTAAGGATGCTCATATGTTTAGGAGATAGAACAGCTCGCAAAAAACAATCAAACAAACATTTAAAGGTATCAAAACAACCACTTTGACAACAAAGCGAACAATCAAGCATATCTGAAAGTGATTTCACATACAGGTAATAATCTTCAATTGGTCATCTCAAACATGTCTATTATATCTATTTGTTGAGTAAAACAATAACATTTTTCATATAAATGTAGGCATCCCAACACATGTAGCCACTAGCTCATACTTCTATACGATAGTTGATGCAACTGATAAGGCTAGACTAAGATTACAAGTAACCAGTTGGTATATTTATGTTGACGGCCTAGATAAAGAGGTAAATGAACTAAAAGCCTAGATAGATGGGTTTAAGTTGGTTTAGAGAAATAGAGGATGAACAATATGTGATAAGTGGATAGGAATAGCAAAGATATTATTGATAAATTTCCTTGTGTAGTATTCAGATGGCACTACATATTTTAAGTTCACTGATGCTTCAAGTCAAATCAAGAATGCAGAATATATCTTTTCACTAATGGATGTTGTTGTAGAAGAAATTGAGAAGGAAAATATTGTGCAGCACATGACAGATAATGAACCATCCTACAAAGAGCAAGAAAGAAGTTGATGAATAAGAATTGACATCTTTTATAGGATCCATGTACAGCACACTCTATTGACCTCATGTTGGAAGACATAGGCAATGAGACATCAATTTCAACACTTGTGACCCAGACACAGTTGATCATGTCATCTATCTATTCACATCTACGTTTGCTCCATATAATGAAAGATCATACTGATAGGCACATCTTATTAGACCCAATCCAACTAGATTTGCCACACATTTTATTGTCTTGCAGAGCTTGTACTAACATAGACATGCACTTGTCTATTTTACATGTATATTTCTTATGTGGTTGACCTATACAACAAGATGGATTAATTGGACATCGTTGCAGAGATAGTGTCTAATAATGAAAAATATTTCTTGTAAAGAATTCTCTATTACTTGCCCAACATTGAGTCATTTGTATACATGTTGAGATTTGTGGACTCAAATAAGGAACTACATGTGATACATCTATGATGTCATTGATAAAGCAAAGTTAAAAATAAAAAAACATCGGAAAGGTTATAAGAAATGGTGGAAAACCATAAATGAGAGTCAGCATTCAAATTAGTGAGGCAGAAGTCGAAGATTTTTTTATCAATACCTAGCAACCAATTATCCAAAACCCCTTAAGGACTTCCAACCATATTTTCCAACCGCATCTCTAGCGCACAGCACTATATATGATTTTACTCAAATGACCTATTCGTTATTTTCAAATGGATACGGCCAATCACGATAGGCAACTCTCAATAGAGTATCCAGGAAAATAAAGAAAGTGAAGACATTAAGCACAGTTGACGCCAAAAATTTTCAATGTTTTTTTTTGGATTTGGATTAAATCCAATCCAACTCTTATTTGGTCAAATAATGTTCAAATTCTCAGATTTTGCCCATTAAGTGTGCCCACTATTGCCAAATTCATTTGAGATAAAGCCCAAGTCAATACTCATATGCCTAGCCCATTTATCATATGCATAGCGGGCTACTTATTTGTCTTAAATCAAACCCATTAAAGGTCAATTTTAACCCAATGTGATGTCATTTTCACAGTCCTCGTTGCATGCACTTAAAGGGCTATGTTTTAATGACAAAACAAGCCCATTAATTATTGATCTTGGTCCACATGTAAACTAAGTTGCACAGCCAATTATTATGACCAAAAATGCCTCTCTCTAACACATCAGAAGTGGCATCCGGGACCTGCTATGGCTGTTTCCAAGGGGCTGCAGTTAAACCTGTTACCCCAGACCTGCCCCCAAGGCTATCCCACTTAATCAAGCCATCAGCCATATCTAGCAGGTACCGGAGACACCAGCATCTTCTCCTACAAAGCAGAGATTATCCAATTGCAAGGAAGGCACCGTGGGTCATCCTACAAATCAGGAGCCATTAGAGAAGCCAGCTGGATGGACATCTGGCAGCAGGCATCACTGGAGAGTCCTAAAAAATTAGAAAGAAACCACAAGATCAGAAAATTCAGGAAAACTGCCACTGCAGTCGAGACTTTCTGGCACCAAAGTATCGCAATTGATCCTCCAAAGATCTAGGAGTCACCACGGGCAAGGGACCATCAAGGAGGCTGGCTGAGGGTAGCCATCTATTGCTAGAGGCAGGAGATGGCATCAAAGACCCCTAAAAGTAGAAAGATGACATTGAGATATGAGGAACTTACCAAAAATGCAAGGCAGGATCATCATGGGATCAACAAGAGTCAAAATTACCCATCAGAGGTACTGACTGTGACAGTTGGCAGATTCAAAGGTAGTGAGGGATCACCAGGCATCCCTGGAAGTCAGGAGGACGATCTCTGTGAAGATCGGACAAATCAGCAAGCCTGCGGCTTTCCTTCTTCCAACCGAAACTGCCTACAGGAGAGCCTGCTGGGGTTAGAACTCTCCCCGATGAATGCAGCCCTATTTTCCTATAAAAACAAGCATCACAGACATCATAGAGGGCTCGGAGAGGAAATCCTACTGAAGAGTTAGCTGCGGCCGCCAACCCCCTTCCTACTGCTTTCGTTGCTGTATACCTGGAAGAGGAAGAAGAGACGAAGCCCTTCCTGTTTCTGCGGTGTGCCAAGGAGAAGGGGAAGGAGCCCGGTTGCTGTTCTTGTTGCTGCTGTGCACCAGTAAGAAGAGAAGAAAATTAAGAAAGGCTAAAGCCTGAAGCTGTCTCTTCCTCTTCCTACTGCTGTTGTTGCGCACAAAGAAAAAGAAGCAGGAAGCATATCAAGGGCATCCCATGCTGCCATGCCAACAATAAGGTCAAGAGAAGGTGAAGAAATGAGGAAGAAAGGGTGAAGATGAAGGCGTACGATGCTGCATCCTCCTCCCACTTATCCTCCCTATCTATGCAAACACCCCTTTCTAATCACAAAATTCCACCCAGATGCCCCATGATCTGTCTCCCAAAAGTCCCTTTTGAGTTGCCCTTGTGTACTCCATAGACCTGCCCTCAGACAAGTGGCATAAGTCATGCTTGAACATGAGCGAATCAGGTTGCATGATCTGCCAATAAGCCATGTAATACCTGGCATAAATTCTGTTGGCATTTGCTCCAATCTAGTTCTTACGTGCACACACCCAAGTGCATTGGAAGCCCAACACCTAATCTAGGTTAACAATCGGTCAAACCAAAGCCAGTATAATCCCCTCCTGGCCAATTTATGAATTTGGTTATTCCCCCAAACCTACCAAGCCAAATTTCAGTCCATGCTAATAACCACCTAAATTGGCCCCCTCCCCACACATGCAAGCGCTAAGTCCAGTCTGGACAGGGAAAGAATGATGCAAAAAAAGGGGCCTAAGAACTCCCCAGTTGCAGAATCTATAATGCTCGACTATGGCAGAAGGGTTTGACAGCATCAGCAACAAGGTACCCTAATCAGCCACCTCCTTGGAACTAAAAAGATTAATAATAAATCTGGCTAAGGTTGTGTGCGGGAATGGCTCTATGCTAGGCCACTTTGCCTTAGTTATGAATCAAATAATCCCAACCAAGACGATATGCAGAAATAGCTTTATGCAAAGTCCTTTAGTCTTGGTTAAATTTAAATAAAAATACATCAAATAAATAAACAATCAAAGTTAATTGGGGGTGAGTCCTACGGATTGTGAATCTTCCGCTTTGGCAAAACACAATAGAATAAAAAATCAAACATAAGGATGGCATCCAAAGGTCAATTCCACAAAGAAATAGGACCCCAATGATGTATCTTCTTTCACCCCCTATGACATGGAATCAATCCATAAGCTAAGGGAGGTCTGAACCCATCAAGCCATGGGAAGACAATGCATATAAATATGCTAAAATACCCTATCATAGGCCGATGAGGGAATCAACCAAAGGGCGAGGTCCCAAATACTTATCTAAAGCCAAAGAAGACCATATCCTAAGATCAATTCAAAGAGAAGGGTGTCCCATAGGTCTATCAAAGACTATGAAGAATTCTATCCTAATTTCATCAAGGAACTATGGCATTCATGCCTCCCCCAATGCATGTGTATATTCAAAAGATACAAGCAATGAAAAAGAATCGATACTCTCCAATGATGTCCATGTGGAAAGGAACCTCAATAGCTCAATGAGCTTGAGGAAATGCAAATTCAAAAAGAAGAATATCAGCTCCTTAACATTAAACAAGAGACAACAAAATAGACTGAAGACAATATCAAACCGCAGACCATAAGATCTGAATACTAAAAAAAGAAATCCAAGACTCCTGCAGAAGTTCAGAATTGTAGAAATTCAAGGACGGCAGGTCGCCAAATCTGAAAAAGGTGATGTTCAGTAATTAAAAAAAAGTCAGATGATCCAGACTTTCAGATCCGAAGCCTGGTCTTTGCATCAAACTCCACGATAAAGAAAGCCTTGAGATCAGAGTTTGACAAATAAATCTGAAACCCATCTAAATCTGAAATTCCATAAAACCATAAATCCGGAGATCAGCTTCTTCTTCAACCTCGGATAAAATGAGTATAGCGTAGAGCGAGGAATAGTAATAAAAAATAAGATATGAAAAATAACAAAGAATCCCAATCCGAAAATTCTTAAACCCAAAATTCAAGAGAGATACAAAAAGGAGAAATCCAAACTCCAAAGCACCCAGTGCAAACTCATAAAATCCAAATCTGAAATCTCAAACCAAATCCCCAAACTTGAAGACTGCAGCCAAGGAGTATTAAATTTGAAATTGGAACAAAATCTCTCATTATCAAAACCGAACACATGCATTCCAAAACATAAAATATCATGTATCATCCAATCTGGAGGTCAAGTTTAAAGCCACCACCCAAATAAATAAATAATAAATAACTAGCCAGAATGTCTCAAAAATAAAAAAACAACCAAATCAAATCAACCAAAGATCAAAATTCAAAAGCACACGACTCTGATACATAAAAATTCAAATCCCTCCAAATACACCTAAAAAATCAAGCATCTGACATTTAGAAAGTTATAAATTTCCAAGGTTCTCAAGGGTTTGAAATCAGATGCTTAATTAAAAAAAGTTCCCTTAATAAAAAAATCACTCCAAATTTGAAGCATTAACTTCATTAAACCTCAAACTCAAAAGCAAGACCCCTCAAAAGGACTAAGTACATTAAAATCAAAATCAAAACAAAATCATATAACTACAAGATCAGACCAAGGTTTGCCGTCTCGGACCTCGGCTTCGTCTCGGGGGGGTGGAAGAGAAGAGATCTCGGAGAGATCTTGGGAAAATCTCGGGAGATCGGATCTCGGATTCTCGGATCAAAATGTATATATGTAATATGTATAAAATGACAAACATAACATAATATGTTATAAAGATAGGAGATCAATGAATTCACATACATTACATGAAAATAAATAACACAATATTTTTGCACACTAATTGTGTGAATGCACAATCACAAAACACTCTCAATGTCAAACTCCATTCCTACACCAGCTGTGTAAATGAACAATAAGAAAACACTCTCAAATCTCAATACCAAAAAGATAATCTGTGTGCTTCTTATATATCACTTTGTTGGTCACTTTATAGTATATTGAAACAATGTTATTAGATTAATATAAAAAATAAATTAATACCTATGTTATCAATTTCATATTTTATTTATTCATTCAAAGTAAAAAAATTTCATTTAATTAAGATATATATAAATTAATAAACTTAGATTTACTTGAAATTATATATATGCCTGGTAATTATATTTTTATATAAATATTTTATGCTATATATATGATGTAAAATATTATATATCAATAAATATTAATTTAGTAACTTGTATGAATATATTACATAGGTGTTCATATTTATTTTTTATATTTTACGTTGATTTAAATCTTAATTAAAAATATTATAAATACATAATATATACTAAATCAATGTTACTATGGTAAATATTAAAAATAAATTAATACTTTAAAATCAATATTAAATTAATACTTTAGATACTTTATATTTATTTTTTAAGTATTAAATTAATATTTAAATTAATACTTAGTATTTTACGTAACTTAAATACTTTAAATACTTTATATTTATTAATACAGAAATTAATACTTTAAATACTTAATATCAAAGTATTTAATGTTTTACGTAACTTAAATACTTTAAATACTTTAATTTCTTAATAAATAAATTAATACTTTAAATACTTTATAATTATTTTTTTAAGTATTAAATTAATATTTAAATTAATACTTAATATTTTACGTAACTTCTAAATTAATACTTAAGATTTAAATAAATTTTAAATCTTAGTTAAAAATATTATAAACACTTAATATATACTTAATCCAACTATAACAAATATATATAAATAACTTAATATTTAATAATTATGTATATAAATTAACTTTAACTAATCGACGGTTAACGTCGATTAGTTAACGTTAATTTTAACATTAATTAAAAAAAAAACTTACCTCAAAAGCCCTCCCGAGCGGCCGAGCCCCGACGCGACGAGGCGAGCCTGCGGCATCTTCTCCTCTCCCTGCGAACGCGATGCCGGAGGTCTCCTCTCCCTGCGAACGCGATGCCGGAGTTGCCGCCGGAGGTCGCCGCCGCCGTTGGACGCCGCCGTGACGGACGCAGAGCGAAGACGGTGCCGCTGCCGCCGTGACAGCCGGAGCGGGGCTTGGAGACGAGGGAGCGAGCGTCGCAGGTAGGTCTCTCCTACCCTCCTTCCTCCTATGCATTCATTCAGGAACCGGCGAGGGGTTTTAAACACCCCCGTTAGGATCCCTTCCGTGCGGTGTGAGCCTGTGAGGGCCTGAGGAGGTCGTTGGCCGACCGGCTGCCGGTGCCGGCAGCTTCCTTTGTTCCTTCCCGCCGGCCGCAACAAGGCATTTTTGCCTCTTTACACCCGCGAGAAGCTTGGCCACCTGTTTCGGGGGTCTCGGATCTCGCTGTGCCCGCGAGACCGAGAATCTCACGAGAATCTCGCGAGATGGCGAACCATGGATCAGACTCATGAAACCTCAAGCTTAAAATCAGAGGCAACAGTGTCGAAAAAAACTAATCTGGGATCCAAGGTTGTTAAGCAACAAACTCAAACCTTCAATATAAAATAGAAATCTAAATCGAAATTTAAAACCCAAACCATCTCAAATCTCCAAACCACAAAACTAAAACCATAAACAGAAGAAATCCCCTTTAATATCAAACCCAAACTTAGCATCACAAACCCAAAAACCTCAAGTCTAAAAAAATCTTAGACCTGAAACTTAAAAAAAATCTGAAAACTCCAAAATCCGAAAATTCACTGAAACCTCTAACTCAAAAAGTAAACTCCCCAATGTCAAAAATGCATTCAAATCAAATACAAGACATAATACAAAAGAGAAATCAATCAGATCAAAATCAAATTCACAAATGAATCTAAAAGACAACAAGTCTTAATAAAAAATGAACAACCAATCCAGGCAAACCAAACCCTTCGAATGAACCTTAAGCAATTAAAATTCGAAGTAATTTCAAAGACGTCAAACCTTCTCCAAAATAAAGATAAATACAAAACAATGAAACCTAAAAAAACTCAAACTGAATCCAAAACACTAAGTTTGCATTCCGGCAAGTTCATGGGGGTATTGCTCCCGAATGTGTATTTATTTTTGTGGGTTTATATATTTTTTGCATAAATTGTCATGACAGATAATCAAGAGTATACAAGTCATTGCTCGATATAATTAACATCGAAACTTCGCAACTCCGATGAGAAAATTTCAAAAATAAAAAAATTTCAAAGAACTCAACAACATCAATGCATATTTTATACCTACCATGAATCAGCTATACACCTATGAAATATTACCTATTTTCCTAGTTGTTATAGCTAAATCAAAAGTTAAGATTCTTTTTCGAGAAAGGTAAGACATTTTTGAGGTTACATCAAGTACGAAGGTCAATTCCATATATATTGGTGAAAGAAATGTATAACATTCCAATTCATATCAATAATTCATTTGTACAATGTTACATGTTACCCTTCTTTATTACAATCATCATTGTCATAAGTTATATCCACTTGACTTCATAGTTGTCAAGACGCCCGCCTAAGCAGGTGGCACCTAAGTGGCAAGGCACTACTTTCCCAGCTCCTTGCCAAGACGTATTTTGGGAATCCCAAAAGGTGTCCAAGGAGCTCATCTAGATGCCCAAAGTGCTCAAGGCGCCTGCCTTGACACCCAGATTAGGCAGAATTATAAATATATGTTATATACTTAAATTTTATAAAAATCTATTTTAACTCTCTTCTAAGTCTCTCACACACATCAAGTTTATCAAGATTAATTATTTCTCAAAATAAATATACACATGTCTACATAATTACATAAATAAAATCACATTTAAATGTATGAACACATAAACATACCGATTCAATTATAACATACAAATATAATTATATTTATGCATATATATTTGTATGTATGCATTAATACATATAATACTAACATCTAATTATATATATGATTGTGTATATGTATATACAAATATATATATGAACATCCAATGTTACCACCTTGATTGCTTAGGCGACGCCTAAGCGGTCGCCTTGTCGCCTAAGCGGAATCGACACCCTTCAACGCCTTGGACGCCTTATCACCTTCACAACTATGCTTGACTTAAATCTCTTGTAATGGCTTGAAAGTGTATTAGATGTTACTTTTGTATTTGCAACAATGTTTTAGTAAATTTTTCTAATTTTTAATATTGTTTTGAATTTTTAAAATAAAAGAATAAAAAATTGCCGATCTAGACCGATTCCAAATCGGTTTCCTCCCAAAAAATTAGTCAGAATTGGTTGATATGATATGGATCAAACCAGTCCCACCGATCTAGATACCTATTCCGATACAATGATCAGTGAGAAGCAGTAGGGGCAAATTCGGGCAAGAATCGGTCCAATTGATCATAATCCAGGCTTGATTTGGCCGATTTCGACCAATTCCGACAAGAAATTGGGGTTGCATCAGAATCCCCCCTAAAGTTGGGTCAGCATATACCGATCCAATCACAGAATTGGCAGATTCTTTGAATCATGCAAACCCTCAAGTCTAGGGGTGTGCATAGTTCAGTATGGTCCAGTTTTAGACTACTCTTTTTCCAAACCGGTTTGGTCCAGCTCTCCACCTTTATGGTTTCTTCTAAAAGGTATAAAAGTAAAAAAAAAATACTACTTGGAGCAGTATGATACTCGCCATTATGTCTTTTTCAGAAGTATAAAAGTATAAAGACACAGAACATGCATCTCCAATTCCAATAGAATACAAATTAGCACCAGCCATTGACCACTTCAATTGACAGATGACTATAACGGACTGAACTGGTTGATGAAGGACAATTAGAAGAGGCAACAAAAAAAGAATACCACAGTGGTTGGCAGATATCTGCACATACGGTCCAAAGATCATATATGAATCTCCTTCCCCACCCGTTTAGGGCAAGGAATGGACAGTGAAGGTGTAGGGTGGCAGTGGCCACCCCTCCACAGCTAAGAGGCAGCAATCCCACTGATATCGGTCTCGGATTGTCCAGAATCGGTCGATCTAGTCCCATTCAACCGAACATAGCCCAATAGCAGCAGCAGTTGAACCCAGGATTGGGCTCCCCTAGATACGGTGGCACCTGCTTATCCCAATCCAAGATCGACATGAGATCTGTCGGGAAATGACCCACTTGACCAGATCTAGCCCAATTCTGGCATGACCCAACCAAAGAGAAGGGTCAACCAGTGATCAGGTAGGCACCTACGAATCCTGATATGGGATTGGCCAATCGCCATCTTAATTGATCGTGAAAACCATATATCATGCATTACCCTTGTTAGTGATGAAGGGGTTAGTTTGTCAGAATAAAGAAAACATAGCACTACAGACTAAAAATAAGATCAGTAATACAAAGTTGAAGTGCACACGACTGTAAAGCTAAATGCTAATAAAAGGCACTTCTATCTTAGATAAACCTGAGAGGTAAGATTGAGGTTGTTCTATTTGAGAAATTCTCAAGCTCCTTAAGTGCCTCTTCAACTTTATCTCCCAGTAACAAAAGCTGTAACATAGTAAAAACAGAAACTTAAGGCTTTAAAACACCGATATAGAGAGAAGAAAATTGAAACTGTAAGTTCCATCACATCATCAATGCAATTTACATAACCACACTAGTAAGAAAAGGAACTTTTTTACCATGAAAATTATGTCCATACACTTAATGATTCACTTCTCCATGTCTGCAATTGAGTAAAATGTGCAGTATGTTTTATTGGAATATGCATGCTTCACATGAAGAGAAAGTAAAATAATAAATTATGTGCCACCCCCACATGTTGATCTCCATTTAATCCTCAACGTTGGTATGGCTTGAGCATTTTTTTGCATAACTGGATATAATTATACTCAATATAATAGCATGGATCATGACTTAGATGATCTCTTTAGCGTAAGAGCCTTGTCTTCTCAGCTTGACTCTTCACTGATTTTTGTTCTCTACGCGTCTCAGCTAATTCTTATTTTCCTCTTTGTAGAGGATTTCCGTAATGCCTTGGGCACTTGACTTGAGACCTTAAGCTGGAGCTTCTCACTCCTCCTTGCAAGGCAAGGATTGCATAATCGGCCGATACGGATCGGAATCGGCCGATTCTTGGATCAGATTGGTACCCACCGATCTGATTCCGGACCAAACTAGTGATCCAGCCGGGAGTTCCGGCTGGATCGGCCGGAATCGTTCGGATTGGTCGATCCCGGACCGATCCACCCGGATCGATCCCGGAATCGGTCGATCCGGACCGATTCTCAGGAAAACCGGAAGACCCGGAATCGATGCGATTCCGGGATCGATTCCGGACTGTTTTAAGGTTCGATCACCCCCAATTTAGAAGAGATCGGACCGATCCTCCCCCCAGCACGCCTCTTCTTGCTTCCTCTCCTTCCCCCCAAGTCCCCTTGGAGATCTAGGGCACTGTTCACCGGCAATCCAGCCTTGTGAGGGCCGATCCAGCCTTGTGAGGGGCCGATCCACCCTACAACAGGTTTGTAAGAAGAGGGGGGGACCTCCGATCCCCCCTACCCCCCCCCGGCCGACAGGCCCTCCTTCCTCCCCTTCCCCTTCCCCCTCCCCCGATCCTTGGCCCTGCAGGTTTGGGAATTAAATCTCCCATTGGGGGGATTATTTCATCCCCAATGGGGGTTGAATTGCACCCCAATTCAACCCCTTCGGGGGTGTTGAATAGTCATCATCGTTTAGCGTCCGCTGCCCCTGCCACTCGAACATGAGTGTCTTTTATCACTCAAATCATCTGGACCTGCTCCACTCGTGCGTGCACTACTAGTAGAGCCATCTTCACCTGATGCGTCACCTCCACCTATGATGCCATCAAGGATCGCTGGATCGGGATCGGACCCTGGATCGGTAGGGTCCGATCCAATCCGGATCGGATCGAATCGGTCCGATCCAGACTGATCCTTTGGGAGCCAGACCGATCTAGAATCGGTCTGGATCGGGTTTTTTTTTTGGCTTTTTGAAAAAATATGTAAAAATCACTAAAAATCAATAAAAATATATAGAACTCAGAAAAAAATGTGAAAAAAAATGTTGGGAACAATCAATCATATAACAATCAATCATATAGAACACATATTATATCCAATCACACAATAGAACACATCATACATCAAATAAAACACATATTTGTATCAAACAATCAATCATATCCAATCACACAATAGTACAACACATTCTTCTTAACACTCATATTACATTGCGTTAAATAAATAAACAAATACATATGCCATCACCACCAACTATGGTAATGTCCCGAGTAGGATGGATCTGGATCTCTGTACTAGTCATTCTGATCGTCTTAAAATCTCCATTGATTTGGGTCAGTCATAATTGGCCAGTATCCATAGGAAAATAAAGACTGGGCCATGTCGCTAAACTCATAAACTCCATGATCAGTCGGAGGTGGAGCTAGAAAAGATGGTGGATAGCCAGGCTCAGTGTCTGAGGTAGGCTCTGGATAGAAAGATGCGAGCTCGTCAAAAACATTCATCCTCGTCCAGCGTCCGCTGCCCCTGCCACTCGAACATGAGTGTCTTTTATCACTCAAATCATCTGGACCTGCTCCACTTGTGCGTACATTACTAGTAGAGCCACCCTCACCTGAGACGCCGCCTCCACCTATGCTGCCACCCCCACCTCCACCTCCACCCCCTGTACGCTGTTGTTGTATGGGTGGGACAAATTCTTCTTCATCCTCATCTGATGAAGGTGGCTGAGTGATCTCGGTGTCAAGGAGATGATGTCGCCGTTTGATACTTATCTTCTTCCTCTTCAATATAGGATCTCCTTGACTACTTTGCTGTGAAGGTAAGCAAACATTCTTTAAAGCCCTGAATAATCCACCATTCTTCTTGGTGGTGGTGGTGGTAGATGGACCCGCAATTGAAATCCGAGCTGGAGCTGTAGCGGACGGGGGGGAGCTGGATGTCTCTCTGGAGAAGCTGTAATTCGGGGTGGATCAGGAAGTGGAGTTGTGCACGGAACTTGATTTTCTTGACCTTCCTGCATGTCTTCATCCTCACCAACGACGCTATCAAGCTCTCCTTCGGCCCATGATCTGTCATTCGGGTCGAACTCTGGCTCTCCCTCAGCATCCTTGTCTTCCACCCATGCTGCAAGTGGATGTTCTTCTTGGAATAGATATTCCAAGTCCACATCTGCCTGGGACAAGCCCTGAGTAGCTTGGGCTTGTGCTCTTTCTTGGTACAATTCACCTGCAAACTGTGCAAATCTTTGCTCCGATGCCTTCTGCCTATCTTTGATATTCTTGATCCTCAGCCTCATATTGTAATGGCAGTAGACAAGCTTCTCCAATCTTTCTATCTTCAACCTATTTCTCCTCTTCATGCGAATAAGGTTGAAGGTGTTCCGATTTCTCTCACACTGGGATGAGGAAGTGCTCTGACTTAGCACCCGAATTGCAACGGATGCGAGTAGATTCCATCCAGTTCTGTTGGTCACCATAATCCACCACTCAGTTGTAATCATAAAGAAGACAATTACATGCATCAGTAACTTATTTAAAAAATTCAGGTAAGTAAAAAGTCATTAATTCGGGTAAGCATATTACTAGGGGGACCCTATCGTGTGAGTATTGCAAATCAGGATCCCCGTACACCCCAATCTTGTGCCTATATGAAGTCATCTGAAAATCCAAAATAAATCAGCTATCTTCTCTTCTTGAGATAAAGTTCTAAGTTTAATTGATATTAAACGTATTACTTACTTCAACCTCAGCGCAGGTTCTGTCTTCTTGGGTCTTACAGAGTCGCTTAATTACAGATAGTGTGCCTGATAATACTTCACCAACATTACATACTTGGCTACCATACTGTATCCTTAGGTTCAAGAAGTACCCTGTAACGACATTAATACTCCATTAGTATAAAGACAGTGAGGGTAATATACAGAATATTAGTTGTAATATAATCAAATTTCACTACTAAAGTATACCTGCAGCATGAATGTCGTGGTGTAGGGTTTTGTCCCATCTATTGTCAATCACTTTCCACCACTTTTTGTAACCCTTGGGATGCTTCTCTTTAATTTTCAACTTAGCTTTATCCATAGCATCATACAGGTACCCCATCTGATTTTTGTCATTTGAATCCACCAACCGAAGTACCTGCACCAATGGCTCTATGACAGACAAGTAGTATTACACCTTCTCCCACCACCTGTTGTCTTCTATCAGCTACTTCATCTTTAGCAGTATCTCATACTGATCCAAGGAGCTCCTGTATGTATCCATGTACTCCTGATAAGCAGTGGAGAGGATGAACCTTTTCAAACTAGCCTTGTACCTATATAGGCTCTCTAAAGCAATAAAATGGGTGGAAAATCTGGTGGGACCCGGTCTGATCAAATCATGACCATCGGTGTGCTGCCTCATAATATGTAAAAGTCGTGGATGGCCATAGATAAATGAGGTGATCAGCTGTCCTTGGTTGACCAAGGACTTGACATTAGGATCCCTACCAATATCTTCCAACATCAGGTCAATAGAATGTGCCGCACAGGGCACCCAAAACAAGTGAGGTCGAGCCTCCATGAGCTTCTTTCCTGCAGCCTTATATGAGGCCTCATTGTCTGTCACAAACTGTACAATGTTGGCTTCCCCTATCTCATCCACCACAGTGTTCATCAACCCAAATAGGTACTCTGCATTTTTCACCTAACTTAATGCATCAACCGCCTTCAGGAATACGGTACCCTCAGAACAATACACAAGGAAGTTTATAAGTGACCTCCTTGTGATTTCAGTCCACCCATCGCACATTACAGTGCACCCCCTCTCCTTCCAGATGGTTTTGAATCCATCTATCCATGAGGTCAACTCATCGACCTCCTTATCCAAGCCTATCTCATATATGTACTTTGATGTGGGGGCTTTCAACCCCGGCCCAACCTCACCAATCGCATCAACCATAGTCTGGAAATATGGACTCGTGGCTGCATATGTCGGGACACCTACAAATTCAAAAACAAGATAAGAAGAGAACGTTGTTAATAAAAACGTGTAACAACAACTTCATATCAACAAGCAAATGCTAACCACAACTTCATCAAAGATTTATCTGCATGTAAAAAGAACTTAACCATATGCTTTAAGGCTTTCTTTGCTGCCCCAGTCGAGGCCTTCACCCCTTTAAATGCTTGTTTTATGGACCTCTGACCTCTGCCACTCTCCCTATACATGGCAGTGTCTCCTGTCGGCCGAACAGAATGTGTCCTCCGGATTTCAGGCTCTCGAACAGGGCGTGTGCCCACCCCCACATCAGATCGTCTGGCAGCCGAACCTCCTGCTCCTCGTCTTCGTTCCTCATCCTCACGGGCATGAGCCCTACTCTCGTGTACGGCTCTCCTGACCTGAGCCTCTTCCTCATCTAATGAAGATGAAGAATCAACTTGGACCCTTTCATGTGCTGGTCCTTTCCCTTACTCTTTCCAACCATAAGATCGGCGTCTCTCCGACCTAGCAACTCGTCATGTAGGTCTTGTCTCTGACCAATTCTCACCTCCCTATGTGATGCCCTTCCAGTTAAATAACCCCTCATCTCCTCCCTAAGCTCAGCCGGTACTTTATCACACTTCTTTACATTGCCATTCATCCCGGCTATATGTTGCTTTAGCCGATACACACCTCCATTCATATCTTTTTGGCACCACTTGCATCTAACTCTCTTCTTCTCTTAATCAAGGAGATGGCCATGTTGCCATCCAATGTCACGAAATTCCGCGGGGCCAATGCCATGCTCCTCGTCCGACATCTTATCTACAACACATAAAACCATACACAATATTAGACCAATTAAATCTACCCTCAGCCTTGGGCAGGGGGGTGCAATTCAACCCCCATTGGGGGTGAAATAATCCCCCCTAACGGGGGATTTAATTCCCAACCCCCCCTACCTAAGGGGGGGGGGGTTTCTGTCCGAACAGTCACCCCTTCAGGGGTGACTGTTCAACACCCCCGAAAGGATGATTAGCACCCCTTCGGGGGTGCAATTCAACCCCATCGGGGGTGAAATAATCCCCCCCAATGGGGGATTTAATTCCCAACCCCCCTACCTAAGGGGGGTTCTGTCCGAACAGTCACCCCTTCGGGGGTGCAATTCAACCCCCATTGGGGTGAAATAATCCCCCCAATGGGGGATTTAATTCCCAAACCCCCCCCCACCCATAGGGGGGGTCTGTCCGAACAGTCACCCCTTCGGGGGTGACTGTTCAACACCCCCGAAGGGGTGATTAGCACCCCTTCGGGGGTGCAATTCAACCCCCATTGGGGGTGAAATAATCCCCCCCAATGGGGGATTTAATTCCCAACCCCCTCACCTAAGGGGGGGTTCTGTCCGAACAGTCACCCCTTCGGGGGTGACTGTTCAACACCCCCGAAGGGGTGATTAGCACCCCTTCGGGGGTGCAATTCAACCCCCATTGGGGGTGAAATAATCCCCCCAATGAAAAATTTAATTCCCAAACCTGCAGGGCCAAGGATCGGGGGAGGGGGAAGGGGAAGGGGAGGAAGGAGGGCCGGGGGGAGGGGGGATCGGAGGTCCCCCCCCTTACAAACCTGCTGTAGGGTGGATCGGCCCCTCACAAGGTTGGATCGGCCCTCACAAGGCTGGATCACCGGTGAACAGTGCCTTAGATCTTCAAGGGGACTTGGGGGGGAGGAGAGGAAGCAAGAAGAGGCATGCTAGGGGGAGGATCGGTCCGATCTCCCCCAAATTGGAGGTGATCGGACCTTAAAATAGTCCGGAATCGATCCCGGAATCGGATCGATTCCGGGTCTTCCGGTTTTCTGGAGAATCGGTCCGAATCGACCGATTCCGGGATCGATCCGGGTGGATCGGTCCGGGATCGACAGATCCGAACGATTCCGGCCGATCCAGCCGGAACTCCCGGCTGGATCGCTAGTTTGGTCCGGAATCAGATCGGTGGGTACCGATCCGATCCAAGAATCGGCCGATTCCGATCCGGATCGGCCGATTCTGCAATCCTTGCTCTCTTCTCTCTCATTCTTCCGACTGCAGCCCCTCCCTCATTCTTTTTTCTCCATCGGCCTTCCCTTTTCACCCACTGCCGCAACCCCTCTGGCCCCCTTAACCAGTCCCCCTCGGCCTCCCCTTCTCCTCCCATCAGCCCTGCCAACAGCACCTTGGAGAGACCCCTTTTGCTCAGCCCCTTTCTCCTCATGCATAGCCCTGTTTTGATCCCCAAAGCAGGTCCCTAAACAGCCCTATAGCTGCCCTCAGGTCTGCCAAAACAGCCCCAACAAGGGTCTGTTTTGAGCAGACCCTGCCCCTTTATTCTTCCCTATCCGGCCTACTCAAAGGAACCCCTTAAACCCCCTGTCCGGTCCCCTTTTCCCACCTGCATCAGCACCCTATTCAGCCCTCTTTGACCCCTCTGCAGACCCCTTTTTTAACCCCTACCGCAGGTCTCCTAAACTGCCACCTGCTACCCTCACCTGCAGACCCCCCTGTTCAGCTCCCCTTAACAGCCCAGTCACAATCTCCTACAACAATCCCTATCCTGCCCCTTGAGCAGCCCTCAAAGATGGAATCAGACCCATTTTCAGTCACCTGCAGACCCCCTCCAGCTGCTCCCCTATTTGGCCACCTAGACACCCCTTTAGCAGGGACGAACAGCCCCATTTCTCCCCCTTAAAACAGGTTGTGTCAGCCCTTTCCTGCACCCACCTGCAGCCCCCCCCTGAAAACCAGGCACTGCAGGGTCCCTTAACGGTCCACAACAGACCCCAAAAAACAGGCCCATATCCAGTCTCAAACCGACCACAAAACCAGTCCACAACAGACCCCCAAAACAGCCCTTGTTCCGGTCTCAAACTAACTCCAAACCGGTCCCAAAACCCACCTGTTTTCAGACCACTTAACATTCCTAAAACAGGTTGTAAAAACCTTGTTTCCACCTCCCCTTAGCCCCTTAGGAGAGGGTGATGTCCCAGGTCCTCTTGGAATCCGCACAATGGGCCAATTGTCCACCTGGGCGGGCCCCCATCCTCCTACCCAAAACAGAGCATGCAAGGTAAAGATAGGGCATCAAACAGGCCATCCAGGCCCATGAAGCATGAAACAGGCCATCAGGGCCCAATAAGACATGAAGACAGGCCAACCAAGACGAGAGGACTTGAACCAACCCATTAGGCCTTGAACACAAAATTAAACTTAATAAAAAATTGAAAATACGAAATGAAAACTAAATTAAGGGGTTAGCTCATCTCAAGGGAGCTCCACCTAGACGGCTACTCCAGGTACGCCCCAATATGTCACATCTAGATAGATAAGTATAACAATATTTCACTCCAGGGCGACTACTCTGCGCCCCCCCATTTAATAATATTATAACAATATTTTACCATCACTTATACTATTGCACATATATAAATTTTATAATCATAAATGAGTTATATACTTAAATTTTATAAATATTTATTTAACTTTCTTCTCTTTCACACACATCATATTTACTTATGTGCATTGATAAAACACTCATATTCAATTATAACATAACAAATATAATTATATTTATGTTTTTTTTATATATAACAACCTCCCGACTCAGCCTTCCTTGAATACCGCCTTGACCGCCTAGGCGACGCCTAGGCGGCCGCCTTGTCGCCTAAGCGGAATCGGTACCCTTCAACGCCTTGGGCGCCTTGTCGCCTTGACAACTATGGTTAACATAAAGAACGGTGTCACCCAGCACCTCACCTTATCACCTAAGCAACAATATGGTACTCTATTGTCTTGATCACCTTGTAAACTACGAAAGGATCCACATGTGACTATTCATTAATATATGCAAACTCATTGTTGAACACATATTCCTACCTGAATCAAGGAATGCAAGGCAGACAAGACAGGTGGATTAGAATGTAACGCAATTTTGAGATGCTTTACAGCATCCACATAATGTTCGTTCATCAGTTCTCTTAGTGAAAAAGTCCCACGGTCGAGATTATCTGCTGATTGTGGCAATCGAATAGGAAGTAGACATGTATCCAGCTCTAGGCCTGTAAGAAAAGTGAATTAAGATGAATAAAAATGTCCAAAGATGTGTGTGATCCGTAAAAGCATAAACATGATGCTAAGACAAAAGTGAGTCTTGCAAGGAGTTAAGCAAGCTAATCTTATACCTTACTATAAGGTTCCCAAAGCTGGAAAAGTGCACAGGAAAAGAAAACAGAACATAGGAATCAATGGGCACCATTTAAAGACTTGAACACCATTTGCACATAGAAGCATAAAACTGGATATTTTTTTCTGAAAAAGGTTTGCATTACATTTTTTAAAGTTGATTGGGAAGCCTTCCAGATCCCCCCAAAGCTCTGGTGTGTCTTGCCTGCCTAAGTTGTTTTTTGAAAGCACACTAGCAACCCATCACAGCAACATCTTCATAGTGATCATACTAACCTCTTCACTCCCAATCACTGTCCACAACTTCTTAAAAGTATCAGATGGGTTTACTAGAATAAAACATCATTAATACATTATCAGCAACAAATACTCAAAAAACACCTGCCTTGTTTGAAGAAGACCTCAATAGAGAGTCACAACTCATTCAAAGAATGATGAATGGAACAAAGAAAAAAAGCCACCTACCCAGTGTGTTGCAGAATCCAGTGATCAGATCAGCTGATCTTAGATTTGAGATCAACACACCTTGATCAGGGGGTAGGCAACCCCAGTCCAATCTTCAGATGGGATCAACTTGGATTTGTCCAGGATTAGGCCATTCCGGGTTGGATCCAATCCGATTCAGTGAAACCCTACATCTCAAGTGACAAGAAGTCCAAGGCACTCAAAAAGGATTTCAATTTAGGCTATAAAGCCAGCCGCATAGGCAGGAAGGAGAGAAGGGAGAAAGAGCTTGTGTCTGTTTATGTAATTGACATATGTATTTGTGTATGCAATTTAAAAAAAAAAAGTCTAATAGACTAAGTGAGAAGAAGAGAAAAAAGGTTGAGAGGAAACTGCAGTTTTTAAATATCAGTATAAGTGATAATGAAAGATTTTCATATAATTTCACGATCTTTAGACATGTGGTAACCCTATGTCACTCATCATGCCTAGGCAGGTGCCTAAGCAGACACCTTGGGGACCTTTTGGCCCTGGCAGAAGGTGCCCTTGCATCTTGTACTGCAGAGAGTGCCTAGGTGGGCACATTGTCAACCATCTCTGAAGCCTCACCTGATATTGAATCTGTGAAACTCAAACAGGCAGACTTGCAGATCTCGTTTTTCCCACCTGAAACAGGGTGGGAAAGGTGCAAGAGGCAGCTACAGACCCTCACGTTGGTGCCAATGGATGGGTCAATCCTGGGCATCTGAGCTTCCGGCAGATCGCGATTGGCCATGGCCAATAACAGGGTCTGATCCCAATCGGGAAGACCTGGCACCTACCAAAAAGTAACATAACCTAAAAGAAAAAACAGGTAAAGAAGAGCAAACCTCAAAAGGACAGAATAAAAAAATATAAAGAAGCTGGCAGTGCACTCAGGGTACTCAAAATCAACATGTGTACCAACCAATATTGTCATTGTTTGGCTAAGAGGGATGCAACATGTTTTGGTCCAAAGAGACATCCATGGCTGTGGGTCTGAGATAGAAACCCTAAACGACCCCTTTGGATAAACTGAGAAGAACCTGTTCATTTTATCAGGAGGAAGCCCAGCGCTTCTAGATCTTCACATCCCCTTTTCGAATCCTCCTTACACTTGAAATTTATGTTTAGGTTATCACATATGAATTTTCCAATTTCAGATTAGATAGGGTAGTAATTGTGTCATTTTCTTGTTCACATTCTTCCAATTGAGATAATACACATAGAAGAAAATAATTAAGACCATATTTACATCTTACACATATGTACCTAAAAAGTAGAAATCATGCATATATCCTCTATATTTCCACTTCTTCCGAAAGAAGGTAACAAGTTTGATAAAGTGGAACCGCAAATGTTGATTTCTCACACAAATGTAGCTCTTCAAATTCAAGCACTGTCCTGCTAGAGGTTGTCATCTTTTGGAGCCTCCCCATTGCACCAACGACACTGTCACAATGATGCTCCTCCTCTAGCCTTGCATGACTGCAAACCCACATCCCAACTCCACGTCACAAAGTTGTCTCACACCATCCACCAGCTGCCTTATATGTCAAGCACCCTCACAGCCAAAAAGAACTTAAGGTGTCAAGAATGCCAACACGCACAAAGACATGTCAATATTTTTTAATCCAAAAACAATGATGGTGCCAAGTTTTGTCACCAAACAAGTTGCAAAAATGCAAAGAATATAGAAGTTCCTAGATCCTCCTAGATTGATCATTTGACTCCAAGAATACATAAACACCTCTAGGGAATGTCTTGAGTCCATTTTTCTCCAATGGAAGCTTGGTGAATGCTAGCACCTAATCTCTATAGAAAATGAACACAAAAAGGAAGGATTAAACATATGCAGGAAGAGGGCCAACTGACAAGGGATGTAAAGTGGTCGGACAAGCGACTCTCACCTGGCCCCCATTCATGGTTGCACCACCTAGCTCATTGAGCTAGCCTGAGAAGCCACACTGGACTGAAAAATTAGGCCCATTCCAGGCACAAATAGCTGAAGGCATCGACCTTATTTTATATTATCTTTTTAAGCTCCAAACCTCAAGGGAAAGCCCTCAGAGTCTCCAAACACTAAGGACCAATGGGGATCAAGTCGCTGGGTGTTAAGGGAATGAATGACACTTAACTCTTTCAATGTAACTTTGGCATACCCCTGCCAATGCCAATCAATAGACTCCCTTAACAAGATGGGGAAATGCGGCTCCTCCATGCCCCCTCATTTTATATACATTTTATTTTGTATAGTCACACACAACATGTTACATGTTATGCACATCATGTAATCTATAACTTTAGAAATAAATAAATTTCCCGTTAACATTTTTGCATGATGTACAATATGCCACTTATATAACTAATGCTTCTCATGATTCTCCTAGTTAAAAATAAGATAACACACTTAAATAAAGATAAGTAAGACGACATTAAATAAATTGCACCCACAAGTAAAAGTAACAAAAAAAAGTATAACGAAGGAATAAAAATAAATAAATAATAAGCTTAAACCTTGATAAATTCCAATAAAAACTAAACCATATGCTAACTAAAAGTTAATAAAAACAAAAGTAAATAAAATTTAAAAGAAACCACAGTTAGAAAACCTGAATTGACTGTCAATACAAAATATGACATGCACAGCAAAACATGAATAGCAAATTTTGAAATGATAAGAAAAGAAAATTCCTTTTTTGAAGGTGGCAATTGTCATAGATCCTTCATTGAACAAGGAATGAACAAACCAGGGAACAACGGGTGACACCAGTTCAAGAACAGGCTAGGGAACCGGTTCAGGCGACACCAGTTTGGGAACTAAGCTTCAGATCCAGATCAGGGCCAGCCTTAGACAGGCCAATTGATTAGGAATCGTTATCTCATCCACAGTTTTCAAGGCGACCAAGGCAACACAATACCACCTTGGTGCCTTGGAGATAAGGCAAGCGTTAGGCAATGCCCTTTCTATATAGTAAAATAAATAAAATAACAAATGCATGTGTAAAAATAATGCAAAATAGCTTTGACACCATGCAAATCAATTAATAATATGAGAAGTGCATAGTTATGTAGACTAAATAACTTGACAAATTAGTTAATTTTAATTTTTAAATTCTATTAACCATCAGTAAAGGCTTAATAAATCATTTAACCCTAGTTATTATTTCATCAAAATATTTATTTATAGTCAAATTAACTATTAGAATGACTTGTTTTTTACTTCAAAACAACTTTATTAAGTAATATTGACACTTAATTAACATTATTTAATAGTAAAATATATATAAAATAATCATTTAAAGCGATGGATGCCTAGCCTTGCCCCCTTTGGGGGTGCCTTGTTTCCTAGGTGACACTTCGCCTAGGCGACACCTTGAAAACCATGATCCTACGCATGATAATATCCACCTAATAGGGCCCCATCTGTATGTAATAATCACCTAAGAAATGAGTTGTTTTCGCACAATGCTTCCTAGAAAAATGGTCCTACCAAGATTAGCAACAACTCTTCCTGCATGTTCCAATGCCAACAAGATAGCCTTACCCAAATTAGCATCAACGGATTCAAAAATCCAATCGTCTTCCCCATCACAAACCATCTTCTTTGGCACCAACAACCCCAAAGAAAGGTCATTCAAACAAGAACCTGGGGACCAACTAACTTCCTTGATCTTATTCAGCGAACACAACATACCACATCACCAACATCGACCTCAAACATAATCAAAGGTGACTTCCCTAATCAATCCTCCAAAATAACTCGAATAGGACCAAGAGAAAGCTTCACAACATCAACCACCAACCTCAGGCGACTCACACTTGAAAATCTTACTAACCACCTCCACTAATCGAGTGTGGACTAGAAGACCACGGAGCATAAGAAGAATGCCTTCACCGGCACTCCCACTTTCCCAAAACAACACCACTTTAACTCTTGAAGCAATTGCCTTCCACCTGACTAAGACGTTGGCCAAAAAACATTTTCTAATAGACCACGGGTCCTGCGAACCACCTTCTCATTCCACCAATCCTTCGTCTCCAGCTAAAATTAAATAGTAAGCTCCGAAACGCCGAAGAAGAAAAAGGGACCTTATAGTTCCACCCAAGGATTCCGGAATCGGAATCGGAATCGGAATCGGAATCGGTTGGGACCGATTCCGATTCCGATTCCCAGAATCGGCCGGAATCGGCCGATTCCTGGGAAGGGAATCGATTCCGGAATCGGTCGGAATCGATTTTTTTTTTGGATTTTTTTTTTCGTCAAAAAAATTCAAAAAATTCAGAAAAAATTCTAAAAAAATAGGAAATGAGTTAGAAAAATTTTAAAAAGTCACCAATGCATGATATCCACAAAACCACATCATACAAATACTAATGAACACCAATTGAAGACTCAAGACTTGAAAGTTAAGTACATATTCCAATTCCATTTATTCAAATATCAAAGAGTTGATACATCATCAAAAAAAAATTACATCATATCAATCTACTACCAATATCTAGGATAAAGATGCGGTCGTCCTCCTCTCCCCGCCGCCGCGACGCTCCTCCCTCGCGTGCCTTTCGAATACCGTCCGGACCATATCCATATGAAAATAATGCCGATGCCATGCCTTCAAGGTCGTACGGATCGGAGTGCGGGACGACCGGGACGTAAGCAGAGGACGGTGGAGCTGGTGTAATCCACCGCCGGTCAACCCGGCCAAATGCCGGATATCAGGCTCCATAATATAAGAATGCGGTGTCCGCTCATCCAACCGTGTAATACGGCTTTGGAAACCGTGAATCCGGTGACTCCGCCGTCGTCGATGGCCGATGGTCGCCGGTATACACTCTCGTCATCATCACCCGAGGAGCGAGAAGGAGCCCGCGCGTCGTCATCCGGGCCGACAGACGCCCGACCTCTAACTTCCTTCTCTTTACCTCTTCACCATCTCGAACTACCGAGAAAGTCCGGAACCCAAAGTTTTTTTCAACTTTGCAAATCCTCCCATTTTCCGTGCGTCACCTTTGTTTTCGTTCTCCCCGATCGCGAACGGGCCGGGTAGCGACCGCCGGGACCCAGCCGGAGCCGAGCCGGGGCTAAAGCCGCAGTGGCTGCCCCGACACCGCTGTCAGGGCTAGCGTCCTCGCCCGAGCTCGAGAAGATGGAGGTGGAGCCGAGCATCCTCCTCGGCTCAACACCATCCAACTCTCCTTCGCCTACGCACCCGGTCATCGGGATCAAACTCACCGTACGATCCCCGGCTTCCTTCTTCTCTATCCGGGGAGGCAAGTGCATGCTCCTCCCGGGAAAATTCGGTCCACGTCCACCTCCTCGGGTGGTGGTGTGGCGGAGGACTCGCCTCTCGTACGGGCCACCTCGCGAACCGTGCAAATCGCTCCTCGCCGATCTTCTGCCGATCCTTCGATGTTCTTGCGTGCAGCCTCACGTTATAACGACGAAGACGCTCAGCTCGGTCCGAGGTCAACCCGTTCCTCCTTTGGTATGTATCGTCAATGTACTCAGCCTCTCACAAAGGGGGAGGAATCGGTGCTCGGCTCGCATCCCGATACTCAATGGCCGCAAGTGGATTCCATCCACTCCCGTGTTCACCCGAACCCACCACTCACCGCAAGAAAAACACAAAACGAGAAAAGGAAAACAATTAGCCCCATCATCACCATATCTTATATGAAAAGAAAAGAAATTCCATGTCAAACTATTACTATACCAGGTGACACTTTGTCAATCGAATATTTCAGTCGATCTCGAGTATACGCCGACCTCATCCCGTACTTCGCATCCGAAAATTTAAAAAAAAAAATTAGTTCGGTAATGCTAGTCCAAGGTATTTAACGAACTCTAACTTACTTCTATCTCACCTCTATTCTCGTCCGAGATCGGCACCCCTGATAACCGCAAGTGTACCCCCGCATCACCTCGTTGTCGTTCCCACCACCCGTCCTCCATATTGACGGGGGGTTCAAAAAGTATCCCGTAAGATTTTATTAGTTAACACCGTGCGCATATAAGATAATTATACATCAAAAATAATTTTAGAACCAAGTTACCCGCAAGATGGACATCGCGGTGCAAGGTCTTGTCCCATCGGTCATCAATGATTTTCCACCACTTTTTGTAACCCTTCGGGATTTTTTTCTTTAATTTTCAGCTTTGCCCGGTCCATAAGATCATACGTTGTGCCCATCCGGTCCCCGTCATCCGAGTCTACCAACCTCAAGACAACTACCAAGCGGCTCAATGATTGCCAAATAGCAGGCAATCCTCTCCCAAAACCTCTTGTCGTCGCTGATCCGCTTCTCGTACCCGACAAGTTAATCTCCAATCGCTCTACGGCGTTGTCCACCATATAGTTGTAATACTCCTCGATCGCGCGAACCCAACTAACGCATGTCCGTCGGTGTAAACTCTCCAGCCGCAATGAAGTTCGGCAAATCGTGTCGACCGGGCCCGACAAGATCGCGCCCTCCCCGCGTGAGATCTCACGATACGTAGGAGGCGGGGACGCGAATAAATAAAAAGATGTGATGGTCTGCGCGCCGCCCGACAAGTGTAGATACACACCCTCCTCCCCGCCTATATCCTCTAAAACGAGATCTATGGAATGTGCCGCACAGGGCACCCAAGATGTGCTTCCTCTTCTCCATCAACTTCCTCCCGGGCTCGCCTTATACGATGGTTCGTTGTCGCCGACAACCCGAACCACATTCTCCTCCCCATCTCCTCCACCACTCCATCCATCGTAGAAAAATGAAGTCGCATTTTTAATCTTCCCTGTAAGCATCTACCGACTTCGTTAATGTAGTCCCCTCGCATCAAAGACACCAAGAAGTTTATCATACTCCCTCTTGGTGATACCGTCCACCCATCGCACATGATTGTGCAACCCTCTCCTTCCACACCAACTTGAACCCGTCCATCCACTCCTCAACTCCCGGACCTCCTCATCCAGCCGCCGTATACGTGTCCGTCGCCCGGGCTTGCAAACCCGTCCCACCACCCACGGCATCCACCATCGTCCGGAAGTGGGCTGGTGGCCGTACGCGCCGGGATGCCTACATCAAGTTAAAAAAAAACGGGATCAGTGGTAAAAATTAAGTTTTAGTAAATAAACATGTGCATAATGTCAATTTTAATTTAAAAAGTGATACCGTACGTAAAAACCATTCGACAATGTGGCGAACGGCTCTCGTGTACTGCGTTCGTAGCCTTTCACCCCTTTCATTGCCTCGCTTTATCCCCATCCGCCCAAAGACTTTGTTTCCTAAATAAAAACTCGTCACCGGTGTAAATCGAGTGCCGGTAGAAGTGGGAACGGCGGCACGGCTCCTCGTCTCTCGGGGTCGCTCTCGGTCCCAACCCGAGGTCGGCGAGCCGATGCCGATCGGCTCAAAGCCGGGTCAACTCCGGACCCGCACCCTCCTCGCTCCCCCTCCTCCTCGTCCTCCTCCTCCGCCCGATGCACGCTGCTGGGCCGTGCCTAGCACGTCTCCGCCTCGAGTCCGCGTGGACTCGTCCTCGCTCTCCCGCTCCGGCCGAGCCGCGCCTTCCCCTTGCCTTTCCCTTCGAGGTAGGCAAATCGCGGTCCCTCCTCCTCTCGAGTAGCTCGTCCCGCAACTCCCTCCTCTCGCTCGATCCGAACAGCCCGTCGAGAGGCTCTACCGTCATGTATCCTCTCATCTCCTCACTCTTCTCCCCGGGCACCTTGTCACATTTCTTTACATTCCCACCGTTCCGGCAATACGTTGTTTCACTCGAACACCCCCCGTTCATCTCCTTCCCGCACCACTTCGACCGCACCCTCTTCCCCGACTAGGTCTACCATATGCCCGTGTTCCCAACCCACGTCGGAAGCACGCGCTCGGGTGCCGCACCACCTTGATCGGCCATATCGCTTGTACCGCAAAAAATTGTAAACAATGCACTAAAAATGATTAGATAACATAAAAAATGATTTAGACGTTGTTTCGGGAAGCAAGTATTAACCCAAGTAACACACCATTCGGTATGTTTAAAGGGTTACGTAGTTGAAATCGTCGCAAATTAACGTACGGGATATCCGGGAATTTTTCCCGTGCAAAATGAACTTAAACGGATAGTTTAAAACTTGGACGGACTTATTCGGTCGGAAATCACAACATTTAACGACGCCGACTCGTCGAAACGCGTAAGAATGGACGTACGAAGTTTTCGGCGAAGAAATCTTACCAAAAACTCGGTCAAAGATCGAAGAAGACGTTGATTCAAGGCGGATCGAGCTCGGATCGGCGGAATCGGCCGGCGGAATCGGCTGAATCGCCGAATCGCCGGAATCGCCCAGGAATCGCCGAAATCGCCGGAATCGGTGCCGAATCGCTCCCGGATCGACGGATCGTCGCTCGAATCGCTCGGATCCACGCCCGGATCGCCGGATCGATGCCGAATCGCCGAGGAATCACCGCGGAATCGCCGAAAACGAGCCCTACCGCCGCGGGATCGAAGGAATCGACCGCGGCGAGATTCCGCCCTTAGGAGCGGAATCGGCTCGATTCCCGGTCCGTAATCGAACCGGGAATCGAACCCGGGCCGGCTCAACCGGTCTTCCATCGGAATCGGTCGGATCGACCGATTCCACAACGAATCGGTCGGAATCGGATCGATTCCGACCGATTCCAGTCGATTCATACCGATTCCGCGGAATTATTCCCGGAATCGGTCCTTCCGCCAGGAGTCGGATCGGAATCCACCGATCCGATTCCGGAATCGGTCGGAATCGGTCCGATTCCACCGATTCCGTAATCTATGGTTCCACCTAATCTTCACCATTGCACAACCCTTAAGCCACTCTTCTTAAGTTTGAAACTCATTTGTAAGGTGTGCATGGTTTCGTTTAATCTGATTTTGGACCATTTTTTTCAAACTAAACTAAACCAAATCAAGGGCTTGAACCGGATTGATTCAATTTGGTTTGAGACTAGAAATAAATTAAATATTTAAAATAAATAATTATTTACACATATCCACTTCTTTTTAGTTAAAATTTATTAAAAATTTAAAATAAGTATCATCATATTATAAAAAGTATAAAAATAACATTTTTATTAATAATATTGTGTTATTTTTTAATTTTATCTTAATCGATTTAGTTGGTTCGTCCGGTCTATTTCGGTTTGGAAGACATCAAAACCAATTGTTTTAGTTTGATTTTGCAATTTGAACCATTTTGTGCACACTCTACCTCATTCAACCACAACATGACTAGAACATGAGAATTCAGAACCACAGACACCCCCACCTTTTGCCAAGCAGGGCACTACAGACAAGACAGGTGGAGGCACAATGACCAATACCCTTACAACTCTAGCACACCAAACTGTTGCGGCACTCCATAACCCCATGAATCAAGGCATCTCCAACAATTGAGAAGCCTCAACAAATTGACTATAAAGCCAAAACACACAACCTGCTATTTACCTCCACCCTTAGAAACAGAAGGAAACCCCCTCACTCCTACACAACCTTTGGTCCACCCAACCTCGCTAGAGGAAAACGACGCATCCAGCTCCTTGCACAAAGAACCACCAACCACCCTGACCACAAGTCCTCCGAAAGCACTAGTGTGCAACCACCAAAAATCATCATCCTACCAAGTCCAACAGCCACAACCTCTACGAAGCTCCGACATTAACCTAAACACCAGAGGATGTGAAGTTGCACCCCACTAGATGATGGGCAAACTGTGTTTAGGGGTGTGCATGGTTTGGTTTGGGACCTTTTTTTCAAACCGAACCGAACTGATCCAAGGGCAAAAAAATATAACAGGTTCAATTCTATTTGGTTTGATTTGAGATCAAAAATCAATTAAATATTTAAAATAATTAATGATTTAAATATATACTTATTTTTTTAGTTATAAAATATTAAAATAAATATTATTACATCATAAAAAAATATTCATATCATTTTTAATAATAATATAAGATTATTTTATAATTTTTTAGTTAAATTAGTTTAATCTCTTTGGTTCATAGTCAAAGTGATAAGGCGCCCAAGGTATTTAAGGTGTCAATTTTGCTTAGGTGACAACGCAGTCGCTTAGGCACCACCTAGGCGGTCAAAGTAATAGTATTAGATGTTTATATATATGTATACACAGCTGTGTATATGCATGTATACAATCATATACTTAATTTGATATTAGTATTATATATATAAATAATATACATAAATATATTTATATTTAGATGTTATAATTGAACATGCGTGTTTATGTATGCCTATATGTAAATGTGATTTTATTTATGTAAATATGTATGTGTAGATATATATCCTTTGAAAAATAATTAATCTTGATAAATTAAATGAGAGATAGAAAAGAGAATTAAAAGAGATCATTATAATTTTTAAATGCATAACATATATTAATAATTACAAATCTTAAATATACAAAATAGTATAAGTGAGTCAAATATATCAAGATGTTTACACTACCATAAATGGATGCTCATGAATTGTGGATCAACCCATGCGACCTAATGCTTATCGGGGGTGGGGGGGGGCAATAAAGAGGCAAAGCCCTTAGAAAGAAATTTTGAATTGTGTATAAATACCTAGGGCACCTAGCCAAGGTGTCTTAGGCGCTAAGGTAGGAGCCTTGAGCGTCTTCAACACCTAGGTTTGGTCTAATTTGGTTTGGTTTAGAAGAATACCAAACCGGATGGACCAAAGCAATGCTTCAAACTAAATGGCCAGTTCGGTTTGGTTTGGCGATTTGGTCAGTTTAGTGCACATTCTAGACCCACGAAACCTTCGAGGTTGATGGAGCTCCAAAACATCATCATGCCTTCCAACCTGTCTAGTAGTCCCATACAAAACAAACTCAAAAAGAAGATTCCAACCCAAAGGAAATCAATAAAGTAAAACTCCCAAATCAATAAAAAAACATGAAATCAAAAAGTCAACACTACAAATAAAAATGATAACAAACGTTAATAAAGCAATGAAAAATAATAAAAGTGATAAAAAGTTAAAAAACAAACAAATTATTAAAAAATAAAAAAAATTCAAAAAACTATCATGGAAATTTATGAAATGTGAAATCTCATAAAAATCCCCAAATTTTGGGATCATGGGAAAACAAAAAATGTCAACTTCTTTCAATGTCACTTTGTATTATGTGTTGGCATGACGATTAATCAAGAGTTTTGACATAATTAAATCCATTTGAGATCCAGAGGGGTGAGATTGGACCTTAGTCTTTTATGAACCCACAACATAACCTTACATCTTTTAAAACATAAACAAAAATCCCCTCCTTTCTAAAATAGGTGTGTGAACTTCTCTTTTACGTCTGTTCTCGAGAAAGAAAAACTTTTGTCGATACCCCAGACTTATCTAGAAAAATAAGCGATATCCTAAAAATATTAGATAGTCCGGTTATAGTTTAAAAGTATAAGAACCGAGGTTCAAGTTCTTTAAAAATTTGATTTTTAACCTCTCTCTGCCGGATGGTGTGAATATACGGCGTTAATTTACATCGAGCAACGGCTCGAATACCCTTGATTAACCGTCATAACAATCTGTTTTTGGAGAACATGCACATCCACAGAAAATAATGAATTCGAAAGGGCAACGGCCTTTTGGGCCCGATGAAATGCAAAACAATTTGTTTGAGTTGATTTTTATTTGATTTGTTGGTTGATTTTTGCTGACTTGAAGTCGGTTTTATGAGTTTCAGATTTGAGTGAAATTGTTTGATTTGTTCTTTATTTGGTTTCGGTTTGTTTTTTTAATTTGTTTTGAGTTGGGTTTGATTGGTTCAAGTTGTTTTCATTTCAATTTTGATGTGTTTAAGGTGTTTTAAACATTGTGGGTTTTTGGTTCCGTTGATTTGATTGACTTTTCTTGAAGTTTCAGATTTGGTTAACAATTTGAATTTTTTGTTTTGGGGTTTGATCTTTAAATATTTCTTAGTTATGGTTCAATTCTTACTGAACTTAGATGATTTGAATTGAATTTCAGGATGTATTTTAAATCTGTCTTTTCTCATTTATGGACTGTTTTGGGATTCTACCGAGCCACAAAGGGGCTGAAGTGTGGTCGCAAGAAAGAGCAAGGAGACCGGCCGCAAAGGGGCTTGTTTGAAGAAGTTTGGATGGGTCGAAATGGACCTGCGCAGGGGCTGTTTTGGGGGGTGAAGCGGGCTTGCTCAGAGGCCTGTTTAGGGGACCAAAGTAAGGTCTGTTTGGGGAATCAGGATTTGGGGGCCTGATTGGGATGACATTATAGGTCTGTTTAGGGACCGGAATTGTGGCTATGAAAGGGGCGAACATAACCTGTTTTGGGGACTGTTTTGAAGCCGGTTCAGGGAGGTGTGCATGAGTGCGAACAGAACCTGTTTAGGGGCTTCAGACATAGGTCGGGACGACATGCCTTTTCTAGGACCTGCGTAGGGGTCGGAGTGAGTATTGGAGATGACTAGTGCAAGCGTCTGAAAAAACGTGGCAGAACAGTCCCATTTCAGAACCTGATTTAGTTATTGATTTTTTTGTGAAATTTCCAGATTGCTTGAAGCTGGTTTGTTTGTTTTAAGCTCAAGTTCGATGTCTTTTAGGGTGGGTTTTGAATGAACTTTCAGATTTATTTCAATTCTGAATTTTTTCTTTTTTTATTGAATTTTCAGATTTGTTCATGTTAATTTGTTAATTGTTATGTTGTTTGTTATTGTTGCTTTTTGATTTTGGTGGTTGGCATCATATCCGGCCCATCAGGCTACTATTCGGTGCCCAATTCCATGCATCTCAAGTCAACATTGAAGAATATTTCATTTCATATGTGATGAAGTACAATGATGTAAAAAGAGAGGCAATTTCCTCCCCCCAACATAAGTTCTTCACCAATTTAGGAAAATTTCGGCATTACGACGACATGCTGGTCATTTCCAACTTAGTGAAGTTTTACCCATCCAAAGTGACCACCCTTAGCTTAGCCATATTGGGGGAAGGATCGCCGGCTACGGGAGCGTGCCCGCGCAGCCGTCCGGATCGACATTCCGGGAACGTGACCGGGGGAGTCGTCCAAGGTTGGAGTCTCCGTGGAAGGGTGAAGCTCCTTAATTTAATTTGGCTTTCGCATTCTGATTTTTATTTGTTTAAGGCCATTTAGACTGGTTCAAGTTCCATCGTCGTTCAAAGCCGGGCTTCAATCTTTTCGAGCCAGAAGGGTTTGCTGGATTTGTGCTTGATCGCCTCCTCTTGTCTTGATGGTAGGGTAAGGACCCGCCCGGACAAACGATCGGCCCGTCACACGGATTCTGAAAGGATCCGGGACATCCACCCCTACCCACCAATGCTGGAAAAAGGCAGGCTTCTGCCTGCTGCTGGTCTTGATGGTAGGGTAAGGGCCCGCCCGGACAAACGATCGGCCCATCGCACGGATTCCAAAAGGGTCCGGAACATCCACCCCTACCCACCCATGCTGGAAAATTAGTAGGCTTCTGCCCCTGTACTGAGCTGTGCCGCACTGCCTTGCTGCCTTTTTTCTTTGCTTGGATAGGAGCTGCTGCTGTCCTCTTTTGCAGGCCGCAGTGGGGCTATCAAAGAGGGCCTCAATTTCCTTTTTTTGACTAAACAGGACCTGTTTAGGGGTCTGCTTGGCTGAACCACAAAGGGGGCTGGATATTGGCCACATGGGGGCTGCTGACTGGGCCGCAAAGGGGCCTAAATAGGGGCTGAACATAGGCCGACTATGGGGCTGGGTAAGGAATAGAAGATGGGTCGATTGTGGACCCTTTTTCTGGACCTGATTGGAATCTGTTTGAATGGGCCACAAAGGGGCTAATAGTTTGGCGACAAAGGGGCAGGAAACCGGTCACAAGGGGGACCTGTTGGGAGAGAGTTTGAGTGGGCCGAAGATGGGCCTGATTGGGGGCTGCATCTCAAACTGAAATGGGACCCGATTAAGGGGATGAGATGGGACCTGGTTAGGGTCTGGATTAGAGCCGGTTCTGGTCTGAACATGGGCTGAACAAAGGCAGCTTCGGACCTGTTTAGGGGGCTCTGATCAGGTGGCTCCAAGTGGGCCAAAATGGGTCTGCACAAGGGGCATTTGGCTGAACTGAAAGTGGACCGGCAGGGGTCTGTTTTGGGTGCCTGCAGGTGGGCCGAAAGGGGCCTGTTTGGGAGAAATAAATGGCCTGCTGAGGGACTGCTCGATGGGCTAAAACAGGCACTGTTTGGAGGATTTTTAGGAGCTGAGCAGGGGTGGTTTATGGACCTGTTTGGGGGTCTGCTCGAGGCATATTTGGGGCCTGTTATAGCTCTGTTCAGCGGGCCAACAAAAGGGCAGAAATGGGCTTTTAGGTGGTCCGAACAGGGGCTGATAGGAACCATTTTTTGGGCCATGGGTTGCCGTGGAGGGGTTGAGAAGAGAAAGTTGGAAGAGGTAGAAGGGGTGCCCTTAAAGGGCTACATACTTAATATATGTTTTCTTCCCTACCTTTTCTTCTTGGCGTTGGATGCAAGAGAGGATGAAGTAGGATGCCGAAAGACTCCCTCTCCAAGGGAGATTGGCGCCAAGTGGAGGCTGCAAGGGGTCTCCTTCTCCTTCTTCTTCTTCCTCCTCTGGCCGCTGGCAGGTGCTGGAGAGCAGGTGCGCGCAGGAGGGGCAGCAGCCGGTGCAGCAGCCTGTAAGCGTCCTTCAGCCAACCTCCTGGCCTTGGGTGCACCTTGCTTTCTTATAGGAGATGGGGATGAGCCAAGGGTCAGCTGATGGTGTACGTGCAGATGGCTGTTGGCTTCCCCCATGCTCCTTTATTGACTAAACTCCTTGGATTACCACAGATTTTAAATGCTTTGACCAGCCCTTTGATTTCCCCATGTTGACCTGCCCTTTGAGTTTCCCCATGCCATTTATTGGTCAAAGATGAAGTAGCAGGTGATATGGACAGGGCGGTGGGGCCAGCTGGCTGGGCTGGCTGAGCTGGCATGGGCGACTGGGCCTTTTGACTGGGCCAATCGGCCTTGGCCACGGCCCAATTTCCTCCTCCCATGGGCTGTACGTAGGTGGGTTTCAAGGAGGGCCAGAAAATGATAATTTTAAATGAAAACAAAGGCTGGTCAGCTAGAATTTGAGCCGATGGGCCCATGGGGAGCCTGATTTGCCCAATTGAGGGACGGGCCAGCTCATTTTTTCTTTTGCTGATTTTATTTTAGGAAAAATTGACGCCAACAATAGAAAACACAATTTTTTTAATGGAAGAACAAAAAATTAAATAAATATTTTTATAGAGAAGAAATTTTGAGGTTCCAACAGAGAACAACTAATTATACATACAGGTCCAATAATGGGTCAAGATACTGGGTTGGGATAGGCACCTGTGATCAACCAAGGTGGGGGTTGGTGATTTCCCAAGTTTCATCCCCTCCCCGTTTCAGGTGGAAAAGACCAAGGGTCCACATGTTCAGACACATGGACATTTGCAATTTATAGATCACCATTTTTCAGCGATCCATCAGGGAACTGATCATCTTTTATCAGGTCAGCAGAATCTGATGGAGGGACTAACAGGCCCATCTTCCCTGCCCAAAGAAGGACAAAAAAGGTGCAGCGGCTGCCCTCAAATTGAGGGCTTTAGTAAGTGCTAGGCCTTTGGTCTTCTTCCCTAAGATCGAGTAGGGGGTGCCAATTTTGATCCTGATCAGCTCAACTTGCAAACCATGCTTTCAACCCTTCAGAATCTCCAACATGGATCTTACATCCTGTGAGCTGTCCGGAAGAGTGGAAAGAGCGGGAGATTTAAAACTCCATGTCCATTGCTTTTTATTAAAGGTACTTATTCCTTTAGGGCCTGTTTGGTACAAGTTTAATTTGAGGAAAAACCTAGTTTATCCTCAAATTTTTAGGGCGGGGCCTTAATGATTGGAAAGTCTGATTTGTCTATTTTATAATCTTGATTTGGAAAGCTTTTCCTTGTGAGGGGCTCTTTTTGGATTTGTCCTTTTATCACATCACCTTTTTATAACTCATAAGTTTAGTTGTGCCGGTTCCAAGTCTGGATAAAAGAAGAGAGTTGTGGACCTTGTGATAGGTGACAACGAGTATAAAAATATTGCAATATCTCATGATATGAATTCAAATGATAAAATATGTGTGATGGAGCAACCACTAGTGTCTATATAATTGGAAAGAAAATAAGAGATTTTCCTATTTCAATGGACAGACATCAAGGATCTAAAATAAGTTCTCATCTTTTTGCATTAATTATAGATGAATAAATAATAAATACACAAAATAACATATTATAGTATTAGTGAAGGATATTCACAAACAATAATGTATTGATAAATGAGACATAAGAAAAAGTTAATAAGAAGTTAGAACTTTGGAAAAACATTTTATAACCTAAGAATTTCAAGATAATTAGAGTTAAATATAATATATGCATTGTAAATTTAATGAAAGCCAAAGAGAAAAAGATGTGACTTAGAATAGATGAAGCAATATTACCTAGAAGTACTCAATTTGAATATATTGATTCAATTATCCAAAAAGATGGATAATGTGAAGAATATGTCTACTAAATGATTAAAACATGGTGAGATTAGTTACAAAGGTTTTATTTGTAAGATTTAACTAAAGTTAAAAGAAGTTATCTTGTAGTAGTAAGACCTACAAGGCAACAACGTTGTAGGGTAGTGAATTGTGAACAGTGAAAAAAATATGCGACCAAAATTAGTGCTACTGAAATGTGTTAAAATGCATAAATGGTCACACCAAGGAAAGCGGAATCAAAATCAAAGACCACATCTACTAGTGCCTATTTTGATCCAATCTGAATCGAATTAGCAGGATTGGCGGATTCCATAAGAGAAAAATTGATATGGATACAATCCAGATCAATTCTTCAAAAACTAGAAAAAAAGCATAAACCCCCTAGCAAATAGCTTTCCTACAGATTCTGATCCAAGCATACACTTTTGTGGTTGAATCGGTGACAAGGCAAGATCGCCACTAATATTGGATCTAGTTATCAAGCAAGGAAGGAGAGACAACCCCGACAGGACTAGGACATCGGACCCCGATATCACCGGAAATCATTGAATCCACTTGTACCTAGTACAAGTCAAGTGGAAAAGGTGCAGCGCACAGTGGCGCCACTGAAAGGTCAGAATCAGCCAATTCAAGCCGAATCAGTCTGATCCATAGCCAATTTTGTTGATTTCAACCAATTCAGATGAAAATCTGTGGGATCGGAGTTCCCCCTCCCAAATCGGGTCAGCTTATGTTGATCCAATTCTGGTGGATCGGTCAATTTTGCAAACCATGGGTCATACTAAATTAGATAGAATACATAATAAATATATTAGAAAAAATATGATAACAATGGCAAATGTAGACAATTAAAAGTAGAGAGATCGAGATAGTTTGGACACATTAAATGTAAATCTAAGAAAGTTTCAAACTTCAATTAGAAATACGAAAAATATAAAAGTAATAGAAATGAAAAAGGATGTGATAGGCCTAAGCTATGAAAATAAATTCAATATAATATAAATGATTTAAATATCTCTACAGAAATAACTCAAAATCAATTGGGTGGAGTAAGATATTCCATATTACCAACCCCAAATAATTTGAGATTAATGCTAGGGTTCAGTTTACATCGGCCTTTTAGTTGGTTGTATTTCCCTTCTATCCCTTGGTTTTTTTGTTCTTGCCTTTTGGAACTTTCTTTGTACCCTTGATAGGGATTTGATATCTTCTGCACTTCTATTACACTTTTTCAGCTGAACTTCCCAAAATGGGGCAAATGAGAACATCTACACATAAGCATTTACTTATATGATCCAATAGGAAAATGAGATGCATAAAGACTCCATTGAATTTACTCATGACGCATTAAATCTATCACTAAAGTTTTATTGATTTGAGAAGAGAGTAAGCTACATGATCAAAATTTAGTCAGCTAGAACTCAGGTCTATATCTGTGGACTTTTTAAACAGCAAATATAATGCACCACATAGACATTGACAAATTTGGTCATCACAAACCAACCAGCTGGAATGAATTGACAAATATAAATACAAAGGAATACTGGCTAACCATGTGCAGAAAAAATAGATATCTCTGCTAAATTGCCAACCAAGTTAGAAGAAACATTTTTGGCTTCATCTGTTACAGAAGACTCATGCACATAAAATTCGGATACATGTGGATGGAACTGTTTCTTAGATCTGTTAGTAGTGATTGACATTGGTTCTTTCTGATTGCCGATAGAGCTTTCCGAATTGCCCCCATCATAATTTTCAGTATATTGTGTGTCAACTGAATTGCAACAAGCTGATCTTCCTAGTGAGTCAGCTTCCTGTGCTAAATCAGCATACAAACCTATGTCAGCTGCCTCTGTTTGCAAAAGAACATCAAAATCGTCCAACTGCATCTCATCAGGGAGTCCAGAGTACCAAAGTTGGTAAGATGACAAACCATGGATCAAGTGCACTTGAGGATCACTTGACGATTCACGGTCTTCTACAAGGCTAGAAAAGAAAAAAAAAACTTTAAATTGATTGTGATACTGAAAAGGAGATGATTAGCTATTAAATATACATGATGCTATTGTTATCCCAATAGTGCAGTATCTATAAAAGATATAAAGATCAGAATAAAGTATCAGAAAGACTAAACAGAAAGGAGCAATTGAAGGCACAAAAAAACGAGGTTTGTGTTTTCTAATAGTAAATACTGAAGTACAGTTCACGTTATTTATGTAGAATTACAAATCAAGTTGTAATCACGACACTAACAAGCCCAATAGCTCCACAATTGACAGGGGATCAGCTGGTTTGAACATTAAACCTTGATCTTTCAACATCTGGCTTACAGATGGCACTAAAAAACAAAAGTACCACAGGGCACAGACGAGATGTCATTGTAGAAAATATCGTTGAGAAAGAAACATTCAACACCGCAAACAACATTATTATAAAACCCATTCAATAGGAGTAACCTCAACAGCATGAAAGGACAGAGCCAGGCATGGTTCTCTATGCAGTTCAAGATGAATCATCACCGACCACATATTTTAGTAATAGCTAAGATGTTATTCTGCATTTTTAAAATTTATTATTCATTTGTTATAATTTCTTAAAATTGTAAGAAAAATGTGGTGATATTTTGTTAGGTGGAGTATTTTGGCAAAAATGGAGAACGGGTGAATGTAACCGAAAAGAGCCAAGTAAGCACAGTATGAAGGTTACAGCAGGGAGTGCGGCTAGTGAGGTGAGCAGGAGATAACGTGGTGCGAGTAAGAGAGCTGTTGAGGCCATCCTCTTGGACTTTATACTCAACTCAACTCAAGTCTTAATCACAAATTATTTGAGATCCGCCATATAGATTCTCTTTCTCCACTCACATCGATTTTTGAGTTACTTCTCCAACGATTTTTAAATCAACCAAATCATGTTGAAAAATACCCTCCTCTAAGTTAACTTAAATCTACCACGTCTATTTTTATTTTTATTATTTTATTATTTTCCATGTTTCTAACCAAAGCCTCCACCGGTCTACATTTAATGTCTAATTTTTCATTTTTTATTCAATCTAATTCAACATGATTATTCATATATCTTAACATTCTCATTTTAGTAATATTTATTTTATAATCATTTTTATTTGATTATCCAAGGTTCAGTATCATCATTATAAGTTGTATGCATGGTTTGCGAAATCTCGCGAGAATCTCGGTCTCGGCGGCCTTGCGAGATCCGGAACAGCCAAAATAGGCTGTTTCGGAAGTCCAAGGGCCGACATCGGCCAAGAGACGGCGGAGCCGCCGCTGCGGCTCTTGTACCAGGTCCAGAGGACCCGATACGAGCGGGAAGTGACCGGATCTTAGAGATATCGGGTCCACTTGACCCGATAATTCCTAAAAGAGGGATAGTGACCGGATCCATGGAATGCCATCTCGCCGAGATCTCGGCAAGATCTTGCGAGATCTCGGTCTCGCCAAGAGGGCCAAGAAACGAGACCACCGAGATCTCACCCCATGTAGCCTAGTTCGAAAAAAATTCTTCCGGGGGCTTTGCCCCCTGATACCCCCCACAAGGGGCAATGCCCCTTGACCCCCGTGACTTGACCGCACAGGCTAATCCGCAACTACTCAGCACCCTCCCCCCCCCCCTTTATGATAGTGTAAACATATTAATATATCTCACTATCACTTGTACTATCACATAAAAAATGTGCTACAAGTTTAATACCATAGTAATATTTAAATAAAATTATATACAAGTTTTAATCTTTTAGAAACATAAAGATCATCCTTTTGGTATTGAGAGTGCTTTGTAGTTGTTCATTCACACAGTTGATGTATAAATGTGTTATATATTTTCATATAAATTCATTGATGTACTATCTTTATAAGATACTATGTTATGTTTCATACATAGATACATTTTGATTCGAGAATCCAAAATCCGATCTCTCAAGATTTTTCCGAGATCTCTCCGAGATCTCTTCTCTTTCACCCCCCGAGACGAAGCCGAGATCCGAGATGACAATCCTTGACCGGATCCCGCTCGTATCGGGTCCTCTGGACCCGGTATAAACGTCTTCCACAGCAGTGTGCTACAGCGATAGTGCACCCTTGGCGTCGGAATACAGTGCCAATGTGACCAAAAATGAGTCCAATCAGACTATAAGCTCCATAGAAACCTATTTGTGGGCTTATTTTTATATATTTTTTCTTGTATTTTCAAATTTATATTATTACATAGTATACCCTACGTAAATGAAACCCGAGATCCGATCTTCCGAGATTTTTTTGAGAATTTCGCGAGATCTCTTCTCCGAGACGAAGCCAAGATCCGAGATAGCACTCCTTAGTTGTATGGTTGTACAACAATATTTTCCTTCCACCTTTAGTGAAATTTTATAATCACATAGAACTTACGTAACAAGTTTTCACTTCATCCATCCTGCTTTAGCCCTACGGTTAACATCTTCATCACACTCTCCCTCTTTTTGAATAGTCAATCCAAGATACTTAGACTGAATATCTTGAGATAATATCATCTTATCCAAACTAAGTCACTCATCTTCTTCTCTTTGAATTTCATTAAATTTACAAGATATATATTATGCCTTAGTTCTGCTTATCTTAAAATCTTTAATCTTCGAAGGGTTTCTTCACAATTCTCGTTTCCTATTCACTCCTTGTGTTTCATCTATCAATATGATATCATCTGCAAACTTCTTATATCCTACTATATCACATTTTATAGTTTTCGTTAATCATCCGTAACAAATGTAAAAAATAAAGACATAAGGAAGATCATTGACGTAAGTCTTGAAATAAGAAAATGATGTGGAATAGAAAAGTAGAACCCATCTTGATACATCATATCGACTTATGCAAGTCCCACACACTTTCATTGTGCCCTCAATGTCGTAAGACCCAAACCACACAGGTCCCATTGTGCAATAATGCCAATTGGACCGAATGATAGTGATCTATGTTATCAGAGGCGACCGCCTCGGTCGCCTAGGCGAGGAGGCCAGGCGAGACGGCCCTGTTCCACCTCGCTTCTGCGGCGATCACCTTAGGCGATCGCCTCCCCCGCCTCAGCCGCCTAGGCGGGGGAGGCGTGAGGCGAGGCTGGGGCGTTCGCCTCAACCTCTGCCTATCAGATCCGGACCCAAGCGGCCAGATCCGATAGACTTATGTTGCCCGCGGCCTCTCCTCTCTCTCTCCCGCCCGAAGTCATCTCTCTCTCTCTCTCCCGCGGCCCCGCCCCTTGCTGTTTGAAGCTCCGCCGCCGCTGCTCGCCGGAGAAGGACCCGCTGCCGCTGCCAGTCGCCGGAAATGCCGCCGCCGCTGCCGCTAGTCGCCGGAGAAGCCCTCGCAGCCGCCTCCTTTAGCCGGAGAAGGTGTCCAAACATTCCATACCATCGGAGGAGCTCTCCAACCGCTCCGTTTTAGGGTTTTCACATTTTTTTCTTCAATTTTTTTTTCTTTCTTATTCAACATCCTTCTACTAATACAAAAATCTTATCTTATGTTTTATTTTCTTCTATCTTGGTATACATTGTTAAAAGACCGGATTTAGACGTACAAGGTACATTTTTTTATTTGTCTTCTTCTTTTTCATTGTAAATGTCATTCCAACATTTTTATTAGGCCATTGGCAACGTGTAGAAGGCGCAAGTGTTGTTAACTGGATTTGCAAAGATTACCGAACAACCCGGACATTGTCGGAAAGGTATAATTTACGTTTTTTTCCGTTTTCTTCGTACACACTTCTTTTATTTTGATATAGTTTTTTTTCCGTTAATGCTAGTTAGATTTCTTAAATCATACTCCTTAAATCTGATTCGTTATTGTTAAATCTGATTTTTTTAAATCAGATTTCTGAAATCAGAGTTTTTGTTAAATCTGATTTATTAAATCAGACTTTTTCTTAAATTTGATTTAATAAATCAGAGTTTTGGTTAAATCTGATTTATTAAATCAGATTATTTGTTAAATGTAATTTATCAAATCGAAGTTTTTGTTATATCTGATTTTTTAAATCAGATTTTTTGTTGAATCCGATTTATTAAATCAGAGTTTTTATTGAATCCTATAGGTTAAATCAGAGTATTTGTTAAATCTAATTTATTAAATCAGAGTTTTTGGTAAATCTGATTTCTTACTGTTCTTAATGTATTTCATTTACAATCTAATTTTGGTGGATCCGTTATTGATTATTTTTCTGATTTATACTATTTTTAATATATTTAATATTTATGTATTTTGTATGAAGATGTCTCAAACTGTGGAGCAAGCTTCGGGGACGGGGTCAAACACCCAAACAACTTCATCGGGCCCCATTATCTCAAGACATGCTCCTAAGTCAAAGGATGTTGGTTGGAAGTATGGAATTTTGGTGGATCCAAAAAATCAGGATCTTGTTAGATGTTCATTTTGCAACAAGGATTGCAAAGGTGGGATATATAGGTTGAAGCAACATATTGTCGGTTTATCCACCAATGTGACAACTTGCAAGAAGGCTACACCGGAGGCCAAAGAAGAGGTTAAACAACATATGGAGCAAGCTAAACAAGCTCGGTTCGAAAAGGTTGCAGTGATAAGAGAGATTGAAGGAAGAGACAACCTTCTTGGTGTCAACACTTCGGAGACAAGCATGGAAGCTGAAGATACATTAGTTGTTTGTGATCCAGCATTTTTGCCTCCTCGTTTGAGAGGTCCTATAGAGCGTTTTATGAGGCAAAATCCAGAGATTTCCAAAGAGAAGAGTGTGAAAGACAAAAAGCATTCAAAGGAAAAGAGGGAAAAAGTTGTGCAATACATTGCTCGGTGGATGTACCAAGCAGGTATCCCTTTCAACACCGTACGCTTGAATAGTTTTCAAACCATGTTAGAGGCTATTGGTCAATTTGGCTCGGGATTGAAAGGTCCATCATATCATGAGGTGCGTGAAAACTTGCTTGTGAAAGAGCTTCAAACAACTAAAGATTTAATTGAAAAAGAAAAAGAAAGTTGGGTGAAATATGGATGCACTATCATGTACGATGCTTGGACAGATAGAAGAGGAAGAACATTGATAAATTTTTTAGTCAACACACCTACGGGCACAGTCTTTTTAAAATCAATAGATGCATCTTCACAAGTGAAAGATGCAAGGTTGTTGGCTGATTTGTTGAACAAAATAGTTCTTGAAGTTGGAGAGAAAAATGTTATCTAAATTGTAACGGATAACGAGGCAAGTTACGTAGCTGCAGGGAGATTGTTGATGTCTATGCATCCTCGTTTGTTTTGGACACCATGTGCAACCCAATGCATTGATTTGATGCTAGAAGATATTTCTAAATTGTCGGGTATCAAAACCACAATTAGGCATGCGAAGTATGTGACGACATTTATTTATGGGCATACAAAGGTTCTTGCCATGATGAGGAAGTTCACCAATGGAAGAAATTTGTGTAGGGCAGCAGTCACAAGGTAAAATCTCAATTTGAAATGTATTTTTATATTGTTTCAAATTGGTTTGTGAGTTGACTTGTGATATGGAATGCCATTAACCTGTTTATTTTTTTTTCGTGCAAGGTTTGCAACAAACTATCTAAACTTAGAGAGCCTACACAACTTGAAGGCTGAATTGAGAAGGATGTTTACATCTGAAGAGTGGACTCGCTCTAGCAACCGATGGGTTAAGCAACCGAGGGAAAGAAATCATGTGACATCATTTTAAAAACAACTTTACGAGAGGTGTAGCATATGCTCTTTCAATATTCAAGCCTCTTGTGATTGTCTTACGCCTAGTGGATGGTGAGAAACCTGCAATGGGCTACGTATATGAAGCAATGGACCGGGCAAAGGAAGGCATTAAGAGTGCCTTGGATGAAAAGTTTGACAAATATGGTCCAATTTGGGACATTATTGATAGGAGGTGGGACAATCAACACCATCGTCCATTACATGCAGTGGGTTATTATCTTAACCCCCAATTTTTTTACTCAAATCCGGATGTTGAGAGTGATGGAGAAATTAAACAAGGACTCTATGATACCATTGAGAGGCTAATTGAAAGTCCTGATGAGCAAGATATGATTACTAAGCAACTAAATACATACAGAGATGCTGAGGGCCTATTTCGTAGAGATATGGCCATTAGACAAAGAAAAACTTCTATTCCAGGTTGACATTTAACTTTTTAAAACTTTTCATTTATACATTTCAAAGTATTGTTTTAAATTTGATTAATTCTCATCTTTCTTTTAACAAATTGGTGAAAGGATTGGGAAAGCAAGGTTCCTCAATTGCAAAGGTTCGCCATCAGGGTATTAAGTCTCACTTGTAGTGCATTTAGTTGTGAACGCAACTGAAGTACCTTTGAGCAGGTATGCACTAGTATCATTCATTATTTAGCATGTTTCATTAGATACTTTAAACTGATGTTCATCCTTAAATTATAGGTGCACACAAAGAAAAGGAATAGACTGGAACAAAAAAATCTAAACGATCTTGTCTATGTCCAATACAATCAAAGGCTTCGAGATCGCCATTTTAGGATGGAGAAGTTCAATCATGATCCTATTTCTTTGGACGATATTGATGAGGCTGATGAGTGGATCACTAGAGAGGGCGACGAGTATGTGCATGAAGGAGATGACCTCACATGGAGGGAAGTTGAACTAGCAGCGGGTATTGATGAAGAGGAAGGTCCATCCACTAGAGCAGAGGCCTCTAAAAGGCAAAGGATTGAGAAAGGAAAGAGTGGCCATGGATGAAGATACCTCATAATTGGATGGGGAAATTCATGGTCATGTTACTGATGATGATGACTCTTACTCTTCTGATTGATAATTGACATTTGTGTTAACTGATTGGAGAGACATTAGATGAATGTATCTTTTAATGTTGTTGTGAACTTATCGTTATTTATGTACTTCTATGTTTGGTTTATCATTATTATTCAAATGTTGTCTACTTGATGTATTACATTTTTTGTTTTTGGTGATGTGTTCAATTTTTAGGCATGCTTATGGAAATGAAATGAGAAAAGGTACTTCTTTCAACTTATTTTTGCAGTAATCATTTAATACATTTTTAATGTAATTTCTGCTGTTTTTTGTATTTTCCACAATTTTTTAGATATATTCAGCTGTTTTAGATAATTTTATCTGCATTTTCGGACATAACTTTATTTTTCCTGCAATTTTAAATATATTCCTTGCATTTTCATATATATTTCCTGCATTTATGATGCATTCACTGTTTTTTTTATATTTTTTCACCTTCTTATATATATTTTCCAAGTATTAAAATTAAATATCATAATAAAAAAAATGTCGCCTCGGGCGCCTGAGGCGAGACGAGGGGTGCCTCGCCTCGGTTGCCTCACGCCTCTGACTACATAGGGTGATCCGGCCCCGAAACCCCACTGAATCGGGTTGAATCATCCTAAACCAGAAGAAGAGTCAACCACGGGCAATCCTGACAAACCGCCAAGGCAGTAGTGTTGTCGTCGCCTTCTCGTAACACTTGTCCGAAAGGCGGGTAGTGGCAGGGCATCGCGTCAATCTTCACCTCGCTTTCACATCGTTCAGAAGGCCTAGCGAAGCAAGCAGGTAGTGGTAGGTGACATTGCAACATCCTCGTGGCCACATGAGAGGTGGAGATCATCAGGATTGGTACTTCCTTGAGTTCTTCTATCTTCATCATCGTTTGTGTTTTCTTTCTTCATTGCGGTAGTGCAAGAGCAAAGAGAGAAGCAAGCAGATGGAGTCAAAAGGTGGCCAAGATGTGCAGTGGAGCTCAGAGGGTGGTCAAAACCTCCGAGGTTCAACGGACGAGGGTGTGAGGGTGTCCTGGTTTGTGGAGGAAGCCATCGGGTCTCCATAGGGGTGAAAGGAGAACTAGATAGGGGTGGGGTGTCATGGTGAGCCAGTGGTGTTGTTGTAGACTCTATAGAAGGGAGCAATGTACAAGGGGTTGAAAAGTTAACGGAATAGAGGAAGGTGTGCTCGAAAAGGGGGGGCGGGGAATGGGTGAAAGTACTGTTGGGCATGTAGGGAAGGCCTAGGGAGCGGAGGAACCGGTGGAGGCCTAGGATTCTAGCACCCATCGGCGTGCCATCTCACGGTGGGTGGACCGACAGGGTGGCACGCAGGTGGTGGGGTTCTGAACGGAATAAAGATAAGAGGGGGTGAGACATGAAGAAGAAACATAGGAGAAGGAAGAACCAAGGGAACATGAATGGAGATGAGAAGGAGAAGAAGAATGTGGGAGGGACCAGAGAAGAACTGAAAGAAGAAAAAGATGAACAGGTGGGAGAGGAAGACATGCAAGAAGAAGGCCATGGAGGGAGGGAGGGGGAAGAGAAAGTGAATGCTTATGCTAGCATAGAGGGGGTAGGGGTTCCTTATATAGATCCCATGTTACAAAAATTAAAAAAAAAGCGACAAAACACATATATGTCCTAAGGACCAAAACTTGGACACAGTCTAATATTTATCATATTTTTATCTCTAATGTATATTTATATATTAAACTCCTAATAGATAAAACCCATAATACTACTAAAATAATATAAATTGATGTCAATATAGAACGGATTTGATAGCACTGGGTCTTCTCGGATCCATCTTTTTTACATGTCACGGGGTCAAAAACTCATCACATTGTGGATGCCCCCATGAACCACAGTTTTTGTTGGCCCAATCACGCACTGCCAGAAACAAATGGTGGCAACTTCGCACGAGGCCTCTCCTCCACACCAGCTAAAAACCATATTGGGAAGCGCAAGGCGAAACACATTGGCATGAAGATGACGAAGCAATACCTTTCAACCAATGATTGTTGGATTGGAATCAATACACGAATCAATGAGTACCAATCCAATCTAGATCGGTCGATTCTAACCAACTTTTGGAAGAAAAACCGATTTGAAACTAACCCATATCAGTATTTTTTTATTTAAAAAAAACAAAAAATCACTAAAAATCAGAAAATTAAGAAACCCTAAAAAATTAGTTTAAAATACAAAAGTAATATCTAATACACATTCAAACCATTCCAAAAGAGTTTGAGCTAAGTGGATATAAGTTTACGGCAATGATGATTTGTTGACACCTAAATTTTGCAATAATTGGAACTCACTTAAGTGTTTTTCCGTTGGAAAATAGCCCGATTTTAAGCTAATTACACAGCTTTTGTTAATCCAATTAATAAATTGTGTTTTAACCACCACCTGACCCATCTTATGGACAAACTCAACCCATTTACCACTCACCTGCGTGGCCTACTCTTCATAGCATTTAATGGGCCCATGTTATTGCCAATTGTGGCCCATTAATCATATATTTGCTCACATAATGCCCTCTCCAAAAATATTGGCATGACCAGCCATGGGCAAGCCCTATTCCAAGCACCAATGGCATCTCCAACCACCTCAACTGATTTAGTCGAAGCCTCTCCTATCTATTTTAAGGATGCTCCCAATGGCAATAGAAGTCGGCGGCGACAAGCACAGTCACCACAGCCTAATCGTGTGATTATCGGAAGGCAAAGGAACCATCGCGGTGGTTAAGATACATGCATAAATGCATAACAAGCGAGGAATCAGAGAGAAGATCCCAGATGATCCTAAAAGCTAGCTAGAAGCCATCGGAGATCATAGACTTGCTAGTTATAGACATTCGATAAGATGGATGATGGGTAGAATCCTCCCCGGACCATGCACTGCTTCAGCCTCCAAGCCGGGTCCTCCTAGAGAACCTTACGAAACATCAAGGCGAAAGGATAATCAGAAGATCCTAATTGTTAGCAAGTTAACATCATGGGGTGACCAAGATTGTAATTAGAAGCCTTCCATGGCAAGAGCTCTTACTTCCGATGGCAAGATGGCGTTGCACATATAAAGCTGGCCTGCGGCATTCTGCAAGGAGGTCGAAAGAAAGAGAGAGAAGAAGATGGAGAGAATGGGTTGAGGGAGAGGAACCATCATCGTCGCCTACCTCCCCTATTTTCATCGTCGGAGCCACTCCCATACTCTGCCGCCACAGTAAGATCTGTATTCGATTCTCACAATTGTCACCGACATCACCTACGTCACCTGCACTAGCCATCGATGCCATGCATTTCTCCTCCCGCCACCTCTATCAAGGACGCCTGCAAGCCATCTGGCCCCCATTGGAACCTTCCGCTCCACATTCTATCATCATCGAATAGCCCTACCCCCCTTCCCCCTTTCATGAGGACGTCGAGGTCAGCCACCTCATATGTAGTGAGCATCAAAGCCATCACCTCCCATGGTCACTTTTGCCACCATTGCAAATACTTCCTATTGCTATCACAGCCTATCCTGACCTCCGTCTTCATTGAGGGCAACAACACTCACGGCTAGTGACGCTGGGGCCTCCTTGTCTCCCCTTTGACGCCACCGAGACTGTGACCATACATCAGAACCGGATGGACCATCGGGTCCCCTCCCCCTTTCGCTCCAGTGAGCTGCTTCTAGACAACCACAAGGCCCTTTCTTACGCCAATGTGTGCCTCTCTTCTTTAGAATCCATGTGAGACCCACTAGGTCTAAGTCTTGGAAAAAAAGAGGAACCCCCCCTCAATTGTTGCACAACAAATGAGCATGAACCAAACAAAAATTCTAATGACCGTATAAAAAATAATAAAATAAACAATCAATCTAAATCTTAAAGAAATTCACTAAGTTAATCAAACAAACTGGAACTAGTTGGAAGGCCATGCATGCCTCTTTGTCCCGACAAAACTTAAAATAACTAGAATTTATGGACTAGTTGGGAGGCTGCGCACGCCTCTACGTCCTTAAGGTCGACATGCAAAGGTCATGTAAGACACCAATAACGCATCATATCCCCGTTAAAGAAATATATGTCCATTAAGCTGGGGAGAGGTTATGTATGTTTAAACACACTCATATGCCAAATCATATGTTAATGAGGTTCATAAATCAATAGGCGAGTCCCCGTATGCCTATTGGAGGCCGGGGTATACTCAACCATATTCAATCGTAAAGAATCCCCACAAGCATATCAAAAACCAGGTGTTTCATATCCTAAATTAATAAAATGAATTTCATAACGCCTGTCAAATGCTTAATGGATTGAATCCTAATTCATTCAACCTCATTGAGATCATGGCTCTTCATGCCTCCTGCATATGTACTTTGTACTTAGATTTTCCAAGCAATAGAAATTTTAAGTTCGGTGCACACTTGGTGCTGTGAGGAGCAAAGATACTCCCATAAACCTAAAAGGGATGCAAGCAAGAGAGAAGAATGTATATAATTGAATAATTTCGAAGCTATCTTAAAGTAAACAAAAAATGTGTGATTCTTAGACAACTAAAACACCCAAGATGAATTTTCAAGTAAAAATATAATTTGAGAGTAAAATAAATCAAACATATCAAATAAATAAAAATAATAATAAACCAATTAAACACCTGAACTTCTTATAATCAGTCCAAAAAGACCAAGATAAATAAAAAAACTTAAAATAAAAAATACCCTAACAGTTTAAAATCCCTATATAACTCGAAACCAAAAAAATAATATAAATAAACATAACAAATAATAATAACAATAATAAAAAAGGCACAAACAGAAATATTTGCAGCAATCAATCGAAGAATCAAAAAAAATTCTAATCTAGAAATACACAAATCCTAAAGAATCAAAATCCACATAATCCAAATCCAAAGACCAAACAACCCCTAAATACTAAAACACAAACCCAAGATCCCAAATTCAAAATAACCTCAGACAAAAGACACTAAGCCCCAACAAAAATAATAATAAATCAAATCAAACTAAATTCAAACCACTAAGTGATTGCATTTTAAGTTCATGGGGTTGTTACTCCAGAATATTTCTTTTGTGTGGATGTATTTTAAGTTCATGGGGTCGTTGCACCGGAATATTTGGTTTGTATGGATGTATGTCTTCTACGAATAGATTGATATGGTGGTTAATCAAGTGTACTCGAGTCATTACTTGATGTAATTAACATCGGTACTTCGCAAGTCCGATGAGAAAAAATCAAATAAAATATTTTTAAAGCACCTAACAACCTCAATACATTTTTTCACACCATTGAATTAGCTAATACTCCTATGGAAATCATCTATTTTTCTAGTTGTTTGAGCTAAATCAATGCCAAAATTCTTTTTCCCAAAAAAAAGAGAGGAATTATTTCATTTTGAGGTTACATCATAATTGTAATAAAGAAAGATAACAAGTAACATGGCACAAATTAATTATTGATATGCAATATAATATTATACCATACTTTCACCAATATGTATAAAATTGACCTCTATACTCAATGCCCTCACTCTCTTGATTCTCCTGGATGCTTTACTAAGAGTTATATGTCATGTTTGGCCCATATCCATATAAAAATAACAAAGCCATCATCTAAGTAAAGTCATACACAGTGTCATACACTGGAGATGTGACTGAAATAAATGAATGGAAGTCCTCAAGGGGTTCAAGATAAGTAGTTGTCGTGTACTGATCAAAAAATCATTGATTCCATCGCTGACTCCTACTAAATAAATGTTACCTTTGGCTCAAATCATCAGGTTATGCTCCATTAATACGTGCATTGCTCAAAGAACTTTCTTCTCCTCCCCCACCTCCACTTGAACCTTCTACATTCTGATGTTGTCTAGGTGTAATGAGCTTTTTTTCATCATCATTTGATAAGGGTGCATATGTATTGTTTGGTGGACAGACTGGCTCTCGCCAGATTTTCAATTTTTTATTCTTTAATGGTTCTTTTGCTTGTGATGAAGAACTTCCAAGTCACATGTCACCATGATATACTTTTTCCAATTGTGAAAAAACACCATAATTTGTGTGCCATTGTCTTAAGAGCTTGTTTGTGATGATAGGGTTGGGGCTAGGGTTGGTGTTGGGCTTGGAGCAACAAGGACTTCTTACTCCATCTCTTCATTTCAAGTTGAACGTCATCTAGGTCTCCTACCTATGTACTACTCTCAAGATCGAACTCTAGAAATGATCAACTTGCCTTCTCCTCCACCCGCGTAGCAATTGGGTACTCCTAAAAAATATAATCCACATCACGTCTTTAATAGTTCTTTGACGTGCTTGTGCTTCAGCTCTTTGTTTGTTTACTCCACCTGTAATCTTACAAATCTCTCTTTTTGAATCTTTTCTAATGGTCTTTCATGTTCTTAATCCTCGACCACATGTTGTAATGACAGAATACAAGTTTCTTTGACCTATCAGATATTAGCAAATTCCTTCTCTTGGTACAAATTAGGTTAAATATACTCAAGTTCCTCTAACATTGAGAGCAACTTATGCATTGACTCAGAATGTCAATCGTAATTACAATACGTGGATTCCATCCACTTCTTGTTTTCACTTATACTCACCACCCAACTATAAAAAATAATAATAAAAGTTGATGTTACTCACAATAATATCACATATCATTATAAAATGAGGAGTTGTCTCAACATACTATGAACAACCTTGTCAAATGAATACCTCATATCTGGATCTAAGTATACTCTGACTTTCATTCTATAAAACTACATCTAAAAAATAAGTTAGTAAAATAATGAGTGTTTCGATGTAAAAACAATAACAATAACAATTCACTCTTACTTCTAACTCAGTTTTTATTTTGTCCTGTTAAGTTCTTGAAAACCGTTGTATTACAAATGGGGTGCCCCCAAGACTTCATCATTGCATACTTGCCATTCATATTGCATCTTGGGGATTAAAAAATATATTGTATTCATCCCATATGACATAAAAACAAACATTAATGAATCAACCGATGATTAGGCAAGAAGAATTATTTATTGCATACGCTCATGATGTAGTGTCATATCACATCTCCCATCTATGATCTTCCACCACTTCTTATAATATTTACGATGCTTCTCATTTATTTTCAACTTTACCTTGTACATGGTAATCATAGAGACATCCTATCTGGTTCCTCTTACTAAGTCCATTAATCTCAACATATATATAAGTGATTCAATGATAGAGAAGTAATAAAAAATTCTCTCCCCAAAATGCTTGTTTATAATTAGATGCAACATCCTGTGAAACCTCGAAGAATGTCTGATATGAAAATATATATAAGAATATGGGTGGTATGATATGGTTTGAAAATTCATTTGATTTCCGTTTATTCGAGAAATGAACTTTCCTTATATTATCTTTGGCTACTATGAAAATACATGATATTTCATAGAAAATATTAGCCAAAATATGTGGTATGCACAAAATATGTATATGTCGAGGTTAGGGTTCATAAAATTTGTCTTTGGACCTCTCTCCATCGGAAGTTGCGAATTTCCGATGTTAATTACACGAGACTCTCGGACACCCTTGGTCTTTGTCGTAGCAACTCGTATACGAAAGAGAACATTCATCAACTGAAAATATCGGCGTACGGGGATTATAACCCGTGAAAACGATGGAATGCGAATTTAATATTTAAATCCGGCAGGTATAATGATAATGTCGAAAACTTAATATCTAAGCTTGAGGGTGTAGGCGAGGATTTTCTCGACACCTTGCGATAGATTAGTCTCTTGACTTTAACCTTTATATTAAGACATAGGTTGAATTATTGAGGCTAATCAAGATCCGAGCATATTCGGATCGAAATGCATATCGATTTTACTATAAGTTCTTGTCTATTGAGCAAATGGAATCGTTGAAAACATCTAGGATTTGAAAGTCTTGGAAATAAACACTGTGCCTTGACTTCCGATCTGATTTCCACATGCTAACTCTGTATAGACGGTTTCTAGTCTTTATATGTATGGGGTCGGGTGATGAGTTGAGGTATGGATCATGTATAAAGTAAATAAGGAATTTGGGATATGACCTATGTAGGGGTCGGTAAATGGCTAAAAAGGTGACCTATTTATGGGTCAGTAGAGTGAACATATGACCGGTTATGGGGCAAATATAGGCTAGACACATAACCAACTATGGGGGTTGATATGCCTCTAAACAAAATGTCCTGTATATGGGCTGATAGGGATTGAATAGGTAACCGGTTGTAGAGTCACTATATGGCTGGAAGATGACCTGTATATGGGTCAAACGGGGGGCTGTCAGGTAGTGTACGAATGGGATGATGAGGGAGCGGTATGTACCCTGTGTGTGGGGCTGATATAGGTTGATAGGAGCTGAACATAACACTTTGTATATGGGTCGATAGGGGGGGATAATACGTGACTGTATATGGGTCGAATATAGGCTAGAAAATATGACCGATTATGGGATTACTAAAGGCTAGATATATGACCGTTACGTGGAGTTGATATATACGAACCCAATGACTGTATACGGGTCGACAAGGGCTGAATAGATGGCCCGTACATAGGGTCGGATAGAAGGGACAATAGGTGACACGTACATAGGTCAATGGAGGGTTGCTATGTAGTGATGAGGGGGATTAATAGATGACTTATATGCCAATACCGACCTTAGGCCGATTGGATATACGCATGTCTCGAGTTGAGACTAGCCGGAGCGTGAGATATCCATCTCTTATATTACCAGCGCTGGCTCTGCCATATCGGACCCTTTACATTGGGTAAAAGGCATGTCTTAGCCTCGTCACAAGCTATCTATGACATTTTATATTCGGAATCGAAGAACCAACCGAAATTTTATCCTCGTCTACCCCTCGGGCTGGCCGCACCTAGAGTTAAAATTACGGAAGCAAGACCGTACTACCTATGGTTGGAATCCTTCTCGAAAGATTTATGGAATATGAACCTCCGGGATGGGGTCTAAAATTCGGGATTCTATACCTAACCGTATGTCGAGCTCCGTTACGAAACATGCCCGTATTCAAGCCACGATCTCGGCTAAAGTAAAAATCGGTCGGATTTGTATAGCACATGGAATGACTGATTATGTTCGGGACCGAGATCGAACTTAAAGTCGAAAAAACTGAAAGGACTAAATTGTATACATATATATAGATCTCCGAAGCACGAGTTATGTATTAGAGCTTCTTCGCTGATCTCGTACCCGGACACTGAGCTTATATAAACCATAAGTTTGATTATAAGTTTACCGTATAGGTCTGCGTATACGTATGCGCGTATAGCATGGGATACCTATTTTGGCCTCTTATGATGCGATTATGCTCGGATACAGGGGCTGTTGAACCTCTTCTCTTTATGAACCGGGCGACTGTGGCCGGGAGTCAAGGTCGAGCTATAATCTTCCGGGGTAGGGATCCTCGAAACCACATTGCCCAGGCGCATTTGGAACTCCAAGACCCAGATGCCACAGGTATGGTGGGGTTCGGACCCGAATACGATCTTGAAATTGACCTTAGGCGGTCATTATCCGGCCTTCGAACCGTAGGTTGAGAGATCTGCGTATTTTACGAGACACCCAAATTCGGCTATCATAGAATATTCACTTTGTTCGAGATCTAAAAGCCCTTTGACACCTTCCGCCAAATGTGATCGAGAGTTAGGGCCTTTAAAAATGCAAGATTCCGGGGTGAGGACCCTCGAATCTTATTAAGATTCCAAGGCTTATAATGCTACTGAATACAATTCCTTATATCCCTCCTATGTTCTAATCGGGGTGCGAAAGATATGAGGCTTTGAAATATGACACCCCAAAGTGCTATTTGAGGATAGCTAGCGACCTTATGGCCTAACAGATCGATATTTCTTAGTGCTAAGTTTTGCGTATGCGATCACTCCATTTCTCGTCAATTCGAGAGTCGACTCCCTCGAGGTTTTAGAATATGCCTGAAATCCGAAAGGTTGGTGCCCGATCCGGACATTGTCGAACTATATGCATGTTCGGGATTGGCCTTCTCTAAATTAGGGCTTCGTATATATATATATAGATATATATAAGCAATGGTCCTTGATCATCGTCATATGCGTATCGGCATATCGAATTCAATTGAATTCATATGGTATGTAATGCGGAGTTGAACTCCAATTTCATCGTATTAAAGGTCATCTCACCTTCTTACTGTCTTGTGAAATGGCTTAGGACTTGACACAATATTAGGCATCCATAGTGACTGTTATGAGCACATGATTCCATGACCGGAATGTGTAGGTATGCATTTTTTGTTTATCTTTCTATGAACATCATCATATGTATATTAATCGTGCCATGTATATGGCAATTTACACATCCTCGTATGGTGAGGTGTACATATATCCATAGCCTCTTTATTGAGGCTCCTTGCCATGAATTACGTCGATTGGTCTTCTTTATTGTAAGATAGATCCGAAGGACCCATTGTATATATATATGGCCTTGCCGGGGCATATTCATAGAACCGTACTCGATATTGGGCTATACTCGTATCTGTATGAACATAAATCGGTCCGCAGCACTGCGACCTCACTGATTTTATAGCCGGAGAGTAATTTCATGTGATATATTCCTTTCCGTGGTCGGGATATCATACTCTCTTCAAGGCCCGGTTGGCCGTCACTCTTCCTCTGCCTTGTTCTTTGCTCCCAAGGCTACCCGGGGGTATTTGGACCATCGTATGGGTTCCCGAATAGACCGGGTATAACCTTATTATACAAAGTCGCCGTACGTTGTCTTCTTCATCGTAGGACCATTCGTGTATTTGGTCCCATCCGAGACATATTTATGAGATTATGCCCGATATTGGGGCATGATCAATACCCTTTGGCAACCCCGGACCATGAATTGTATGGCTTCGTAGGTCGGATCCCATCTCGAAAATCCGAGGCCCGGTTGGCCGTCTTCTCTCTTGCCTTGTGCTTTGTCTAAGGCTGGGGGGCATTTGGACCATCGTATGGGTTCCCGAAATAGACCGGAGTATAACCTCGTCCTCACATGCCTTGCTGCATACTGCTTGTAGTTGAGTTTTGAGAGATCTTCTTGCATAACTTTCAGGCCGGAGGGGAGGCATTATGAGAGGAATGATGGAGGAAAGGCGGGTTTGTCTAACGGGTTTGTAAGGGTATATGGGGATATATCCGGAGAGCGATATGGGCTGTTGGACATGGCCTTCTTTATATCTCTAGAATAGGCACGAATATGCCAGGCGGATGAAGAGAATGGGCTTGTGAAGTCACAATATATGCTAGGAGTTGGGGTTTGGGCCGAGGCCATATCTTCTTCAAAATGGGAGGAATTGAGGGAATTTGTCCTCAGAATGGATATAGCATCTAGAGGAGGGACGGCTATGAAATGGCTATGACATCTTCCTTGGATCCCTCGGAATTCCCTTAGACTCTTGATCGGTGCGGTTGTCCTCTTTGGTAGGATTTACGCGGACCTTGCCTTCTCCTCCTTCTTTCTCTCCTCTTGCGCCGACCCCCTTTCCATGTGCGGGATTGGCCACTGTTATAGGCCCTTTGGACGGGCCAGTCTTTGTTCACCGAAGAGAGTGGGGGATCGTGGGAGTGTGCGGGTGGAGAGAGTGGGGCCGTGTTCTCCACGTGGGGAGAGTGGGGCTTGACCGAGTCCTTGGATGATCTGGCCCTTCATTATCATCGGATCCACCCCGCATAAGTACGGATCTCGGCCTTTGGTTAGGCCCCCGGCCCCTCTCTTGATAGCCCCGATCCTAGCCCTCGCGTCCGTAGGGTATGCTTATGGCGAATCATTGGCCATCCGGGCTTGATTGAAGCTAGGCCTTATTGCCTACGCCCGAAGAATTAATCCTCAATCGGAAAATATCCAATTAGGGCTGGATCGATGGATATTATCCTATTAAGGATCGATTAGCCATCTCGATGGACCGGGGAGCATCTTTGCTTGATAATCTTGTCGATTGATCAATCCCGGCCCTTAATCACATCTTAATCAATCAATCGGGACCCTTAATCCCTTAATGGATATTAATCCCATTAAGGATCCAATTTGATCATCTTGATGGACCGGGGAATATCAATGCTCCAATGCCTTTGATAATTGGCCAATCCGGTACGATCGTATATTATTTCAATCACTTAATGGATATTAATACCGTTAAGGATGCAAGAAGGATTTATCATCCGGTAAGCATCTTTGCTCGTGGGTATCTACGGATATCCCGTTAACTAGAATCCGATGGATATTATCTCGTTAAGGATCCGGTAGGGTCTTTTGATGAGCCGAGGAGATCGATATCTTGTTGATTGATTGATCTGTCCGTTGGATGATCCGGATCTTTTTGAATGGTGCGGTATTTTTTTCTTCCCTCGGCTTCCCCCGCGGATCCTCCTCTCGTATTTGTTTTCTTGTTAAGTCTCCTCATTGGAGACAAACTCTCTACCCGCGGGGCCTTCTTCTATACGGCCTTGTCCTCTTCTACCGCACCCTTCTTCTCCTTTGCTTGGATATTCTTGAAGGAGATCACTTGTCTTGGAGTTCCCGGGTCTTGCCTCTTCCGTCTTGGGATCGAGCCGAGGAGGTGCGCATCCAGCTATTCCGGGTAAGTAAAGTTAATCATCCACAATTTGTTCATCATGCTATGCACTTCTTTCTATTACCTGTCGATAACATGCCCGTTGCTCAAATTATTCATATCATGCCATATATGCATGGCCGGTTATATAGAGATGTATTTTCTTCAATCTCCTTTGTTTTGTGTTAGTTTGCATATGTATGTGAAGATCCGGCTCCTCGATATCTTCTGGATTGGGTCATCCTCCAATCCGGGCCAAATGGATGCCTTCCGTATGTATACAGACCATCGGCGGCATGTCACTAAAGTGGTTCTTGCCGGACACATTAATCGGGAGCCGGTTGCTTCTATTTGCTATTTAGGCCCTCCTTTCTTCTTTGGCTGAACGGGACATATGTCCTTAGATATGTACATATGAAGGTGAGGACCCGGCTCTTCAACATGCTGAATTGGGTCCTTTGGAGAAGGTCTATCATACGCCTTATATCCGCGACCTCTTCTCGTTTGTTTTTGTGTTGATTTGAGCGTGTGTGAAGACCTGGCTTCTCCGTATATGTGCTTTATAGTTTATTTCATCGTCGTATGTCGATATCTATTTCCTTTCTTCGGCAAAGCGAGCCCCTTGATGATGTCACTGCCGGCTTTATAAAGGTCTTGGCTCTCGATTCCTTATTTGTTTGTCTTGAATTGAGCCTCGCGGTTGACCGGGGTCTTTATCGCATCCCCCCCCCTCCCTCTTTGGTTTGGACGGGACATATGTCCTAAGTATATCTTGTGGGTTTCCTAAGGTGGGTACGTTCGGCTGCCATATGCTTTCCGATTATAAGCATGTCCCTCTATATATATATACCTGGCTATGAGCCCTACATTGGTAGTATATCACCTAAGTGACTATAGCCGAATTAAATCGACTTGATGTCTTGTGATTTCCAGCCCTCTCTCTTGAAAGCTTTGTCGTGAGCATGTCTTGGGTCGTATTCCATTTGTTTTGCGTCCGTATACGTAATGGTGGATTGCATTGGGAGGTCCTGATTTAGGGGAGCATATTCATCATATGGAGGGGCTTCATCTCTTCATATGCCATACTTGGCCGGTCTTGGGCCCATGACCTTAGGCCTTTCTCTATTGCTAGGCCATAGGGAATTAAATATTTTCATTCCCTATTTGTATATGCTCATATTTCATCTAGAAACTTTGAGTGCCAACACATCCCTACAACAATGACCAATTAATTCATGTTGTGCAGGTCAATCATATAAGAAATATACATGTTATAAAACAGACAAGTGCATGACTATATCGATGCAAGCTCTCCAAGGCAATAAAGTATGACGCAAATCTAGTCGGATCAGGTCTAATAAAATTGTGCCCCTCAATAAGATATCTTCTTATGTGAAATAAACGTAGATGTGAATAGATAAATAACATGAAAAATTGTGTTTGTCTCATAAGTGTAGAAACTGATGCCTCCTTACCTATCCTCCAATATAAGGTTAGTAGCACAAGGATCCTATAAAAGATGTCGCCTCTTCTCCATCAACTTCTTTCCAACCACCATGTAGGATGGTTCATTATCTATCATGAATTGCACAATATTTTCCTCTCTAGTCTCTTCCACAACAATATCCATTAGTGACAAGATATACTCAGCATTTTGGTTTTACCGAAAGCATCAATTGACTTCAAAAAATGTAGTGCCCTCTAAACAGTAAATAAAGAAATTTATTATTGATCACTTTGTTATGTTTGTCCACCCATCACACATCATTGTGCATCCTCTACCTCTCCAAACCAACTTAAAGTCATAAACTCATCTATCCAAGTATTTAGCTCATCTATCTCTTCATCTAGGCCGACAATGTAAATATATCGATTGGTTGGAACTTGTAATCCCGGTCCAACCTCACCGATTGCACCAACCATTGTTTAGAAATATAGACTAGTGGTTCTTGGGACACCTACATTAAGTTAGATGAAAAAAATATTATTATTTTTACTCAACAAATAGATATAATATATATGAGATGACCAAATAAGTTAGATAAAAAAAAATTGTTTTACTCAACAAATAGATATAATATATATCTAAGATGACCAATTTAAGATTGTTACATGTATGTAAAAAGTATTCATAGACATGCTTGATTGCTCGCTTTACAATTGAAGTGATTGTCTTGACAATTTTAAATAGTCAGATTATTGTTCTTTGTGAATTGTTCTATCTCATGAACATAGAACCATCCTTAATAGGTTGTGTCAAAACAAATTGACCAAATGTCCCCTCTCGCACCGACATCCTTAGTGAGTGTGGGTCGAGGTAGACTCGGTTGCATAATGGGCCAATCAAGATCGGGATCGGCCAATTCTCCGATTGGATTGGTCACTGTCAAATCCAATTTCGAAACGGATGGGCCGATTTGAAGCTGACTCATAAAGGAATCGGCTCGAATCGACCCTAGATCGGCCGATCCGGGAAGGATCGGATCGAGAATCGATTGATTCCCCAGGGCCCGATTCAGACCAACCAATCCGGTCCTGATTTCGATCCCGTGATTTTTGGGTAGATAGTGACCGATGATATGTTGGCTCCCCAACTCTAGAGCCTCGTCCTCCCTTCCATCTCTTTTCATCTTCTCTTTGTGACCACTTGCTAACATGCCAACCTCTCATCAATTGTTCATCTACTTCCTCAGTATCTATAGATGACTCAGGTTAAACTTTTCCTTTCTCTTTGCCTTTTTGAATCAGACTCTCATATCTTCTCCTAAGAAACTCTTTATGTAAATTCTTTCTATGTTCAATGTAAATTTTCTTTTATGAGACTCCTTCTATAAGGTACACCCTCGTAGCTTGATTGCTCTCCCTTGACATCTTGTAACATTTCTTCACATTACCACTCATCTCACCTATGTGCTACTTTAATCAGAAGACTCCCCTATTCATTTCTTTGTCATGCCACTTACAATATACCCTCTTCTTATCGACATCCACCAGTTCTCACCCGATATCATGAGGAGCAGGTGCATCATTGCCTTCTTAGTCAGCCATTGCTATAAGGTTTACAACATTAACACATTAAAAAGTAAAATATTAACCACTTAAAGGGGAATAAAGGGGGAGAGAATATCCCCTTCTTACCTCAAACAGTCACATGAAGGTGACTGTAATGGTCACCTGGGGGGAGGCAAGAAGAAGTGAACAACCCCTTAAATAGTCACCAGAAAGAGATTACTTAGGGGGACAGGCAGAGAGGTAAAAACCCCAGAGGGGAAGATCAGCGCTAGAAGAAGTGGAATCATCCCTCCATAAGGGTGGATCACCAGATCGAAGGGAATCACCCCTCCATAAGAGTGGATTCCGGATCGAAAAGAATCGCCCTCCATAACTCAAGATCCCCACCTGACCTGAATCATCAAATCACGGCAGATTGAGGGGATTGTTGGCAAATCGGTACAGGGTAATCGTCAAAAGATTACCTTGCCCTAAAGGTATCAGAACATTGGAAGTCAATGATTTCGGTCTGATATCACCCTTATACGAATAATATCATATCAATATCGAACCCTTTGACCATCTTAAGTTGTCCCAGCAGAATCATTCAATTCTAATTTGATTCATATGTTCTCAACCGATTCCACCAATCTAGACTGATTCCACCAAGGGTCGAGTCTAGATCAATGTTCTAGGTGATAATCGGATGGAAACTGACCGATTTGATCTGGATGATTATGCAATCCATGCCTCCAACATCATCATGGATGTTCTGTGGCTAGCAAACAAGGAGCTTAAGATGTTTCGGGACCACTATGTGCCCGATGAACCCTAATACTTCCCTGATTGGGGTGTAAACAGAATCCGATATTCCAATATTTCGATTCAAATCCTATAAAAATTAACAGGTTTGGAACTTATTTTTGTATCCTATAAACTATCGGAATCGGATATTCCGATAACTTATCGGAATCGGAATCAGTTGATTCCGTTTTCATTAATCTGATTTTAATAATATATATATATAAATAAAATAAAATAAAGTTAAACAAATCATAAAATATATTATATAAATTGATAACATGATAAAAATAAAATTTTAAAGAGATAATATCAAATTTAAGTAATTATATGTAAATTATTAACTCATTTTTAAACAAAAATTAATATTTAATATATATTTTGGAAATTATCGAATTCGAATCTGATTTCGATAACGGAATTGGAATCGGATTGAAATCGGAACATAGTGATTCCGAAATTATCAAAATCGGAACCAGAACCTCTTAACCCTTATCGAAATCAGAATCGGATTCTGGTGATTCCACTACCAAATCCAACCCGTTTACAGCCCTATTCCCCGACCAATGACCCACCAACAGATCCCCTAACAATAAGCACAAGTGTGACCACAAGAAATTGTGAACCAAGTCACTCGCAGGATTCTCAATTACAAAGGGACTTCCTTGCGGTATCATAAAAATTATTGATAAAGCAAATAGTGGATGTCGAATTGCCCAAACACGATGTAGAGCTCACTACGGTGGACTTACATCGCGTTTCCCTACCCATCCACCACCAATTCAAGATGTTACCCATTGAGGTAACTAAAGTCACACAGTGCCCAAAATTTGACGGGTGAGGATCAAGGATAGCAAAATCGAAATCTACCACCGGATCGGTGGGTACCAATCCGATCTGAATATGATCAAATTGATCCGATTCCGAGCGATCCATCGGAAGAAATAACAACCCGAAATCACTCTGGATTGGTTCTTCAAAAAGTGACAAAACCTAAAAAGTATCAAAATAAAGCTCTAGATCGGATTCTGATCCGATCTAGGCCATTTTAGGGGTGAAATCCGCCCGAACCCCCCTCCAAATGGCACCGTGGCGACCCTGCAGCCACCATGGCCGTCTTCCCCGCCCTACGAGGTTATCAGGTCCATTAGGACCCGGTAGCCCAGATTCGGTGACTCCCGATAGCCCCGTCTTCAAGTGGGGAAGATGGCTGCGGCAGCCGCAGGGCCGCCGCGACACCATTTCTGGTCGATTCTGACGAGGAATCATCGGAATCATTCTAGAATCAACCAATTTGAACGATTCCAGCCCCAATTCTAACCAAAAAGACCGATTTTGATGGATGTTTTATCTGGATCAGTGATTCTGTCGAGAATCGGCCGATCCCAATCATCAGTCAATTAGGTAATCCATGGTGAGGATATCCTAAAGAGCATCTAGCAATATATATTACTCATGGTATGCGAGTTGGCCCCAAGGTTGTCAAGGTAACAAAGGGATCTTTGGCCGCTTAGGCAACAAAATGTTTGCTTAAGCGAGGAGAGACATTTAAGGCGCTTGCGAAGGTGAAGGGCCTTCCTAGTTAGGCTCTTCACCCAAATGCCTAAGTCTAGTGGGGTCATATAATCAAAACAATCTTAACAAGATATTTCACTCAAAGAATAAATGTAAGAAATTTAATTTTAATGTGATATCTTAATAAATAAAATTTATATGTAAAAAGTTACTTGTCAAATAGTTTTGACCTCCTTAAAAAATTATAAAATATTTATTATAAACATATAATATGTAATCCAATTTTTTTCCAATATAAAAAGTATATCAAGCATAGTTGTCAAGGTGCCCGCCTAAGCGGCAAGGCGCTTTTCCAACAGCGCCTTGCCAAGGCGCCCAAGGAGCCCACCTAGGTGCCCAGGCAAGTCGCCCTAGATATTTTTACATGATTAAAAAAATAATATTTTAAGGGACACCTATTTAATGATAGTTTGAACATATTAATATATTTCACTATCACTTATACTATCATACATATTTAAGATTTATGATTATAAACATATATTATACACTTAATTAAGTTCTCTTTCAGCTCTTTCTTCTCCCTCTCTCTGTCTCTCTTAATTTATCAAAATTAACTCCTTATCCAAAAATAAATACCCACACTTTCATAATTACATATATAAAATCACTTATACTATTACATACTTTTTTTTCTTTCTGGGGGTTTCGGCTCCCTGACAACCTCCACGACCTGACCGCGTAGGTCGATTTGCGACTACTCTGTTCCCCCATTTAATAATATTATAACAATAGTTCACTATCACATATACCATCACACATATATAAATTTTATAATTATAAATGTTGTATACTTAAATTTTATAAAAATCTATTTAACTCTTTTCTCTTTCACACACATTATATTTACTTATATACATAGATAACACTCATATTCAATTCATAGTTGTCAAGGCGACAAGGCGCCCAAGGCGTTTAAGGGTACCGATTCCGCTTAGGCGACAAGGCGGCCGCTTAGGCGTCGCCTAGGCGGTCAAGGCGGTATTCAAGGAAGGCTGAGTCGGGAGGTTGTTATATATAAAAAAAACATAAATATAATTATATTTGTTATGTTATAATTGAATATGAGTGTTTTATCAATGCACATAAGTAAATATGATGTGTGTGTGAAAGAGAAGAAAGTTAAATAAATATTTATAAAATTTAAGTATATAACTCATTTATGATTATAGAATTTATATGAGCAATAGTATAAGTGATGGTAAAATATTGTTATAATATTATTAAATGGGGGGGCGCAGAGTAGTCCCGGATCGACCCAAAAAAATATGTAATAGTATAAGTGAGACAAAGAAAGAGAGAGAGAGGAAAGAGTTGAAAAAGAACTTAATTAAGTATATAATATATGTTTATAATCATAAATCTTAAATATGTATGATAGTATAAGTGATAATACAATATATTAATATATTAAAACTATCATTAAATAAGTGTCCCTTGTGAGGGGTATCAAGAGAGAAAAATCCCTCAAAAACTTTTTTTAATGATGTAAAAATACCAGCGCGCACTGCCTTGGGCGCCAGCCGGCGCCTTGGGCGCGGGGCGCCGGCGGGCGCCCGGCGCGGCGGCGCCCGGCGCCTAGGCTGGCGCCTTGGGCGCCTTTTTGGCCCCAGACAAGGCGCCCTGGCAAGGCGCCCTTGGAAAGGCGCCTTGCCGCCTAGGCGGGCGCCTTGACAACTATGATTCAATTATAACGTAAAAATATAATTATATTTATGCATATTTTTATGTATAACAACCCCCGACCCAGCCTTTTTTGAATACCGCCTTGACCGCCTAGGCGACGCCTAAGCGGCCGCCTTGTCGCCTAAGCGGAATCGGTACCCTTCAACACCTTGGGTGCCTCGTCGCCTTGACAACTATGATATCAAGTAAATAACAATATAAACCGACTCCAATCATTTGGGATTAAAGTTTTAAGGTTGATCAAGTAGATAACAATAATAAAAAGTAAATTTAAGTAGAACAACAATATAAATATAAATAGGAACCCAACACTGGTCCTTTCCATTATAAGGATCTGTCCACTTGCAACTAAGGCCTTGTTTGATTGGACTTAATAACCCCTGAAGTCTGATTCAATCAGACCATGAAAAATTCATGCCATTTCGTAATGGTAAAATCTTTAGCTCTAAAGATGGTTAATTGCGGTGGTTATTGTCTGAATCGCTAAGTGAGATGGGAAGCACTTAACGTTGAAGCTATGTGAATCTCTCATCGTCTCTGTGTGATTCTCCTCTCTCTTGGGCATCATTGTGTTATATGTGTCACTCTAGACTCTACCATGCATATCATAGATTTTATTAAAATAAATCTTTTAAAAATGAGTTGCTATGTATAATTTATTTTCATAAAACGTAACCTATCTACCTTCTTAAATAGTCTTCGTTTATATAATATGTAGTACTTCTAATTTGACACAAAAACACTATATTCAAAAAATAAAGTTTTCACCTTATGTTAAGTTTAAGATAATAACATTTCAAAAAATATTAACATATCAGCAAACTAAGTTATCCATTTAATGGGCTTACAGTCAATTTTTTACAAGATAAGTTCCAAGTAATATGAATATGTGGAAGTGCCTTCAGAGAAAAGTCTAGAAAATGAGTAACAATTTGTAATCAAAATGTGTGAAAATATCTGTGAAACCTCGAGAGAAATTATATATAAAAATATATATAATATATGTATTTTGTATGGCATGGTTTGAAAATTCATTTGATTTCCGTTTATTTGGGAAATGAACTTTCGATATCCTATCTTTGGCTGCTATGAAAATATATGATATTTCATAGAAAATATTAGCCAAAATATATGGTATGCATGTATAAAATATATATGTCGAGGTTAGGGTTCATAAAGTTTGTCTTTGGACCTCTCTCCATCGGAAGTTGCGAATTTCCGATGTTAATTACACCGAGACTCTCGGACACCCTTGATTAACTGTCGTAGCAACTTGTATATAAAAGAAAACATTCATCCACAAAATGTCAACATCTGGGGATTATGACCCATAAAAGCAATGGAATGCAAGCTTAAAAGTAAGGGCAGGGATGTTGACGATTAGTCTCTCAACCCAATGTCGTATATTAAGACATTGGTTGAACTATTGAGGCTAATCAAGATCCGAACACACTCAGATCAAAATCTAAAATGAAATCCTGGCCATATGTACCAATTTTATGATTCAAGTCCTTTCTTTTATTGAACTTGGTGATGGAAATAGAATATTATTTAAGTCTTTATTTCTAGACTTAGTAGGTATTTGGAATGTGGCCTTACCCACAAGATTTAGAGGGTTCAAACATGATATGTGCTTGGGTTGAGGAAGAGACTATGTTCTTCCATACGCTTCTTGGGTTACCCCCAAATTTCAATTCTTGATATTCTGGAACCGGGCCTAGGACTTGGTATGTGTAGATATTACTTCCATAACCTATATGGGGTCAGACGATGAGTTGAGGTATGGGCCATGTATGAGGTAATAAGGGACTGGGATATGACCCAAGTATGGGGTCGATAACGGCTGGATATGTGACCTATTTATGGGTCAGTATATAATCGGTTGTAGGGCAAATATAGGCTGGATACATAACCAACTATGGGGGTTGATAGGCCTCTAAATAAAATGTCATGTATATGGGTCGATAGGGATTGAATAGGTAACCGGTTGTAGAGTCACTATATGGCTGAAAGATGACCTGTATATGGGTCAAACAGGGGGCTGTCATGTGATTTGTATATGGGATGATGAGGGGGCAGGTATGTACCTTGAGTGTGGGCCGATATGGGTTGATAGGGGCTGAACATGTGACCTGTATATGGGTCAATAGGGGGGAATAATATATGACCTGTATATAGGTCAATAGAGGCTAGAAAATATGACCAATTATGGGATTAATATAGGCTAGATACATGACCAACTATGAAGTTGATATATCTAAACCCGATGGCCTGTATATAGGTCGACAGGGGGCTGAATAGATGACCCATACATAGGTCGGATAGGAGGGACAATAGGTGACCTGTATATAGATCGATGGAGGGTTATTATGTAATGATGAGGGGGACTAATAGATGACTTATGAATGGGTCAAGGGAGGGGTGGATGGGCAACCAATATTACCAGGCTCTGGACCTGAATATGATCCCAATATTGACCTTAGGCCGATTGGATACCTGCACTGAAACCTGTCTCAAGTTGAGACTAGCCCGGGCCTGAGATATCCATCTTTTACATTACCCAAATCTGTCATATCAGACCCCTTTACATTGGCTAAAAGACATATGTCTTAGCATCTATCACAAATCCTCATTGTTTTAATTATTTCCGGACTAATCCCTATACGGCCGAGAGACTTACCAGAATTTAAATTCTGGACCAGGACCATTATCTTAGATGGTCAACTTGGGATTCATATGCTCCTGAATGTCAATCTGAATTTTTGAGCGATTTGCCTTTCCAGGTGTCACCCGGACTCAAGCTCACATGGTTTGATATCAAACCAAGGACTAGGTTTTGCCCTATGACAGAGGTTGGATTATCCTTGAGAACCCCAAAATATATATATTATTTGGAGGATCTGGACCTAGCTAACATGCCCTGAAGCTTGAGCACTATGTGGATCTTATGTGGAAACACAAAAAGGGGAAGCTAAGTCCGGCCGGGCTTATAACTGAAATGAACATTTGGTCTCAATTAAATTCTAGGACCTATTGTATGATTGGTGTATCAAGATCCAGGCTTATATGAGTCTGAAATTCATACCCCTTAAGGCATTTATATGACCTGCTTATATACAGATCTAAGACCAATCAAAATTTCATCTATCTATATCCCTTGGGCTGGCTATACTTAGAATTAAAATCCTGGAGGCTAAACCATGTTATCTATGGTTGGAAGCTTCCTAGAAATTTTCTGGAATATAAACCTATGGGATGGGGTCTCAAATTTCAGGATTCTGCACCGAACCCTGTCTTAGGCTATGTTCAATAATGGAGGTTATATCTGCCTTCTACAGAGCCTGAAATATGCTAAGATCAGTTAAGATTGGTCCTTATCCTATCATAGGGATGACCTGATTATGTTCATCTCCGAGGCCAGGCTTAGGATTAAACTTTGGAGGGCTAAATCATATATCTATGTGGATTTCCGAAGCACCAAGTTATGCATTGGGGCTCCTTACTGAGAGTTGTTACATTCCTTTCCTATACGAAGTCTGAAATCTCACACCTAGGCCCGGGCTTATATAAACCTGAAATGTATGATATGGAGACAACACAGGTTTGATTATAAGTTTGCCACGTGGGACCTACATATACATGTGTGTATATGCTACAAGATCTCCCTCTTAGCCCTCTGCATAATCCGGATCAGAGGCCGGTCAGAGCCCCTCCATCCCTCTCACCTTAGGCAGGTCGGAACCAGGTCCGGAGGCCCAACGCTATACAGAACTTGGTTCTTATCCCTCTATCCCTAAAGCATATACTAATGAAAGCTTCTTAGCTAGGCCACTAGTCTATTATGTAAGACCTCCAAAGGAGCTACATGATATGAATATCCAGAGTCATATTAGGTACCATAGACTTAATCAGACTTTGGCATGTGAGATGGGTAGGTTCTGTCCATATATCTCATGTGTTGGACCCCCCGATCTATGAGGTCGATCTATTTTGATTCAAGATCTGGATATCCGGAGTTAAGCCAAAATATTCTTGGAATCCCGGAGTTGAAACTCAGTTCTGTCCCTCCAATCATCTTCATGATTATCATCAATTATACGCGCATATGCATATGATGGTATTTGACCACCAATTATCTCCTCGGGATCACCTCATGCCTTATAGGGGTACAGGTTCACATATATGAAAAACACCCTCCCCCCCCTTGGTGATTAAACTTATTAACTTCCTCTCCATTGTGAGAGGGAGTAAAAAAAACAAAAAAACAAATATGGCTCCTGCTGTTATCCGGGGTATGTGGATACAACTCTATTAATCAATTGGATGCCATATATATGTATATCCAATTGTGATAGTATGAACAGCCTTCTGCCAACACAACTGTTTTGATCATGCTCCAGATTAGGATTTATCCTCACAGGCTTTCCCAGCCTTGATCTCCAACTCATGCTATGCATATATTGGAGGTCAAGATATGGAGGCTTTGCCCAATTTTTGAGCTTGCAATCTGTTTTCAGGATAACAATTATGACTTCCCTGCGACCACCCATTTTGATATTATGAAACCTGTCTTAAATTAAGTCTGATTAGGCTGTGCTTAGATCTGAACCAGACATTGGTAGCTTAATATGAATACATGGTAGAATTTGAATATGACCATGACTTTATCATGTCGGGGTCATCTCACCCACTTTCCATGTGTGCTCATAACAAGTGGACTGTATTAGGCCCGATATTAGACCTCAATTATAACCTGTTGTGGGCATAAATTCTGTACCACTCATGGTTCTTATACCCGGGGTACAAACATGTAGATATGCACTGGTTTTTGCTCATCTTTTTGTGAGTGTCATCATGTATATCTTGCTTATGCTATCTGGCATATTACATATCCTCCTCTGGTGAGATACACATATAGCCTCATTATGTTGAGACTATCCTTCTCCTCTAGGGAATACATATGGAGATGGACAAAAAGGACTTTATAAGTATTCTTTAAGTCCTGTCCGGGATATGCTCAAGGGGCTAGGCCCAGTATGGGGCTTCCATTATGCCTTCGGCTCTCTGAATTTTTGATTAGAGGGCAATTTATTGCAATATGCACTCTTCTCATGGTTGGATATCATGTCTCCATCAAGGCCCGGTTGGGCATCTCTCCTCCAAATCCTTGCTTAATGTAAGGCTACCCGGGGGATCCTTGGTCCATCATGTGGGTCCCAAGGAGGCCGGGTATAACCTTCATCCTTGCTGGCTTTACTGTACTGCTGCTGGAGTAGTTGGATTTTGGGGGACCTTCTCCATGAGTTCAAGGCCGGGGAGGATTGCTATGGGGGAGGAAGGGCAGATCTGTCCAAAAGTAGAGGGTCTATAGAGGTGATGTAGGAGGGGATCCGGAGAGCAATATGGGCTCAATTATGGGACCATTTGAAGGTTTAGCATAGGCGTAAGCTGTTGATGTAACTCATACCTATACAAGGCTCAATTTCAAGTTCAAAATGATTAGAGGTGTCTGCGGAATCCTAGTATATATCTAGGAATTCCAGGTTTAAACAAGAAGATATCATGCTAATATAGGAGAGGAAATTGAGGGGATTAAGCTCAAGATGGGCATAGCATCTAGAGGAGGGGACGGTTTAGGCAATGGCCATGATATCTTACCTTATACCCCTCGGAACCTGCCCTTGATTCTCTTGCAGAACCCCTTCACCCACTGCCTTCTTTTTGAGCTGCGCGGCTGTCCCTTTGGTAGAATTTTTGCAGAGCCTTCTCTCTTCTCCTCCTGTCCTCCCTCCGACCTCTTTTCATGTGCGGGGGCTGTCTTATTTATAGGCTCTTGGATGGGTGCTGTTCACCCAAGGAAGAGTGGGCTGCAAGGCAATGTGCGCATGGGGGAAGTGGGGCCATGTTCTCCCAACGTGGGGAGAGTGGGGCTTGACCAAGTCTTTGGATGATCCCGGCCCTCAGTTGTCCTTTGATTTGCATCGGATCCATCTCATGCTTAAGTATAGATCCTGGCCTTTGATTAGCTGTCCCGGTCCCTCTCTTGATAGCCCAATCCAAGCCCTCCATCCTTGGGTATGTCGATGGCAGATTATTTGCCATCCGGGGCTTAGTTGGAGCTAGGCTTTATTGCCTACGCAAGGGGGATTAATTCATCTCAATCAAATATCCAATTAAAGATGGATCCAATGGATATTACCCTATTAAGGATCCAATTAGCCATCTCAATGGACCGGGGAGCATCCATGCTCTAATGATCTTGACAATTGGTCAATCTCGGCCCTTGATCATATGTTATTCCAATCAATCAAGACCCTTGATCACTTAATGGATATTACTCCTATTAAGGATCCGGGAGGATTTGTCATCCGGTAATTATCTTGCTAATGACTTGTCCATCGGATACCCCATTAAGGTGGATCCATTGGATATTATCCCATTAAGGGTCCGGGAGGCCTTCTTAATGAACCGATGAGGATCCATAAGTATTAAGATCCAATTAACTTATAAATCATCCAATCCTGGCCATTGGATCAATCCTATTTGAATTCTCCAATTAGTTCCCTCGCGGATTGCCTTCCTTCCCCCTTTTTTGCAGGATTCTGTTAAGTCTCCTATGGGAGACAGATTCCTCCCACCGCGAGCCTTCTTCTAGCCGGCCCTTTCTCCTCATCTGTCGCACTCTTCTTATTCAATAGGTTCCTGTCAGCTTGGAGGTTGCCCAAAGGAGATCAGTTCCCTGCTGTTTGGAGCTTCCGGGTGCTGCTTCTTCCTCTTGGGATCAAGCCGAGGAGGGGGATATTCTTCCAGCTGTTCCCGGGTAAGCAATGCTTCCATTATCAAAAATTTTGTCCATTCATGCTATGCCCTCTTATCTATTTCTTGTCGGCAGCATCCCCATTGCTGCAATTACCCTATATCATGTCATCTATGCATGACCGGCTGCATGGGGGTACATGTTCCTCAATGTTCCATCTGCTTTTGTGTTACTTTGGATCTGTATGTGAAGATCCGGCTATTCAATATAATGAATTGGGCTTTCTTCCAACTCTTGGGCCAAATGGCTATCCTTCTCTTCTTCTTTATGCATATCCGGCTGTGAGCATCCCATTTGAATGGTTATGGCCGGGTCTACTTAAACAAGAGCCAATCTGCCCTCTACTTGCTATACCCGGCCTTCTCATTTTTCAGAATTCTGTTGTAAACATGTCTTCATATCATTAATCAGATGAATGTCTAGCTGGATGTACATATGTATATACCCGAAGCCATCAAATAGGAGCCAACATAGTCTCTACAGACTGTCCCCGACCTTTTTTTCTTTTTTTCGGATTTCTGTTGGGAGCATATCTCCCCATCTATGCCATGCTTTTTTTTTTGCAATCATATGTATGGCCGATTGGCCAAACTTATGTGCAAGGGTGCAGCTCTTTTATACAGCACCCTTGACCGGGGTCTTTATTCCATCCCCCTCTCCCTCTCTTTGTAAAATAAGAGTCTATTAGCTCCTGTATATGTATGATTTGTAGGCATGTCTACCCCTTAAAGGTATTGAAGATCCAGCTTCTTCATATACTATTACCGGTTGGGGCTTCATCAATTATCCTTCTTTCCCCCTTCTCTTTGGCTAGACATGACATATGTCCTACAAATATATGTTGAGCTTCTGCAGATTACATCCGGCCTTCCCCTTCCATATAAGACCATTTGTATTGGGGTATTCCCATTGGGTCAGTACATTCACCTCCATTTTCTTTCTTTTGATCCGTAGGGAAGGACCTAGCCTCTTCATGGGCTACATTGACCGGGTCTTGTACTGCTTGGACAGGAGTCTATAAGCTCCCAGATATCTAAACCCCTTTGGATTCATATTAAGAATTCAAGGGGGCAGGACATGTCTCATTTTTGGCCACCTTGTCTCCCTCTCTTTTTCATACCCGGGGGAAAGCTGCTAGTCTCTTCTTTGGCCAAGATGGGCCTTGAGCTCTCCTTGTATACTCATACCCAATTATGCATATCTGGCCTTGGATGTATGACCTTGACCTCTTCTTTGATTCATATGCTGATGGTAGGGAATTAAGTATTTTTATTCCCTATTGCCTTATATATCAGTGTTTCATCTAAAAATTTTAAGTGCCAACAATATCACAAGTATTTTTCTATTCACGAAAAACGTGCATATGAAATTATATTGTGATGGATAGATAACACTTTTATATTTATATTATTTTCTTATTTTAAAATAATATTTTATATATTTACTTTTAAAATTCAGATGTTATCGAACAACATTAATATATTCAGATTTCATATTTAGATATTTATCCTCAAATTGTCAAATAATCTTAATCATTAAGTTTTCATATATAACATATTCAAATATAAAAAATGAATCTTAGATTTCAAATTTAAGATCTCAGTGTTATCAAACATCACCTAAGCACCCGCTTTCCTTGGCACTTAAGCACCCTGACCAAACACTTTACCTATACATAGAAAAGTGGCCGGGCACTTAGCAGTGCCATACTACTTTGGTGCTTACTTTGACAACTATGGTTGGCTCTCAAAGAATCATATATGCTAAGATACCCTGCTATCACCCTCACAAGTCAGCCTTCCAGCGGTACTAAACCCAACTCAGTTACACATTGGAAGGACATGCAACACAAGTTTATTGAGCGGTTCAAGTTGACCGAGAAGTCAATTGTGCTCGTGGAATTAACTTCTCTATGGCAACAAAGATGAGAGATGGTCTTGACTACATTAAGGGCTGGTGCAACTTCAGCATGCGATGTCTAAATCCACTAGTGAATGAAGAGAAGGTGGGTTTACGCAAAAGAGGCATACAGGCTGAAATATTGGAGAAGCACCTTATTGCCAATATCTAGACATTCAATGAACTGAACCAGGTGGCCAAAGTTGTACAAGAATAAACATGTGGAATTCTTCCATACAGTCAACTTTGTCCCGACAATTAGCAGTAACAATGGGGGCAAGAAGAAATCGAGTGCCAAGAAAAACCACATTCGATTAGTCCGGAGCCCACTAGAAGGCTCCTGATGTTTGCATCAAAGAAAACTTTATAAATCTCCTGCAACCTAAACATCTCGAGGATGCCAATAAGACTGATGACCCAAATTCTTGTCAATACCATCAGATGTTGGGTCATCCCCTAGAGGACTGTTACCTCTTCAAGAGTTTTATAGAAAACCTGATCTGTGGAAGGACAACTCAAATAGGTAAATACCTTGTAAATCCCCTGCAATCCCATGTAAAACCGAAGCAACCACAAAACATCACTGTAAATATGGTAAAGCAGTGAGGTCCTGCACTTCAAGAGCCCTACAAGCCAACCCGGCAACATATAATGATCAACCTGTGGGACCCTGTGGTTTATGCCATGTCTGTCAAAAAAACATTTTCTTAGAAAAGCTACGACAAAGAGGGGCTCAAAAGTTCACGGATCCAGGCCCTTACCAGGTTCGGATCTGGGCCCGAGGTGAGTGATGTGGTTGCCTTGCCTCCTCTCACCTTGGCCGCTGGTGGCAAAGGCACCAAAGGTGATCGCCGACAACATGAGGGGTGTGCTGTGTGTCGTCACCTAGGCAACCGAGGCACTTGCCTCTGAAAACTTAAGTTGGACCCTCTTAAGCTGAACCACCCAGTTCAGCAGCTGCAGCAGTCTAACTTTAAGGTTTGGAGCCCTTTTATATTGGGTCCACGACACACAGTAATGGGTTCTTGCGGACCCTTGGGCAGAGAAGATGCCAGAGGTGCCTGCAGTGCCCCGTCCAAGAAGCCTTGGCTCGCCTAGGCAAAATGGCATGAGTCGAGGTGATAAGAGGTCGCCTCTCCTCGCCTCATTGCCTAGGATGATTTCGGGTTTTATTCTTGTAATTTCTATTTCAACAATAAAAAATACAACTTCTAAGAAAGCAAAATTCTCAAAAGCAAGTTCCTGAAAGTATCAACAAAATATAAAATAGAAAAAGATATCAGAAAGTTTATGCAAGAAACAGATGTCTCAAGTTAGCTATAGGAAACCCTGGGTATCTGACGGTTTCATCAACCAAGCAAGCTATAAACATTTAGTCGTCAGGTGACATAAGGGCACAAAATAGAAAAGCAGATAGATAATTTGATCGATTAGGACAAGCTTACAATCTCATTGTATTATATGCCTCTCTGATGCTCCCTTGCGTAAGACAAAAAAGAGCTAATTCCATCTGGACCATGTGCTTCTGTCAAAATAAATAAAAAGTAAAAAGCCTTGAGGCATGTACCCAGAACCAAGCACAACGTTTACATTGATCGAAGATGCAGTTACTTGGCAATCACCGGCCGCATGCATTCCATAACTGAGAAAAAAAAGACTGAATCCTTCTTAGCAAATAGACAAAACATGAGAAAATTTCCAGTTTTGAAAGGGGATGGTACCATGTATATTGCATACTTGTACTTTCTCCTTCTATTGAGAGAGAAGAGAAAGATACAAGTACAGGCATGTCAGACTGAAACCAAAAGTAAAAAAAAAAATCCTATGCAACTAAGAGATTAATAAGACCTATCTCCCCCTCTAAGAAAGCTCAACACAAATTATGATGTAGCCCATCAAGCATTTTCTGCATCTACTGAGTTCGGAAGAGTGTTGCATAGGCAAGGTTTCTCTCAAATAAATCATCTTGTTTCATTTCCAAGCAAAGAGCTGAAGTGATAGCATGCAAAATACTCAATCACAGAATATGACGTTTTTTATTCACGCAAGTCCTATGGTAAAGAACTCTCGAGCTGAAAAAAGTGAAATTGAAGCTCCATTGAGGTCTTTCAAACCATGGTTCGCCAAGTCTCAACAGGGTCACCTGACCTAGTTGGAAATCCGGCTAACCGGCAGGGGCCTCAACCCCGGGTCCCTGACCCAGTGTTGGTACCCAATCGGGGTTGCACTCACATGACCCAGTCAGGCCAACATTCAAAAATGGCTAGCAGCTAGCCATTTCTAAAAGTCGAGGGGGGGAGGGGGATCTTAAAGCACCGCCAAGGGACCTCCTCTCACCCTCACATCTCCACCACTCTCTCTAAACTCTCTTCTGACTCTAAAAACTCTCTCTCATGTGCTTCAAGAATCTCTTCTGACCCCTTTTTTAAGTGCTAATTTTATATTTTTAAGTTTTCAACATGTCTTCTCCAAACCTGGACACTGAAACTTCCCACGCAACTCAGAACTATCCAGCTTATCTACATTGAAATCGGATATTCATGGCAGAGAAAAAATGTCAATATATGTGTAGTGAAAAGGTAATGTATGGGAAGACTTTTCAATTGAAGCATCATCTCACTGGGACGAAAAGCAATGTTGCACCATGTACACGAATTTTACCAGAGGTAAGAGCTCAATTCCGTAGACATTTACAAGTATTAAAACAAACAAAGAAAGTTTCAAAGCGGCATAAAAAGATAGCCTAGGAAAAAATTTAGAACCCACAAGGCATTCGGTTCGCATATACGGAACCAGATAGGAGCACCCGAAAATTCTTTGTGATAAAAGTTTCAATGATGGTATGTTGCCATTAATATTTACTAAATCATACCAATGTGTATATGAGTTTAATATTTAATTATTCTTACTAGAAAGTAGAAACAGATAGCTTGATACAGGCAATGGAGGCAAATCGCAAGTTATTTACGGATGAAGATATGTATTGGTGTACCAGCCAATTAATACGGCAAGGTTCAAGAAATGGGAGCAAACATAGAAGTGGAAGAGAATTGAACTACTAAGAAGAAAAGAAGAAGATCCACGATCTCATACATGATGGCAACCCAACAATAGGTCTCGTGGATCTGGTCATCATATGCTCATGATAAAGACAAATTACCATCATAACGGCAATAAACAATTTAAGGATATGTAAGAAGAAACTCGGGTGGGCAAAATCAATATAGTTTTTTTCATAGTACGATACCAACAAATGCCACTAAGAGGCCATATAATGATTCCATGATCGATGTCATAGCCAAAATCAGTAGGAGAGTGTTCGAACTGACTCCAAAAGAAATATACAATACTTATTTTTTAATAAAAATAGAAAATATCAAACAATATGTCATGTCATTTGAACATATTTAGCAAGAAAAAAGGTGTACGTTGATAACGGACAGCTAGATAGATTAGTAACTGTTGAAACAAAAAAAAGAGAAAAAAAAACGGCGAACGGCGCAGGCGCGCGTGCGGGTGCGTGTGTGACCACGCGCCCCCCGGGGGTCAACCCAGGCACCCCGGTCAAACCGAAAAAAAAAAAAAAAAAAAGAAGAAGAAATTGCCACGCCGGCCAGCGGCCAGTGGGCGCGCAAGCCCAACTGCCCTCCACCCCCGGTCAAACCGGGATGGTTCTGGTCAAACAGACCCGGAAAAAAAAAAAAAGAAGGAAAGAAATAAGGGAGACCCGATCAACCGGCCTCCCACGTTTCCCACAAGGCAGGGAGGTGTGCCCACCTCCTTAGATCCAGTCACCCTTGGTGGAGTTACCACCCAGTTTGACCACCAGTCAAACAAAAGCCTTAAAAAAGGGAAAACATAGGTTAAACTCACCCTGAATCGGGTCACCCCCCACTAACTCGAAAATGGGTTTAGTGGGGTCTTCCAAATGACCCTTTTGCCCCTCTAAAATTCCTATAAATAGCCCCCCAAGTGCCATACGAACGGGGGTTGGAAAAAAGGGTTGGCATTTGGTGAGAAAGAGAGAGTTGGGAAGAGAGAGAAGCTCCACATTCTCACTCCTTAAAAGGTAAGAAATACATTGGTTTTGTGCTACCTTTCCATAAAAAGGGGCTGGTTTTGCGCTACCTTTCCATAAAAAGGGGCCCAAAATAGTGAACTATTTTGGATAGAAAATAGCCAACCCAACCCCAGTCTAGCCGAAATGCTGCCGAAATTAAGTGGTTTTGCGCTACCTTTCCATTAAAAGGGGCCCAAAGTAGCTTGCTATTTTGGATACAAATAGAAAACCCAAATCGGTCAAACCGAAATGCCGGTTAAACCGAACGGGAATTCAAATAAAAAATCCAAATCGGTCGAGCCGAAATGCCGGTCAAACCGAACGGGAATTCAAATAGAAAACCCAAATCGATCAAACCGAAATGCCGATCAAACCGAACGGAAATTCTAAATGAAAACCCAAATCGGTCAAACCGAAATGCCAGTCAAACCGAACGGGAATTATAAATGAAAACCCAAATCGGTCAAACCGAAATGCCGGTCAAACCGAACGAAAATTCAAAGTGAAAACTCAAATCGGTAAAGCCGAAATGCCGGTCAAACCAAACGAGAAATCAAAGTGAAAACCCAAATTGGTAAAGCCGAAATGCCAGTCAAACCGAACGGGAAATCAAGAAGGAAACCCAAATCGGTCAAACCGAAATGCCGGTCAATCCGAACGGAAATTCTAAATGAAAACCCAAATCGGTCAAACCGAAATGCCGGACAAACCGAACGAGAATTCTAAATGAAAACCCAAATCGGTCAAACCGAAATGCCGGTCAAACCGAACGGGAATTCAAAGTGAAAACCCAAATCAGTAAAGCCGAAATGCCGGTCAAACCGAACGGGAAATCAAAGTGAAAACCCAAATTAGTAAAGCCGAAATGCCGGTCAAACAAAACGGGAAATCAAGATGGAAACCCAAATCGGTCAAACCGAAATGCCGGTCAAACCGAACGGGAATTCAAATAGAAAACCCAAATCGGTCAAGCCGAAATGCCGGTCAAACCGAACGGAAAATCAAGGTGAAAACCCAACTCGATAAAGCCGAAATGCCGGTCGAACCGAACGGGAAATCAAGGTGAAAACCCAAGTCGGTAAAGCCGAAATGTCGGTCAAACAGAACGGGAAATCAAAGAGTAACCCAAATCGGTAAAACCGAAATGCCGGTCAAACCAAACGGGAAATCAAGATGGAAACCCAAATCGGTCAAACCGAAATGCCGGTCAAACCGAACGGGAATTCAAATAGAAAACTCAAATCGGTCAAGCCGAAATGCCGGTCAAACCGAACGGAAAATCAAGGTGAAAACCCAACTCGGTAAAGCCGAAATGCCGGTCAAACCGAACGGGAAATCAAGGTGAAAACCCAAGTCGGTAAAGCCGAAATGCCGGTCAAACCGAACGTAAAATCAAGGTGAAAACCCAATTCGGTAAAGCCGAAATGCCGGTCAAACCGAACGGGAAATCAAGGTGAAAACCCGAGTCGGTAAAGCCGAAATGCCGGTCAAACCGAACGGGAAATCAAGGTGAAAATCCAAGTCGGTAAAGCCGAAATGCCGGTCAAACCGAACGGGAAATAAAGATGGAAAGCCAAATCGGTAAAGCCGAAATGCCGGTCAAACCGAACGAGAAATCAAGGTGAAAGCTGAAGTCGATAAAGCCGAAATGCAGGTCAAAACGAACGGGAATTCTAAAAGAAAACCCAAATCGGTAAAATCGAAATGTCGGCAAAACCGAACAAGCTCCAGAAATGCCGCATATCAAATGCAATCAAGCTATTCTTGGATATATGAAAACAATCTGGTTCGGTAAGACCGAAATGTCGAAAAAGTCGAAACCCAGATCGGTAAAGTCAAAATATCGGCAAAACCGAACAAGCTCCAGAAATGCCGCATATTAAATGCAATCAAGTCATTCCTGGACACATGAAGACAATCTGGTTCGGCAAAGCCAAAATGCCGTAAAGGCCGCAACCCAGATCGGTAAGGCCGAAATGTCGGCAAACTCGAACAAGCTCTAGAAATGCCGCATATCAAATGCAATCAAGCCATTCTTGGATATACGAAGACAATCTGGTTCGATAAGGCCGAAATGTCGGAAAAGCCGAAACCTAGATCGGTAAAGCCGAAATGTCAGCAAAACCGAAGAAGCTCTAGAAATGCTGCATATCAAATGCAATCAAGTCATTCTTGGATATATGAAAAAAAATTTGGTTCAGTAAAATTGAAATACCGGCAAAGCCGAAACCCAAATCGGTAAAGCCGAAGTGCTGGCCAAATCGAACAAACTTTGACATGTGTTGAGGAACAAAGGCTCGAATGCCCCCTCATTTATTGTACTTACATGTACTCAAATCGACATGAAATAAATTCAAGTTCGATGGACCCGATGTGTCATCCAAAGATGACATCTAATCCCCATGGACTTTGAGAGGTGGATAAAAATTAAATAAGTCATTGAAATAATAATTTCTAAACTTGATCAAATAATCAAATTTGATTAAATAAAAATCAAATAATGACTTATTTATTAACAAAAAATGCCATCACAATCAAATCAAATTCATGCCATAAAATCATACATAAAAAATTACCACAAATGGTTACGAAACATGTTAAGTTTGAATCCGACTTAACCATGAAAAAAATTAAATCAAACCAAATGGATAATGCTACTTATCAAATAAGTATGCATAACAAAAGTCAAATCAAATAAATGATCAAAATGTTAATAAAATGATAACATAATCCAACCAAAATTATGTGATTAAATAATGCATAAAAAAATGCCAACCAATGACTACAAAAACAAGTTATGTTGAATTAAAATCAACCGTGAAAAATCAAAGTGACCAATATTATTAAGAACAAATCTTAATAATAATAAAAAATTCACTTAAATCAAGCAAAAATGCTAACAAACACACAAAAAATGGAAATTAATTCCTACAAACAAATAAAAAAAAGATCAACTCAAAATTGTCTAAGTCAACAAATGACCAAAGACATAAACAAAAACAAATCAAATTAAATCTTAAATCAAAAAGAAAACCAATGAACCCAAACTTGAAAGTTTGGAATAAGTTCAACGAAATTCCATCTCGTAAGGCCACGGGGATGTCTTCCAACTTTGTGTTTATGTGGATGAATGACTTCCGTTCAATATGTTCTTTGTGACGGTCAATCAAGGGTATTCGAGTGTTCGCTCGATGTAATTAACACCGGAATATCGCAAGTCGGTGGAGAGAGGTCAAAATTTATTTTCAAAGAACTCAGATAACCTCATAAATTAAATCGTGGTTCAGATCATCTAAGTGGTGGGTGATACCCATGGCGGCATTTAGCAAATCTGTGGAACCATCGGTGTTCCTATAAAATAATATCACATCAAATTAGCTAATATTCCTATGAATACCACATATTTTCATAGTAGTCAATGCTAGCCTAAAGCAAAAAAAAATTCTAAAAAAGGGAATTCCGACGAGAGGAAAAATTCGAGGTTTCAACAGTAACATTTAATTTTCCAACTTATTAGAGACATCTTTTTAAACATCAAAATTTAGAACTTATGCATGTCCTTAATAGGTATAACTATAAAGACAATGATCAACTTCTTAATATATTGTCAAGCTGGAACCGTCTTCTGGAAGTCCATGGACGCATTTGAATAGGTAAAGAAAACAAACCACCTCTTTGAATTAATCGGCAGTGTTGTCAAAGAGATGGGAAAAGATCAAGTTGCCCAGTAATAAAAGACAACGTAGCTGCGTATAAAATAACTAAACAAATGTTGATGACGATAGAACACGTTTATATTGACACCCTCCTCCAGCCATTTTCTAGATTTGATGTTAATTGGCTACATTGTTAAAATGACCCAATTCATATCATCATTCATATATAATCCTAATTTCATCATTAACATAATGAGGGAGGCATACAAAGGGCAAAAGCTCCTACGGCTCAGAACAACTCGATTTGCTTATATATTTCCTTAGAGAGTTTAATGCAACAAAGACATTCTCTCACCTAAATGATACTTTCACCAGGATAGGCTAATTAGATTGCTAAGACTTCTCTTTCAAACAAGAAAAAAGAGAGATTAAGATTAAGAAAACCTTAGAGAGTGAAAACTTCTGACGAGTGGTAAAAAAGATGCTTCATATAGTGCAACCGTTAGTAAAAGTTCTTAAAATAGTAGATGAAGATAAGAAGGCAGACATGAGTTATCTTTATAATGCACTTAAAAGTGAGAAAAATAAAATTGCAAAGACGGCGTCAAAGCTTAACAAGTGGTAGGATATTATCGACTATTGGTGGCATAGAAGGCAAAATCAATCGATCCGAATTGAAATCGACTGATTCTTGGATAGGATCAGTCCACTAGCTGGCCAAGATTGCCCACCCCTACCCGGTTAGCCTTAAACCTAAAAGGAGTGATTTCCCCAGATATGAGGTTTCCCTAGGGGGACCTAACTTGCAACACCCCTTTGGGTAGAGGGAAATTAGTCACCTCGAGAGGGTGAATGTCACCCCTTACAAGAGATCAATAATCAGCTTTCTTATCTACTGTTTTGAGGGTCCCACATTCTTGAAAAGTATATATGCATCAAGAAATATAAAAATGTTGACTATTTATTTGGTGTCATTAACGATTATGCAATTTGTCACCAACAACGAAACATCCAAGTTGCAGGAAGAAGTTGATGGAGGCCAGGCCACACTTGTTTTGGGTGTCGTGCTACACGCTTCATAAATTTGATGTTGGACAACACTGAAAATGAGCTATCTATCTGGTCTTTAGTGAGTGAAGGATAAATGAATCATCCTTTATATATGGCCACCCTAAACTTATGCACAAAATGAAAGAGTATATTGATGTAGTGTGACATAAACCAACCAAATTTGTCATACATTTTGTTGTATTACAGAGTTTGCACAGACACCACCATGACTTGAAGAAATTTATATTGTCATTCCAGTACAATGATTACATGGCTGAGCTACTATATAATATGTTGCAATTTGATATCCAAGAGAAGATGGAGCATCTGATTGAAAACAACCAATGGTGAGAGAGATTTCAGTATTACTTATCTGTGATAGAACCACTCGTATAAATGTTAAGATTAGTTGATTCGAATGATGAAAACCAAATTGAATAGTTGTGCAATGTAATGGATAAAGCAAAAATGGAAATCAAAGAAAAACATCCAAAGAGTTGTCAAAAATAGTGAAAATTTATTGACAACAGATAAGATAAGACACTTAACCATGTATTATCTATTGTTATATTTCATTTAAATGTACTAGTAGCATTCTAATGGTTGGATAAATATTTTAACAAGATATTTTATAGGAGTACGCAATCACAAATTATCTAGAACCCAATTCAAACTTGGAGCAATCTTATCCACCTCCGGCTTAAGCCTATGATAATGTGCATGATTTCAGTCAAATGGCCGAATCATTATTTTCTTATGGATACGAGACAATTATGATTGATATGACATAATAGAGCATCCAGGAGAAAAAAAAATCAAGATAATGAGAACTATGAAAACTAATACCATAGGTATTGGTGATACGAATGTATCTTTTGTACTACAGATGAATTGTACCATTTTCTTTGTATATTGAAATAAATATTGGCATTATTTTATATTCACTTTTGTTAAAATCTATCATAGTCACATGAAACTGTGTTAAATGTCACATTTATATTTTTTATATTTTTTTAGAATTTTTCATTTTTTAGAACTAATCATTATTTTTCCATTTTTAAATTAAAAATAAAAAATTTTGATCCGGACGGATTCTAGAATTGGTTCGAATCAGACCGATCCAATTAAAATCAAATCGGCGTTGACCGATCCTGGCCCTGATTCTAATCCAACAAACCTTGGTTAGTGGGAACAAACGTTATATCATTTATGTTATGCTCTCTACTGACATAGATATTGTTTCTCACTTGATATTTCACTTTTATAATTCTAGATATTGTTATAATTTGATATTCAAGCCAATTAACGAACTTCTAAATAATGTGAAAGAGGTCATTTGTAGAATACTTGAGAATGATGATCGATCAACATAACATGCAACAAGATACATGACTATAAAATGAGAACATTCAACTAAGGACATCAAAAGTATAACGAGTAATTATGCTCCTAAATCCTAGTATGAACCATTCCATTTTTTTTACAATTTAGATTATTAATGTATTCCAATTATCTTCTATCATATAATTATATCATGCAACTAACTACTGAATGAATCATAGCAATGCACCGAGATACGAGGACTTGGTGAATGTTACAATAACAATCCTGAGCCAAATCACATCGACTTCAGAATGTGAAAAGAATTGGTCAATGTTCAACTTAATTCATACAAAGTAGAAAAAAGAGGCTAGCATCAACAAGATTGGAACAATTGGTGTATTGTCAATATAACATAAGTTTAAAATTGAAGAATTTGGAGAAGATGAGAAAAAAGCAGAAAGAAAAAAAAGGTGAAGAGAGGAAACATCTAGATGGCAAAGCGAGATGGTGACTATACAAGATGACCAACATCGATTTGGAAGAGATCTTTGACTAGCAAAATCCATTGCAAACATGGGTAAACGATCAAGAAAGATTAGGCGAACTTGAATTCAACTAAGAAGATCGAGAATAGGCACGAGGAAAACCCAAAGACATACCTCTAGCTGAGAAATTCTAAATTACACATTTGGTAGCAAAGAGATAGAAGATCGGACAATATTCTCAACCAAAGTAAGAAATCTAAGGGTAGAGATAAATAGGTGGTAACTAATCATTTGAATATTGCAAGTAAAAAAGTAATTGACGAGACATGAGATGATACGTCCAAGCTAAACATTCGAGATCAATACCGGAGCATTGGAAGACTATGGAACAATTGTTGGTCCAAGAAGCCAAGGATATACCCTACAATAATATAGTTATTTGAAGAAGAAAAGAACACACTTGCAACCATTGATCGCAGAATCGTCGGAATCGGATAAGAATTGGCCGATTTCGGAATCGGATCAGTGTTCCATGCGGAAGGGCCGATTCCAGCAGGAATTTCGTGGAATCGGTCGGAATCAGTCAGAATCGATCCGATTCCACGGAAGACCAGTCTTGCAGTCCGGTTTGATTCCCGGTTTGATTCTGGACCGGGAATCGACCGCTGCGGTTGATTTCGGCGATCTAGCAGCCTCGCCGCACTCCTTTCGGCGATTCTGGGTGATTTCAACCCTCGGAATCGAGGATTCCGGCGATTCCGAGGTCGATCCCAGCTCCCTGTGCCAATTCCGGTGCGATTCCAGCGATTGACGACGAATTCCGGCGATTCGACGGCGATTTCGACGAATCCAGGCGATTTCTTCAAGGGATTCCGCCGATCCAAGCTCCGATCAGCCTCGATTCAACCTCTTCTTCAATCTTTAGAAGATTATTGGTAAGATTTCTTCGCCGAAAACTCTGTACGCCCATTCTTACGCGTTTCCGACGACTCCGAGCATAGTTAAACTCGGTGATTTCCGACCGAACAACTCCGTTTAAGTTCTAAACTAATCAATTGGATGTTCCTTGCACGGAAAAAATTTCGGATATCCCGTACGCCTATTTTTACCAATTTTCGACGACTCCGAGCATAGTCAAACTCGGTGATTTTTGATCGAACAACTCCATTCAACTTGTAAGAACATCGATTGGAGTTTCTTTGTACGAGAAAATTCCGGATACCCCGTACGTCGATTTACGACCATTTCCGGCAAATACGTAACCCTTTAAAAGTGTCAAATAGTGTGTTTGATGGGCTGTCTGCTTCTCGAACAGCTAAAGCAATGTTTGCCTTGCCTAATAATTTTTAATGCATTGTTTACAATTTTTATAGGTCTACGCAATGGCTGATCAAGGTGATGCAGCACCAGCACGTCCTTTTAACGTGGGTTGGGAACACAGGCATATGGTAGACCCGGTCAGAAAGAGAGTGCAATGCAAATAGTATGGAAAGGAGATGAACGGGGAGGTATTCCGGCTGAAACAACATATTGTCGGAACAGGTGAAAATGTAAAAAATGTGATAACATGCCGAGGGAGAAGAGTGAGGAGATGAGAAGCTACATGACAGGTAGAGCCTCTCAACAGACTGTTATGATTGAGCAGAGGAAGGAGTTGCACGACGAGCTACTCCAGAGGAGGAGGGACCGAGATTTGCACGCTAAAAAGAGAAAGGCAAGGGGAAGGTACCAGCCGAGCCGAAGCCAGAGAGCGAGGAGGACTCCACGGACTCCGAGCTTAGACATGTTAGGCACGCTAGCAAACGTGCATTTGCTGAAGATGAGGACAAAAGGAGAGCAGGGGGGTCAGGATCCATAGCTAACCCAACTCTTGGACGATCAGCATCGACTCGCCTTACCCGGGACCGGGAGACGGAGGGATGGAGACAGGAGCCACACCGCCATTCTGTCAGTACTCGGTTTACGCTAAGTGATGAGTACTTATTTAGGAAACAGAGTGTTGGGCAGATGGGGATTAAACAAGCTATGAAAGGGGTGAAGGCAACAGGAACGGCTGCAAGAGAGCCATTCGCCACAATGTGAAGTGGTTTTTGCATGCAGGTATCACTTTTAAAATTGCATTTATGTGTGTTTTATTTACTTAAGCTTAATTTTTGCCTGATTCAAATTTTTTTAACTTGATGTAGGCATCCCAGCATATGCAGTCACTAGCCCCTACTTCCAAACGATAGTGGATGCCATGGGTGAGATTGGACAGTCTATAAGCCCCGAGCAGCAGGCATATATACGGCACTGGGCTGGATGAGGAGGTCCAGGAGTTGAGGCAGTGGATGGATGGATTCAAATTGGTGTGGAAAGAGAGGAGATGCACAATTATGTGTGACGGGTGGACAGGTATCACCAAGAGGAGTATGATAAACTTCTTGGTGTATTGTTCAGAGGGAACCACGTTCTTGAAGTCGGTGGACGCTTCTGGGAAGATTAAAAATGTTGATTTCATTTTTTTCTTTAATGGATGCGGTGGTGGAGGAGATCGGGAAGGATAATATGGTTCAAGTTATCACTAACAACGAACCTTCATATAAGGCGGCTGAGAAAAAGCTGATGGAGAAGAGGAAGCACATGTTCTGGGTGCCCTGTACGGCACATTCAATTGATCTCATATTAGAGGATATAGGCAAGGAGGAGAGCATAGTTATTAGAGGCGCTCGCCTCAACCGCCTAGGCGGTTGAGGCTGTTGAGGCACTGGCAAAATGCCTCGCCTCACCTCAAAACGCCTCGCCCGCCCAAGTCAAACAAATCTGGTCAAACAGGATCCATTTCTTAATTTAATTATAATATTTGTTTTCTTTGCTTGTTGATTTCTACTCTTCTTAAGTTGTTATGTTATGTTATGCTTGATTTGTACTCTACTCTTGTTAGTTGTTATGATGTTATGTTTGTTATTGGCCTTTTTTATTGTTATAACATTATTTATTGATGGCTACAATATGTAGTTATTAAAATGATGCATGTATTTCAATATTATAAGTATTTTTTTAGATTTATTTCAACTATTTATGTTAGATATATGTATTTTTTAAATTAAAATAATTAAATAATATAAAACGCCTCAGGCGCCTAAGGCGCCCGCCTCGGGCGCCTGAGGCGAGGCGCTAGGTCCCTCGCCTCGGGCGCCTCACGCCTCGGATAACTATAGAGGAGAGTGTATCCACCCTTGTCAGGTAGGCGCAATCAATCACGTCATTTATTTATTCGCATCCCCGTCTGCTACATATTATGAGATCACACACAGGAGGGCATGATCTTATTAGGCTTGGTCCGACTCATTCCGTCACGAATTTCATTGCATTGGAGAGTTTACATCGGCACAGGCATGCAATGGTTAGGTTCACACAGTCCAAGGAATATTAAAATTATATGGTGGATCACCTGCATGACAAACAAGATCAGCCGGAAATTCTTGTCAAGTCTGAGAAACATATCACTGACAAGAGATTTTAGGAGAGGATTGCCTACTACTTGGCAATCATTGAGCCACTGGTAGTTGTCTTGAGGTTGGTAAACTCGGATGACGAGAACCAAATTGGCACGCTGTACGATGCCATAGACTGGGCAAAATTGAAAATAAAAGAAAAGAATCCAGAAGTTACAAAAAGTGGTGGAAGATCATAGATGACCGATGGGACAAGACTTTGCACCATGATGTCCATGCTATAGGTTAGTAGGTTCAAAAAATAGTTGTACTTACCTATTTTAAGTTTATTCAATAATTGTTTTATTCATAATGTTAACTATTAAATTCTTACAAGACATTTTTTGAACCCCCGTATCCAATATGGAGGACAGATGGTGAACGACAACGAGGTGATGCAGGGTACACTAGCTGTTATTCAGCGTCTCTGCCGATCTCAACAGGACAAGATAGAGACTGAGATAGAAGTAAGTTAGAGACTTGGAGTTTATTCAATACTTTGGAGTAGCTAATTATTAAACAACTAATAATTTTTTAAAAAAAAAATTCAGATGCAGAAGTATAAGATGAGGTCGGCGTATACTCAGATGCTGATCTGAGATATTTGTGCGACAAAGTGTCACCTGGTATACTATTTTATGATGAAGATTTTATTTTCTTTTCATGTAAGTTATTGAAGATGGTGGGCTAATTGTTTACCTTTTCTTTTCTTTCTTTTTTTTTGCAACTGAGTGGTGAGTGCAGGTGAACACCAAGAGTGGATGGAATCCACTTGTTGTCATCGGTATCAGGATACTCAGCCAGAGCACCAGTTCCTCTCATTGTGAGAGGAACCTAGAGTACATTCAACCTGATACATACAAAAATGAGAAACATGTTGATCTCAGACCTACTGGAGAAGTTGGTCTCCGGTCATTACAATATGAGGCTGCGCATTAAGAATATCAAGGATCGACACAAGATCAGTGAAGAGCGATTTGCACGGTTTGCAGGTGGTCCATACGAGCAGAGGTATACCTCCGCCACACCACCACCTGAGGAGGTGGATATGGATCAGATATTCCAAGAGCATGCACTTGCCTCTTCGATAAAGGAGAGGGCAACCAGGGAGAATCCAATTGAGTTTGATCCCGATGACCGTGCATGGGCTGAAGAAGAGTTGGATGGTGTTGAAGCCGAGGAGGATGCTCCAGCTCCACGTACTTCTCAGGCTCAGGCAGGGCCTTCTTCTTCCCCAGCAACTATGAAGCAGCCACCTCCAGCTTTAGCCCCAAGTCTAGTCCCAGCCGCCGCTACCCAGCCCATTCGTAGTCCAGGGAAAACGAAAACAAAAGTGACTGCACGAAAAATGGGCGGATTTGCAAAGCTAAAAAAAACTTTGGGTTCTGGTACTTTAGAGATGGCTGAAGAGGTGAGGATGAAGGTGGAGGTCAGGCGTCCTGTAAGCCCAGATGACAGCACGCAGACTTCTTTTCACTCCTCAGTTGATGATAACAAGGAGTGCATACCAGCGACACAGCCATCAGCAGCAGCCCAGTCACCTGATTCACGGCGGCCAAAGCTGTATTCCACGCTGGATGAGCAGATATCACAACATCATTTTATAGAGCCACAGTATCCAGCATTTGACGAGGCTCAACAGCAGTGGATTCCTCCACCACCACCACTAACTCCACCAGAGTCTGCCTACGTTCCGGTCGTCCCAGCCGTCCCACAGTCCGATGCCTACAACCTTGATAGCATGGCATCAACATTATTTTCATATGGATATGGTCCCAGACAATATACAAGCGAGCACAACTTCAAGAGCATCGACGACGAAGAAAAGAAGGAAAACCAATATCCATATCCTAGATATTGGTATTAGATTGATATCATGTAAATTTCTATTTTTTTATTTTCATGATGTATCAATTAATTAGTTTTTGAATCAATGAAATATATACTTAACTTCATTTCATATTCATTAGTAATTATTCGATGTGGTCTTGTGGATGAATACTAATCTTATTTTTAGAATTTTTTCTAACTCATTTCCTATGTTTAGGATTTTTTCTGAATTTTTAAAATTTTTTAATGAAAATAAAAATAAAAAAATTCGATCCAGGCCGATTCCTAGATCGATTCTCTTCCCAAAAAACGGCCGATTCCGACCGATTCCTGGGAATCGGAATCGGATCAGTCCCAACCGATTCCAATTCAGATTCCGATTCCGATTCCACGATCCTTGCTTGCAACGCAAGACAGAGATCATAGTGTGTTGTCACAAGGTTGTGAAGATCGACGCGCGAAGTAGAGGTCAGTATTATAGGCAATTCTATGGAGTTGATTCATCTCAAAACCTTAGGTTACCTACGGATCACCAAATGCATTATGGGATGACTCAACCTACATATAGATCCTCATTAGACACTTCATTGCATTCGACATGTGGTAGTTATAATGAATCTTTCGGATCTTATCCTAGGGTGATAATACGAGGAAATGATGTGTAATCAACATGTAAACATTTTTAACGTGATGTAATTCACCCAAATGTACCAGGGAGAGTGTATAAATTATGTTGAAGAACAACAAAATATAAAATTTGAATAGAAATGAATAAAAATTTTCAAGTCATATTCTTTATTTTTTTCATATTTGTTGACATTTTTCTATTTTTCACATTTTTTATATTTTAATATTTGTTAATATTTAAAAATTATTTTTTTGACCCAGTCAGACCAAATCGTGACCCAATCCAACCAGGTCCTGTTTGCGTTGGACCAACCCGGTCCCACCCTGAGACCAGGCCTTTCTTGTTTCAAAGGACTCTAACTTCTTAACAATGATGCACTATAAAAAGAAAATGATAATGACGGACCACCTTTGAAAATTCATAGGATGTTTGGTTTAACTCTTAACATTGATATAATCATATTTTTGAAATCAAGATCACTTTCTCTCTCAGTTTTAATTTTAAAATTATAAAAACATAACTCTTGTGTATTTGACAAAAATGATACAAAATTTTAATAATTATTAAGCGATGTTTGGTAACAATTTTAAAAATAATTTTTTTATCAAACATGTGAACAAAAAGTTGTATGTCACCCCCCACCATGCCGCCTCCTCTCCCGTTTCCTCTTCTCTCTCTCTCTCTCTCTCTCTCTCTCTCTCTCCACCAGCACCTGGCCCTCTCACTCTTTCTCTATCCGACAAGAGAAGCACTGCTGCCAGTGCCCTCTACTCATCGGATACTCCTACCAATGCCCCTCGCCTCCGCCTTTGCCATCTTCCTCCTCTGTTTCGCGCCTTCCCTATGCTTCCAGGCATCTCGCCATCGCAATCCCGCCGTCTCCCTCACCACGGCATCGTTGCCACTGTCCACTTCACGTCGTTGCTCGGTGTTGTCACCTATGACTATGCACCAGCACGCCGTCATGTCCAAGCCGTCATCGCCAACCAGCCATGTTCACTGAAGCCTCACCCCGGCATCGTTGCCATCCCTCTCTACTCCATCCACCATCGTTGCTAGGTAGCCGGTCGCCAACCGCTCTCCCTCCCTACCTCCACGTGGTGTCATCTACTGCAGAGGAAATCAGCTGCCAACACCCCGTCGCTGTCTCTCCTTCCCCCACAACATCGCCCTATGAGTCCTGTTGTCTCTCACTATGTTGTTGCAGCACCGCGACGTTGCCATCACACTCACTTCATTGTGCTATTGTTGCTCCGCATCATCCCCCCACCCACCGGATCAGATGAGTGAGGTCATCGCAAGAATGTCGTCGTCGCTCGTCACGTTGGAGAGAGAGAGGGGATGTGCGCACGTCCCACCTCCGCATCCGTCATAGAAAAAAATAAATCTCTGCATCCATCATGAAAAAAAATAAGTCTTGCCTTGTTTTTTTTTCAAAAGATATCAGATGCACGGAGTATCTCACTCTTAAAAAAAAGGAGTCAAAGAGAGCAACCAAACACTATAACTCTTTTACTATTTAAGATAAACAGAGAGAAAAAAACGTAACCAAACACCCTATCAGTAGACAAATTTAACAAAAGAAAACTCAAAATGTCCTTGGGCGTAGTCAGGCAGACAGGAAGTACCTTCGTCTGTTAATTATAAGGTTTTGAATAGCATCTAAAGAAGGGGATAAAATGCTACCACAGATTAATCAGAATGTTGATTGACAGAAAGCCATTCCGAGAAATGAGTGATTCTTGCATCAAAGGAGACCTTAGGGAGACATGACAGCAACTACAACGAGTAAGTAGATTCCGCATCTTTGGATTCCTCTAAAGTCGAGGGCACCATGCCATATATGATGGGGGCGGCGCATCAAATATTACATGAATGATGGACATCCACTCCAAAAAAGAAAAAGTGAATCAATGATGTCAAAGTAGCACTTGGCTTTTTCCCAAGAAATTATGTCATTTCACCTCAAGTCAAATTTTGCCCTTTACTGTAAAATAGTTGATCAGCGGTAACTTCCGAGCATAGATCGCGGAATCGGAGGATTCGGATCAGAATCGGCCGATTCCTGGATCGGATCGGCCATTGCCGATCCGATTCTTGGCTGAAGAACCGATCCGGAAAAAAGTAACGGCAAAATCGGTCGGGATCGACCGAATCGGATCGGAATCGGAATCGGATCGGCCGAATCGGTCGGGATCGGGATCGGGATCGGAATCGGAATCGGATCGTTTTTTTCTTTTTTTGCTATTCTAGTAGGATCGACCAGGATCGGCCAGAATCAGTCTGAATCAGCCGGAATCGGTCCAGAATCGGATCGGAATCGGAATCGGATCGGGTTTTTTTTTGCTTTTTTTTCTTACCGATTCTAGATCGATTTTCTTCCATTGGATCGGTCAAAATCGGTCTGATCCAATCCGATCCGGATCAGATCGGTACCTACCGATCCCGATTCCGATTCCGATCCCGCGATCCTTGCTTCCGAGAGAATTCTATTCAGATAGCAACTACTGACAAGCATAGACCAATTTACGGAAACTCATCTGGAGATGATCTGTAAAAGTATCCATGATCCAGCATTACACACTTTCTCTAGCACCAATTCATAGCAGCAACAGCAGCTTATCTCAATTTCTCGACTAAAGTTTATAGCTGCATCAAGTATTACTAACCTTTTCAAAGCTGGGCACATGAGAAATAGATTGATCTTCAACGAAATATTCTTTTGACAAACAATCCTAAACCACCAGACCTTGCAGCTTATCTTAACAACTAGTTCAAAGTTTCTAGCTCTGTCAAGTATTATTAACCTTTCAAAATCAGGAACTTGAGACTGAGTAAAAAAAATTTCTAGTTAGAAGTGGTGTACTACGTCAAAAATGGTAAGAAAAGTATTTTGGTGATAGTCCCACTCCCACCTATGGTTAGACAACTCTTCTCATATTTTATTTTTGTATTTGAATAAAATTGCTCATTATTTTCCTCCCTTATTATATTTTTTAAAGATATGATCAACTCTTATTTCCTATATATTCTACAAGATGCATTTTTGTGGGACTTTGCTGAGGAGTTGGATCATCTATTTTTAAAATGTGGCATATCAACTCCATGTCACAAAAGTTAGAACATGCAATGGGTGAATCATGATGATGTTTGTTCTCTACTACTACAATGGAGGAAGTCATTGGCATGGAGGGATGCTCCAATACTCTAAAGGCTCTTACACCCAGTGAATCAGCGATGCTATGGACTATTTGGAATGCCTGAACCATGAGAAGTTTCAAGGAAAAATATGAGGATCCGACGAGGATTCTTCAACACATGGCCTTTTTCGTCAAGTTTTTTATTGGAGTTTTGTGCAGAGTGGACTGCATTCAGTTTGGGCTTCTTTGGGTGTCAACCTTACCCAATGGATGCAATTTTTCTTAAAGTCTTTTGGACTGCTACCAACCTGGTAGCAGTCTGTGCTGCCTTAATCTTTATTTATCTTTTGTATCCTTCTTTATATGTGATATATTGAATTGTGGCATTGCCGCCTTCAAAAAAAAGAATTAAAAGATGTGTTAATGAAATACAAATTTAGAATTCTCAACAAGATCAGTGTTAAATATGATGAGTAGAGAAAGGGAGGTGGCTTGTAATAGAAGACTATGGAAACAAGAAACTCCTAATCAAAATTCAAATATTCCCTAAGTTAGGCAGTTGAGGCGACCACCAGACTAGTGTGCATTTATGGTTGAGGCAGACCTAAGTCTACTGAAAGACCAATTGTGAATGGCAGATGATGTAGTGTTTCTCTCAATGAAACATGAGAAGCTTGGGTGATTTCGTTGAGCCCTGATGCTTACTACAATTCAGTCGAAGGAAGTGAACAAGATAGAGGGTCGACCTGTGCCAATGAAAGGAGCTTCGGGTAAGGCAAACGATGAAATGACTATGGGTCATTGGAAACAAGGAAGGCAGGGTCGGGGGTCGGCCCGGGGTCGGTCGGCCCCAAAACCGACCTAGTCGGACGGGGTCGCGACCCCGGGTCGGACAGGGTCGGATGGGGTCGGATTTTAAATATTTTATTATAAAAAATTATATAAAAATAAGAAACAAATAGAAATAATAATTTATGTCATATATTTATGTATACATAAATATAATTATATTTTTTATATTATAAATGAATATGAGTGTTTATCTATGTATACAAGTAGATATGATTTTTTTGTGATTATGTTGTATTAATATATGTTGGGAAAGAGTTAATCTTAAGTGAGAAGATAAAGATACTTAACAAATAATTTTATAAATTTTAAGATGTATCATATATTTATAATTATAAATTTTAAACATACATAATAATATAAATACTAGTAAAATATTATTGTACAATTAATAAATGGGACACTCAAAAAATAATTATTCTTGACAATTTTGATGATGTGTGTGAAAGAGAAGAGAGTTAAAATAGATCTTTATAAAATTTGAGTATATAACACGTATTTTATGATTAAAATTATTATATACATGTGATGGTATAAGTGATAGTGAAGTATTGTTATACTATTATTAAATGCGGCACAGAGTAGTCGCGGATCGACCTGCGCAGTCAGGTCGCGGGGGTCAAGGGGGCAGCGCCCCTTGTGGGGGGTATCAGGGGGGCAACGCCCCCCGAAGAAAATTTTTTTTAATAGTGGTAATGGGGAGGAGGAAGGAAAAAATTTAAGTATATAATAATAGTATAAAAAAAATTGAAGTCGGCCCGGCAGGGTCATTTCCGGGCCGGGTCGGGCGACCCGGCCGACCGGGTCGCCGACCCGGCGAACCATGATTGGAAAGGATGTATTTTGCTGATTCAGACAAAATCTCTAACCCAAAAGATGTGCTTCTATCTGTTTTTGTGAACTGCCCTTCTCCTTGGTGCAGAATGAAAACATCCAATGCCCTTAGAAGAAAAAAATTGCAACTTAAGGAGCACCTACTTCGATACTAACATTATGATTTTCAAGAGAGACAAAGCAACAACTCAACATGCTTTAAAAGAAAGATAACTGCTGCAAATACCTTCTTAGGGGATTTATTTGACCAGGAGAGCTTACTCATCCACACTTCATATATCTGTTTGATTCTTTTGCTGTAATCTTGGGAGTTGTGAAAGCGATGTAGAAGTTCCATTGCAACCTACAACAAATTGTACAGAAAATGAGAAGAACATACTAACCACTGATCCACACATGAGTTTTCCAAATCCTGAGTAAAATGCTCGATTTTACCACTATAAATGATAGAACTACATACGTGAAATCAATTTTTAAAGTAGCACGGGTCACAATTTACTTAAAGAAAAAAGAAATTTGCATTACAAAGAAGACAGTAATTGCAGTTAGTTACAGGGAGTTCAGAAACATTCAATAAGAAAATAAGTGCCTAACACCAGAGCATATCACATAATCTCCCAAAACTTGCCACTGTTAATTGAATTATTCATACATACTTTTGAAACAATAAAACATCAAACAAGATGATGAGAATCAATTTAAGATAATTTTAATTCCGTTTACATTTTAGTCCTTGAAGGACATGTCTGTAGAGAGTTGGTTTTACAAGGTCTTTTGTAATAAATGACCCTATATAAGAGTCCACCTATGTACTACCGAAACAACATAATGAATGAGAATTTTTGGGGTGCCATTTTGGCAGTAATTTTTGTAGAAGGGAGCGGCACCGGTTCTTCTTCTCCATCTCCCCGAGGATGCCTTCTCGAATCTTCAGTCTTCACCTTCCTGGCTGGCACGCTGTTGTCCCCCTCTTCTCACCATACGGCCTCTGTGCCATTCCTCCATCTTCACCTTCTCCTTGGCTTGATCCCTCTACGGCAGCATACAAATTCACAGCCCTCCATCATCTTCAGATCAGGTCGACATCTGCGCCTGTAACACCTTCGTCTCCAGGATCCCCAGAGCCTTCGCTCCTTCTCAATTCGACAACTCAATCATCTAAGCAACACCAGAGAACACCCTTGGAGCCCCGGCTGCACAACCGTCACTCCAGCTTCAACAACCAATGATTGTACGAGCGCGACCACTCCAGCAATCCCCTAACAGACCTGGCAGCTTCTCCAATGACATTGGCCTCGCACAGCTCCGGATTCACTCGTGTACAAACCCCGACTGCATCATCCAGCAACTATGGACGCGCCCAATCGTCCTGGCATTCCCCGGGCCATCGATATCAATCGGTGGAATCTTCCGGCAGATCCTCTTACAGATCCAGCAATCCCCTCCGTTTCCAATCGCCTCTGTTTCCTCTACACTACATCTGGTGCCTCCGTGAAGGTGCTACAGTGCACTGAGAAAACATTTCAAAGTCCCTGGATGGGGCTACAGCACTCAACAGTGCCAAGAAAGCCTCTTTGTCGTCCAGTGCTTTTCCTGCAACCGGATGCTGCTTACACTATTAATGATTCATTTCAAACCGCCTGGTTCAGGGTTTTATATTAGTTTTCCATAGTTCAGTTTTTTTCCTTTTATGGCATTTTGAATCCATTTTAGCACGTTACTTCCGGTTTTAGCATTTTTGTCCCGCATCGCAAGAGCTATATATATCTATAAGTTAACATCAACCTGGATTGGAGACCAAGATTGATGCCATTTCCAGCCCGTGCAGCCAAATGCAGAGTGGCAAATTCATAGGCAGAGGATAGGGAAATGTGCAGCTGGTTTTGACATGGCCTAGTAAGCAAGCATTGGGCATTTTTTAAGGAATGCCTCAGGAAGACGGTCTTGCTAATTAAAGTTCCAAAATCAAAACTGCCTTTATAGTTGCATTTTTTTCACAATTGAAAAATGCCAACATAACTCGATGTTTGAATTGAAAAACATGCTTGCTGCAAGCAACGGGAAAAAAAAATAAATTAAGTACTACTGCATGCTTCTGCAAAGATGACACATTCTCCAGAGTGCCTATCCTTCATGGATGCTTATGCCTTGATGAGAAGATGTGGATGACACTAAGATACAAAACATCATGCGTAAAAACAATCCTAAGAAATGCAGGTTTGGTCGGTTTGGCTTTCTATCATCTTGTTAAAGCCTGTATATATGACTTTCTTTTGTTCTCAATGAACTCACACCTGAACTTGATCTGAAAAAAACAAAAGCTCCAGTTATTTTAAGGCAACCAATTGGGTGTGCAATTCATTCAATGCAGATATCAAAATTTACAATGGAGAAGATAAACAAGAGAGACACTTCAGTAGCAGCAGGGAATAGACAGACTGCCCTGAGTACATAGAGTCAGCAGCCCATCCTTCAGAAGGTGTAGATTTAGATCACTTCAGAGATCAGACAAAAATAATCTCTTCCAACCTTTTAGGATGTTCACTACATGGTCAACATCTTGCTTTAACCCAGTCCCCACCCACTGCCCAGTTGGCAAAGTTGCAATATGCTTGGTTGAAGATTGATCTGAATGGCTGAACAAAACCTCTAAAATTTTGATGATTATGAGATGCCTAAGGCCATAAGATGCTTGGCAACACATCATCCCATAATCATTGCTTCACATTTGGCAGTCACAGTTTGCTTCAAACCAGCACCAACGTGTAAACATGGTCATTGTCCTCAATTATCTTAGCGAATAGTCAAGAATATACCAACATCATATCTTCCTTATTTGTGGTATTATCCAAGAAACCTGACCATTGAAGCTACAAACTTGAGAAACAAGAAGATGTTCCAAGTTAGAATTCAGGACATTCCAAAGACATCCAAACATCAAAACCAGGAACAGGAGTATCTATATGATTCATATGAAGCAAAGGACTCCGTCAAGTTTCTTAAACCAAATGTAGAAGTATGAATAATGTTCGTCCAAAAGTTACCACCATGACAAATGAAAGTGAGACAAAACAAGAAATAAAAGTGAGAAAGGAAGTTCAAACCTTAAGATCCAAATATTTTAATCCTTTAAACGAGGATTATGGACCAGGATCGGATTGACTGGCAGGGTTGATATGCTAGAAGCATTGGCCAATCCGAATCGCAAATCGGAATCATCAGATTTCGGGATCGGATCAGCGGTAGCCAATCTGATATGTGGGAGGAAGGGGGACCAGTATCTTCCTCGAATTCCGGTCAGAATCAGTAGGAATCACCCAATTTGAGCGATTCCAATAGAAAAAAAAAGAATCAGACCCATCAAGAGTCAGGACTTTCCCAACTGCCCTCTCCCTCCCTCCCTCCCTCAACCCTACACCCAACACACACCCTGCCACCAGAGAAGATGCCGCTAGATCTGCCTGCCACCACCAATAAATGTTCTTTCTGGGTGTTTTTGAATGCCACCTCTGGAGATCGTCGGAAAATGGCTAAGATCTCATCAGATTCTTGTGCCACCACCGCCAGCGAGGATGCCCCAGATGCCGACTTTCTATTCACTCATTTTGTCTCATCCATTAATACAATATTGTATGCAAAAAACATTTACCATGATATATCATGATATATATTCTTTGTTAATTCATACATAACTAATACAAAAAAAAGCACTGGCTTACTATGGACCTTTGATGTAAGCCAATTGAAATAAGAAAATTATTTGTTTCTTCTCCAATTATGCACACAGTAATGGTTGCGTCATTGTACATGTCATTTATCACTTGCATATACCTAACAAGCACCATCTCTAGCACCCACGACAAAGCGTCTCATAAAACTTTATCATAAGTTTTTTCCAAGTCAAGAAACACCATGTGTAAATCTTTCTATAGCATATTGATGGTTGGTGACAGATCAGACAACTGATACACAGAACAAATTACATACCAGGAAATGTTTACGGTCCTCATTGACTGAGCAACTACGAGGTGTCCCTTTCAACAGGATGCTTAGAGCACCGCTTGCGTCCCGCCAGCTATGCCTTTTGGCAAGCTTATCGATCAGACGGACCAGCCTACGCCTGTGATCGTGCAATATAGGACTTAAAAATGACAACTTTGCCTGCCTCAACGAGGGTCCATAAATCCTCTTCTGCTGTTTCCAACTTGGTGAAAATGTTTCATCATCAAAATCTAACCCTTCGACCTTTGTTTTCAAGGTGCTGTTAACATCTGCATGATCTTCGTCTTCCAGCTTATTCTTTTCCTGATAATCCATAGATTCTACCTCGGTCTTCACAGCTATGTCTGCAGTGCGATCTATTTTTTCTTTCCTGAACTTCATTGCAGCACTGTCACAAGCATGGGCACCAGGTTTTCCGTCGGCATTCATGATCCCGAAGACCTACATCATATTATGCCAACCAAGTTGCGATTGTATCCATAACAATGCAGATATTGGTATCAGAAAAAACAACAAATATTGTAGGAGCAAGGATGTTACCCAGATGTCAAGGCAACAAGAACACCAGGGGTCCGCCAGGTACCAAGACTGAGGGAGAGGGACAGAAATGTATGATTTCGAGCCTTTTTCCCACAAATGGACTCCACGGCCTACACAAGAAAGCATGGAAGTGAAGCCAGTAAACTTGGGGCTGGGGTTAGAAGCCGGACAATACAGATACTCCAGAGGAGACACGACGGACTGCAGGGGTGAGAGGCGATAGAATGGGTGGGAAAGAGATGAAGTGTCACCTGAATAGGTGGGTTAAATCGGGTAAGTGGGATAAGATGATGTGGTTAACCGGATATGTACACAAGGTATTCAAGTCAGAAGATCAGGACTTTGGACAGGGAAGATCCCCCTAAAATCGTCCCGTCTTCTCTTGGGGTGTTGTGTCCGTGGACCGATCTACTGCTTCCGCACAACACATGGTGGTATCAGAACCGACTTTGATCCACGTCGGAATTGAAGACGACGGATGGATGATTGGGGGCGTTCCTTTCTCCGACCGGTTTCTGCAGCGGGCTGGGCTGCAGCAAGAGCAGAGGCGGCGGCCTCCGCGGTGTTGAAGGACTCACGCGGGAGTCGCTGTCCGTGGACAACCGGCAGAGAAGCTTCTCGGTGACAACGGCAATTGGTCCATGGGGGAGGCTTCTCCAGGGGCGGGGGTCGACAACGATTTCGGCGACACAGGGACAGCGCGGCAGCGCTGTTGGACGCTGGTTGTTCTGGAGAGAACCCCAGACGGGCGTCGGCCTCAAGAGACAGTGCAGCGATGCTGTTAAAGAAGACTTCCTGGGCAGGAGTTGCGGTTGAAACAGCGCGACCACGGCGGCCCAGCGAGAGCGCGAAGAGCAGAACAAGCGGTGAAGCTCGGTGGCGAGCGACGACTGGGCGGCGAGGTGGAGTCCTTGAGAACGTGAAGAGCGGCAGCGGAAGCTTTGGCGGCGGCGCCCGAGCGCTTCCCGTTGGCGTGACGAAGAGAGGCCGGGAGAAAGAGGAGGCTGTGAAAACTGAAAACCAGCAATCTGTTGAGGCGGCTGTGGTTATATTTTTTTTTTTTCAAACCAATTCAAACTAAACTATCTTTCAAAACAAAATAAATCAAACTAAATTAAATTTTAAATCGCATTCTATTAAAATTTAATTTGATCTAGTCCAAATCACATTTTATTGAGATAAAGTAAATATGTTAATATATTATTTTATTTTATTTTTTAAAATCACATTCTATTAAAATTTAGTGTATTTGTTTATACATTTCATTAATTTTATTTTAAAAACTCTTAAAATAAATTTATTTTTATAAAAAAGACATAAAAATGATATTATATATAACATAAAATAAAATATTTAATCTAATTTAGATTATTCGATTTAACGGTATGATTTGGTTTGAAGGACCAAGAAACTAAACCAAACCAATTGGTACATCATACCAAACGAAATCGAACCAAACTACTGATTTAGTTTAGTTTATTTGGTTGAATCAAATAGTGAAAAGCCCTAGTTGTTTACTCAGGTTTATTTCTCTCTCGTAGCTACCGCAAAGAAGTATAGTGAGCGGAGAGAGGGCTAGTTAGTGGATCCAATCATGGAAACTTGATTGGGTTTGACAGTTCTTGTCGGATCCTGTTATTTGGACTTCGTTAATAAATTCAACAAGAGAGTATTTTGTTTGGATGCAGTTTATGGGAAAGGTTAGTCTGTACCCATAATAAGATCCGATTTAGGAGAAGACTGGTATACCGATCTCGACAGACAAGGTTGTTTCAATTTGATTAAAGGTGATCAATATCAAAATTGGATGATTGAAAAGTCTAACACTAAGTTTAAAGGCATTCCAAATTTAGTGAAACGGTATGGACCTTGCAAATTTTTGAACCAAGAGTCAGATTTGTGCAAGTGCAAGATTCGAGTCAATATCGATTATGAGTGTAAACAGAATCGATATTTAAAAATTTTGATTTGATTCGATAAAAAGTAACGATTTTGAAAACTGATTGTGTATTCTATAAGTTATCGTAATCAAAATCAGATATTTTGATAGTTTATCAAAATCGAAATCAAAATTAAGTGATTTCGTTTCTATTTTATCTAATGTCAATAAAAATGAATATATTAAAATAAAATTAAATTTTTTTAAATTAATTATATAAATTAATAAATATTATATTATATTGTATCAAATTCTATTGATTATATGTAACTTATTAACTTATGTTTGCAAGGAAGGTGGGGTCGGGAGTCGGGACCGGGTCGGTTTGGGGCCAAACCGACCCGGGTCGGCCGGGGTCGCGACCCGGGTCGGGATGGGGTCGGCCCGGGTCGCAAAAAATAATAATGAAAAATTCAAAATGGGGTCGGGGTCTTGGGGTCGCAACCGGGTCGGTCGGCCCCAAAACCGACCCGGTCGGGTCCGGGTCGCGACCCGGCGAACCATGTATGTTTGAATAAAAATTAATATTTGATATCGAAATCTAAAATTATTGAATTTGATTCCAATTTTAATGATGGAATCGGAATCGGAATTGGATCGAAATCGAAACATGGTGATTCTAAAATTATTAGAATCGAAATCAGAATACCTTAACCCTTATTAGAATCGGATTTTGGTGATTACGCTACCGAATCCAACCCATTTACACCCCTAATATTGGTCAAGTACATACCTAGAATGGGACAAATTGATGGTGGGCTACGTTCGTAGACACAAATCCCAAGTATGTTAACAGGGTTGTGAACTTCTCTTCAATAGTTATGGCAACTTCAACATGTGACAACAACGAGTGAAAAATATTTTGACATGAAAAGGACTTATCAAATATCCCGATAGAAGGAAACATAGGAGAAGCTAATGTCAAAAGTGTGGGCAAAATTGTGGGTGTTAGTGAATAGCATGTTATAACTATGCCTTGTGGGCAACATGCTCCTAGAGATGTGATCACAAACATCCGAAAGAAATTGAAGATAAGTACAAGTTCAAATTGCTAATAAGCTGATTATTAGCGAAGAAGTAACTATATAATTTGAAGATGGCATAGGGAATAAAGATAAAGACATGTCTCGATGAATTTAACAAATTTCTGACGAAGATGTTGTCCATAGATGAAGAAATCAAAGAAGATGGTCAAACATTTATTGTGTTGCCATCCTTGTCAATGTTAGATCACCACATCGTGATGACTATGTTGTATAAACTAGACACTTTTGGGATGGACAACATTAGAACTTATTTTCTTTTGAGTGGTATTATTGAAAAAGCAACGAAGTGGAGATGCCAAGTGAGAGTCAAACTTTGACTAGAGGTAGAGATTGGGGAAAATCAATCTACAGACAAAGGAGGTGAGATGGCAAGGAACATTCTAGGACGCAAGGTCAAACATGTTACTAATGCGACCATGAATGTCACTTCAAATGTGATTGCCCTCAACACAATAAGAGCGACGGTTACAAGAAGGAGAGGCGAAAACACCAATAGTGGAGGACAACAAAAAAGATGTGGGATGACATCCTATGTGCGACATTTGAAGAAAGGAGAGATCCCAACTGAATTTTAGATTTGACTATCCATTCAATGTATGCATGAAGATGACAATGCTTGACAAATAGGAAGTACGCAAAGGTGACACGATTAGATTGACAAACATAACACCTTACTTGGTTGTGGATATCAAATATGTGGTGATACACATGATCGATAGGAAGGTGCGAACACTCATGATCCTTGTGGATGTTTGACATGTGCCAAATTTGGAAAAGAACATGATATTGCTGGGAGCCATATATTCAAGATGTTATCATTGTATTATGGAATGTGGAACTCTCACAGTGTGCAGTTAAGCGCGAATTGTGCTAAAGGGTTGTAGATGAACAACTTGTACACGCACATGGGAAGGGTTGACACTAAGGGCGTAAAGGGAATCCGAAAAAATTAATTGGTTTGGAAGTTATTTTTGTATCATATAAGATATCAAAATTAATATCGAATATTACAAAAGCTTATCAAAATCAATTGATTCCATTTCTATCTACATGATTTTATAAAAAATAAACATATATATGCAAAATTAATTAAAATAAGTTAAGTAAATTATAATATACGATATGTAAAAAATAATAAAATTTTAAGAATAAAATTTCAAGGAAATATATCAAATTTTAGTATTTATATGTGAATTAGTAACCCATTTTTTAAAAAATTAATATTTAATATGTATTTTAGAAATCATCGTATTCAGTTCTGATTTTAATAATTGAATTGGAGTTGGATCGAAATTGGAATGTAATGATTCAAAATTTTTGGAATCTGACTCAGAACATATTAAACCTTATGAGAATCAGAATAGGATACTGTTGATTATGCTACCAAATCAAACCTGTTTGTAGCCCTAGTCGACACAGTGTAGTCACAAAGTCCCTGACAAGAAGCACAATTCAGCATATGGTAAAGTTTGCCGAAGGTGGAGAACAGAGAAAGTATATAACTTTCGCTTTTGGTGATGACGGTGGTCACCGAGAAAGAAGGGATCTTATCGGGACGTGGAGCAAAACAAAACTGTGCTCGGCAAACACACGGTCGAAGAGCGGGTCATGCTGGTCAATTGCAAATTTAACGCGAGATGGAGAATATTACGTAAGTAAATGTTACGTAAATATACAAGTTAAATCATGCAAGTGGGAAAAGATCTGGTGGTTAACCAGGTACAGACAACGGATATCCAATTCAGATCAGGACTCTCTTAACATGGTCTAAGAGAGTCCGAATCAAACTGGATTTCACCGGTTGTTCTTCTTACAAATAGTCCAAGGTTATATAGTTTCGGTGTGTGCCGCTGAGGAAGAGACGGTGTTTCTAGAGGTCTGTGAAGCTGGTTCCTCCCAAAATTTGCCCCGTCGTCTCTTGGCGCGTTGTCCACGGATCAACCTCCCATTCCCGCATAACAAAGAAGATCAATTAGCACACCCGAGGGCTTGTATAAGGTGCAGCAGATGGGGGTGATATAGAAACGTACGGCAGACGAGAACGTGAACGTATACGTGATGAATCGATCAAGACGGACAGCGGCGGCTAGGGGTGAGCACGGTTCCATTTGGTCCGATTTAGGTCATTCTTTTTTGAATCGATTCAACCCCTTAAATCAAACCAAATCGATTTCGGTTTAAACCGGAAATATATAAAAATATTTTAATTAATTATTTTTACATGTATATAATGGTTTTTAAGTTAAAAGCAATCAAAATAAATATTATTTTATTATAAAAAATTAATTTTAATAATATCACGACAGTTTTTATATAATTTTTTATTAAATTAGTTTAAACAGTTTAATTTAGTTTAAATCGATTTGGAAGACTTTCAAATCGAATCAAATCGAATGTGGTTCAAATCGAACTGAATCGAACCAAACACATGGATTCAATTTAATTTTTTGGTTTGAGCCGTTTAATGCTCACCCCCGGCCGTAACTGTGGCCGTGTCTTAACGACTTCTGGGTGTGGACCGTTCCACAATTCAGTCGGAAAAACCAAGACAGACTATAGATGTGGTCGGGTATGGCTTCAGTTGAAGTACGAATCAATTCCAAACATCCTTCGTATTAAATCGGATTGACAAATTTGAGCAACCTGAGATGCGCTCGTTACTCAAATTGATTTTGTATGGTTTGAAAAAAAACACTTTCAAAACAAATTAAAGAACACACTTACTTGTGTGTGTGTGTGTGTGACCAAATTTTCGTGGGACACTGATTATGAGAGGTAGTTGGGCGATGAAGCCGTAAATAGGTGAATCTTAACTGTTCTGAATTTAAATGCGATCATTTTTTTATCTTCATACTCGTATCATTGTGATACAAATTTTAGCAAATTTAAATGGAAAGTCTTTATAATTTGTAGTATCTAAGAAAATGATATAAGAAAAAAACAAATCAAGGTGAAGAAACGCATCCCCTCCACCTTTCCCGTCACGTATAGAAGTGCATAGAGGATCCGATCCCATGGATCACGAAGCGGTCCATCCCGATCAAGATCAACCGATTCTTGAATCAGATTGGCCATAGTTGATCCAATTCTGACCCAAACGACAGATCCAGTCCCAAATTCCGTACAGATCGGTTGTAATCATCCGGATCGTTCAAGATTAGAATGATCCAACTAGATTGGATCGTGAATCGCTCGATCATGAGCGATCCACCAGAATCTAGAAATGGACATATTCATATCCTTCCGGGACTTGATTTCGGATCGATTCCAAGATCGATTCCCCAATAAGGGGAGATCAACCCAATTCTCCCCTTACCCCCTCATTCCCAGCACCCCCCGCCCCCTAGCCCCCCTCCGGCCCCCCATTGCAAGCAATCCCTCTCTCCTCCTGGTGATCCTCCTCTCCAGCGGTGATCCCCCCCTTAAACAAGTAAAATACCCACTTCCCCCTCCTCGATCCCCCCTTTCTCCCCTCCCTCCAGCTGCCCTCCAGCCCCTCCCCCTCTTGTGTGTGACCAATAGGAACAAACAACCCTTCAGGGTGCCTATTTTCGGCTAGAACAAACCACCCCTAAAGGGGTGACAATATAGGTCACCCCTTGGTCCCCTTTAAGAGTGTTTTCTCACCCCTGAAAGGGTCTCTTATTCACCCCTTCTGGGGTGATTCTTTAATTTTCTCATCCCAATCGGGGTGGTTATTGATTAATCATTAATGTGTTCTACGTGTATGGATATAGGTAAATTCAAATGAGAAGGTAGGTGTTCTTGCCAATCACAACATTCGATGGCAACATGGCTTCTTATTGGATGCGAAAAAGAAGAGGGTGAGATGCAAATGGTGTAATAAGAAGATTAATGGAGGTATCTACAGGCTCAAGCAACATATAACCGGTGTGGATGGAAATGTTGTAATATTCCGGATTTTTGTAGCATTATTTAGGTTATTATCGTAGTGTTTTAATTATTTCCGTAAGGTGCATAAATTATTTTTAAGATGTTTATATATAGATACGTAAATATTTTTATTTATTTATATTGTGTCTTATTAGCTTCATAGATTGTTATATTTTATTTATATTATGTCTTATTAGTTTAGTGGATCGTTTATAGTTGATATTAAATATTTATTTAACCTCTTTAATACTCTCTCTCTCCTCAATTAAATCTCTCTTGTATCCAAACTAATTCACCCATCGTTTCCTCCTTCCGTTTTCTCTCCTCCTCTAACCCTAGCGGCGCTCAACCCACCCCCCTTCCTCGGCTGCCCACCCAGTGCGCGCCTTCGCCGCTTTCTCTCTCCCTCCTCTCCATCGCCCGCGCATTGGTGTTGCCCCCCCCGCCTTCGCGTGCCACCCGCGAGCGGCCCGCCCTGCCGGCCGCAGCCCACCGGTCGCCGCCGCCCATGCCACCCCGCCACCCCCTGCGCTGCCGCCTACGCGTGCACCGCCGCCCGGACCAACCGCCGCTTCTCTGTTTATCTCTTTCACCTCGCCGAAGCACCGCCGCCTCTCCTCGCCACACCCTCCCGGTGACATCACTCACGGCGTCCCCGCCGCCTTCTCGCGTGGCCGACTACCACCAGCAGCCCCGCCGTTGAAGCCCGCCGCATGCCCCCAGGCCAGCGCCATGCAGGCATGCGACGTCGTCCACGGGACCGCCATCAGCCACGCTCTCTCTCTCTCTCTCTCTCTCTCTCTCTCTCTCTCTCTCTCTCTCTCTCTCTCTTCGTCGCCCACCGAAGCCGTCCGGCCAGCCGCCTCTCGACCTCGTCTCTCTCTCCATCGCGCCCGCCTCGCGGCCTTCCTCTCTCTCTCCCCCCTCCATCGACGTCCGCCCATGCACCCCGGCGATCAACCCCGCCCGCACGCCCCCCCCGTGCGGCGGTGCCTCCCCGCCTCCGCGCTGTGCCCGCGGCCTGCAGCCGACGCCACCCCGCCAGCGCCGTGCGCCGGCTGCCTCCGCCCACCACCGCCGTGCGCCGCCTCCTCTTTGCGCCGGTGTGCGCCCCGCCCCTATCGCCGCCTCATCCCTCTCTCCCTCCTATCTATTTTCCCCCCCTCTCTTATTATCCATGATATTATTTCTCCTTAATCTTTTCTTTATATTTCCCTTTGATCCGATGGCTTAACCCTCTCACTCCATATGTCTTTTCCAGCAATTTAAGAGGAGGAGATCTCATGTTTGGGTGATTTGATTTGTGCACCGCATCGCCACATCCGATATCGTTTTCGGCTACCTATCCCCGTATTTTCTTGCACCGATACGGTAGGCATTCTTGACGTGGCTACTATCATTAAAAATTCATATTTAATTCTTCATGATTCATATAATTGACCTTCTAATTAAAGGGATGTGTGTAGTTATGTTTTTACGTAATTTGTGAGTTAGAAGGGGTTAATTAGATAGAGGTGCGTAGTATCATGTGATATATGTTTATGTCTCTATTATGTGTATATGAGATCTTGCTTAGTTAGTAGTGTATTGTTGTTCCTTCTAGCTTGTCACCGGTTACATATTAGCTTGAATATATATTTGAGTTAACCTCGTTATGTTTGTGATCATAGGTTAACAAAAATTAGAGGTTATGGTGATTAATCTTCCAGCATCTAGTTATGTCCATGTTTAATCATGCTTAGGTGTTTGTATGTTGTTATTGTCTCATCTTAGTTCATTTTGAGCATGGTTGTCTAACATGGATCAGTTGTGTATATATTCAAGTTAATGTTCATAGTTTGTGTTGTTCTGTCATGGCATAGTATTGTTGATGTTCATTGATCTTGCATATTGGTGGTCATGGCATGGCATGATTGAGGTGGATGCATGATGCATTGAAATTCTAATGAAAACAGTTACATCAGACTATTTAGTCATGACCCGAGGGCAGCGGAGGTTAGAACAGTCCGGTGCATCCTTCGATCCCGGATACCGCGGTTTATCCCTGTGCCACCACTGCCTAGGTGCACTATGGGATTTCGTTTAGCTATATGGTACTGCTATATATGATAGATCTGGTGGTAGCTGGTTGAGGTGGCAAAACGACGCATTCCTTGCTAATAAGAAAAATGTGTGGTTCTTATTAGAGGATAGGTGCATTTGTGAATGTGGTCCTTCATTAGAGGATATGTACACTTGTTGCATGATATTGTATAGGTGGTCTAGTGATGTATTTCATTTTATCAATTATCATATTATTGTGATGCACGGTGTATGCATAGTTGTCTCATTTATAGTGATATCATCATATAGAGCATATAGTAGGTGTCTATGCATACGTTCATACCATCTTTTTAGGTCATGTTATAGTGCATATAGGTGCTGGTTGGTGAGATTATAGGCTTTGGTTGGTGGTGTAAAACACATGGATTAAGTCATATATCTAATATATTGACTAGTCTATATTTACATATAATTGGTGTAGGTCTGGATATCTATTTAATTAACATCTAGGGCCTTTTAACTATCCGATTGGGCGGATGATGGGGTGTCTACTGAGTCGTCGTACTCATCCCAAACCTCTTATCAATTTTCAGGTAATCAGGTTTGGCGCAGCAGAAGCGTGGTGGATTGTTTTTCGAGAAAACAAATTGGATGATTCTTGTAATTTAGATGGTAATTAGATTTGTTTAGATTATAGCATAGCAATGTATTTAATTTGATTTTGTGGATGTATAAACTGGGACCTAGTTGTCTTCATTTTTCCCAAACCGATGTTTTTACGGGGTTAATTTTCCCCGGTCGCGTCGTCGGATTATCCCACTGTGCAAGTTAAAAAAATCCGGGGCGTGACAAATGTGAAGAAGTGTAACAAGGTCCCGCAAACTGTGGAGAGGAGATGAGAGGATACTTGACCAGGAGAGCCTCAAAAAGAGAGGTTAGAATTAGGTAGAGACAAGATCTTCGTGATGAGTTGATGGGACAAAGAGACACTGAGCTAACGTCTGGAAAGGGCAAGAAGGGGAAAGGAAAATGTCATGTCTAGGTTGACTCATCATCTTCATATGGTGATACTGAGGAAGCAACTCAGCTTAGGAGTGCCATGAATGCTAGTAGGGCTCAGACCCGTGAGGATGGAGAGAGACGAAGGTGTGCAAGAGGTTCGGCTTCAATTCCTTCAGGAGTCATAGCCCTTGACTAACATAGTTATGTGGGAGAAGGCATTCGGCCTATCCGAGCCCAAGGGAGTGAGTTCCTGTGTTCTTCTTCTAATCAGCCGACTTCAAACACAGCCATGTATAGGTAGAGTGATAGAGATCAGAGGGGCATCAAGCAAGCCTTAAGGGGAGTTAAGGCTATCACAAGGGTCGCAAAGAAAGCAATCAAACATATGGTCAAATTTTTTCTCCATGCAAGTATATAAAGTATTAAGTTGATATTTTAATGTTGTACTTGTCTTTGAATTACTTACTAATCATAACTGACGTTCTTTTGCTTCATATCATGTTGGGGTCCCAACACATGCTACGACAATTCCATATTTCCAAACAAAGGTGGATGCCATTTGTGAATCTGGGCTAGAGTTGAAGGCCCCCAGCTCGAAGTATATTTATGAGGGTGGGTTGGATGAAAAGGTCGATGAGTTGACCTCTTAGATAGATAGTTTCAAATCCATATGAAAGGAAAGGGTTTGCACCATCATGTGTGATGGTTGGACATGCATTACAAGGAGGTCTCTCATCAACATTCTTGTGTATTGTTATGAGGGAACAATATTTTTTTAGTCTATCGATGCATCAGGTTAGGTAAAAAATGCAAATTACCATTTTCGCCTGATAAACACCATGGTGGAAGAGGTTGGGAGAAAAACATTATTCAGATCAAGACAGACAATGAAGCTTTGTACAAAGCTGTAGGGAAGAAGTTGATGAAAATTAGACCTGACCTTTTTTGGTTATTCTATGCTACACACTCCCTAGACCTCATGTTGGAGGACAATGGGAGGGATCCATTTGTATGTTCATTGGTCAACCAAGGGCAGCTCATCACAACTTTTATTTATAGGCATTGTAGATTATTGCACATTTTAAGGTAGCACACTGATGGTCATGATCTAGTTCGGCTGGGTCCGACTAGATTTGGTACACAATTCATTGCATTAAAGAGCATGTATTGGTATAAATATGACCTTAAGAGGTTCATACTCTCTACATCATATCAAGAGTACATGGATCCCTATAGGAGCCCGATTGATCAATATGAAATGCTCCTGAAGATGGAGTTCTTTATTGAGAATAATAGGTTGTGGGAGAAGGTGCAATACTACTTATCTATGATATCACCCCAATTACAGGTCCTTAGATTGGAAGACTCCAATGACAAAAATCAGATGGGATACCTGTACGATGATATGGATAAGGCAAAGTTGAAGATCGAAAAGAAGCATCCTAGGGGTTATCAAAAGTGGTGGAAGATCATAGTCAACAGGTGAGACAAGACACTTCACTACGACATTCATACTGCAAGTAAAAATTTAATTCTTATCTTGTACTTTAAGCTTAATGTTTGATGCACTAAATGAGTGATTTTTTGCATTGTCATAGAATAGTTTTTGAATCCTAAAATTCAATATGGTGGGTAGGTGTGCAATAATGAGGAGGTGCTTTTTGGCACCTTATCAACCAATAAGAGGTTTTGTAGAACTCTGTACGATAGGACCAAAGTTGAGACTGAAGTGAGTATTATTTAATAATTTACTAAGGGTAGAAGTTTGTCATAAAGTTAAGTATATTTTGAATTGTATTTTAGATGACCTAATATCATCATAAAATTGGAGTCTACAGAGATTCGGATTTGCAGTATTCATATGATAAGGTTTCTCATGGTAAGGTACTACACATTTATATGTCAAAAAATGTTATATAAAGATTTTACACATACTAATTTTGAAAGTACTTGTGTTTTTACAGTTGACCGGTGGAAACATGTTAACGACAGGAGTGGATGTAATTCACTAGTTGTTGTTGCAGTCTAGGTGTTCAGTCAGAGCACTAGCTCCATCAATGTGAGTGGAATTGGAGCACCTTCAACCAAATACACATGAAGAAAAGGAACATGTTGAAGAGTGAGAAATTACATAAGTTAGTCTTCTTTCACTACAATATGAGATTAAGGATAAAAAAATATCGAAAGGCAAAACCTATCAGAGGACATGTTTGCAAAATTTGCATGTGGATTGTACCTATAGAGATATGAAGACCAATCCACTTAGAATGAAGTTGACTTGGAATATCTATTTCAAGAAGAACATCCATTTGCAGCCTGAATGGAGGAGAAGGACGCAAAGAAAGAGCCAAAGTTTAACCTTGAAGAGTGATCGTGGATCTTGAATACACCAATATATACACACACACACACTTGAGAACAACTTCCAATGTACTCACATAGTGTTTATTTAGCTTTCAAGTAAATAATGTAGACAATTCTCTACTTCCTTCACCTTTTGTAAGCTTGTTATAAGTTCTACATATGGGAACGACCATGACCCATTGGTAGTTGCAAAAAAATCGGACTTTCTGTTGTCAAAGTGAAAGGATGAAAATTGAGAAGGGCTCAATGTTCAGATGTAGGTTAAGGCTAGATTCTTGTCCGCCTGTGTTTTATGAGAATTCTTCATTTTGTCAAAATATTAGTCATATGTTTCTCTATGCCATCTACATGACTAGTATTTCATGATGGACCGAAAGCTGTTGGCTGAGTATGCATCATCATTTGGTGAATCCTATGTCTCGTCAGGAACTAGGGATCGGCTATTCCAATTCACTTTCCCCTTGTTGGGTTTTTTTTTATTATAACTAAAAATATTTTTTCCTCTGAATTAGTTAATTTTATTTATAGATTTCTGATATGTTCTTGAAAAAGTTTTTGCAGTAATTTACTACAATCTAAAGTGACGCCAACAGTAAACCCTAGTTTATTAAATTAAACAAATAAATTTGGCCTATTTTATTTTTCCTTTTCTCTCTTTCCTTGTCTCTCTTCTTTTGGTATATGTGTAATTGTCACCGTTTACCAGGAAATCAACTCTCGCCCCCAACTTTTATACTCCTATTTATTTTTTTAGTTCTATTAACCTATTTACTTTTTTTAATCCTGAAATAGTTTACTTTTTAACTCCCGCCCCTACTCAAGGTTAACACCGTTAAGTCTACCTATTTATTAATTTTATTTCAAATTTTGTTCTTTTCCCTTTCAACTTTGACAAACTCTTTATATTTGCCTTATTTCATCAAAGTATTTCTAATATTCTACTTATCATTTCGTTGCACATTTACGCAATACATATCTTATCATGACATCCCACACTGTTACGTATATTTTTAATATTTATTTTTATATCTTAATAATTTAAATATTAGTTTTATCCTAGAGTGATCTATTATTTGTTACTGCATTTAAATTTTATCAAAAAAATTAATTATTTCTTTGAAAATATTTCTATTAATTTAAATACTTGTAAACCATTCTACGAAACATGTCCTACATCTAATAAAATAATATAAAAATTTAAATAAATAGTTTTATTTTAAATGTAGTTTTTACTTAGTTTCTTAGAAAAGAAAATGAAATTATTTTTATTATTTCATTTATAAAATATCTTTTAAATCATGCATCACATTATTTTTTATAATGTCTTTGGAAAAAAATCTTAACAAGTAATATTTTATTTTAAAAATATGCTACTGTTAACGAAAATGTCAACGCCCCATTTCAGCGGATGCTATAAGACTCAAGATTTTACGTAATTTCTTTTATATTGAACCTCGCCAAAGTCAGAAAGGGTAAAAGGGAAAAATTTAGAATAAGTAGATCGATAGAATTAAAAGTTGTAAAGTAGACAGATTTAGGACTAAAAAATAACTTGTTCAGAAATAATTCAACGGTTTATTTAAGATTAAAAATTGAAAAACGCAAAATCAAAAGATCTTTAATATGATGTGCTGTTTCATGACAAAAGTATATAATTTCTTAAGACAACTATACAATCGAATAAATATTAAAATATGAGAAAACAATGTTATGAGTACTACATCTTGGAAATATTTTTTGGGAAACATATACAAATATTTGGCTCTGCTTAATCATCTTTTCCGAAAAAGATCAGCTCGCACACACCATTTTCGAAAGTATTCACGCTTTCTTTTGTCATTGGTATTATATTGACGACCTGAAACAACATAAATTTTGAATAGGCAATTTATTTCTACTCTAAAATTAAGTTTAAAGCGTAGAAAAACCAAAGATTATACCATGTAATTTTGATGCCCAGAAAATTGTAAATTATATATTTTAATTTGGATTTCCAGGTACCATCCTCAGGATAAACTGGTCTATCAAAAAAACATTGATCATAAAACGTAAATATTTTATCTTTTGAATGCTGACGATATGATCTTCCAGGTACCATTCGTGGGATAAACTAGCCCATCAAAAACATATTGATCATAAAATATAAATATTTTAATCTTTTGAATGCAGTCGATATGATCTTCCATATGCTTAAGTGGATTAAATGGAGATAAACAAGAAGAGTTTCGTTGGATTTGCTTATTCTGGATAACACCATTCAAATGTCACGGTGAAAGAAAAAAAATGTATATATCTTGGAACAAGTAAACGCTTGGAAGGCCGGATCAACATGAAATCTCAGAACATGAAAATGTAAAACAGTCAGCGATGAACTGACTGAAAGAACTGCGTTTATAGATGGGCCCAGTTCGATCGAGGGCCTTCACACCGGAGAAGAAATCAAAGCGGCTGAATCAGCCAGAGAATTCAACAGGGGATGGAGGGGACTAGAATTCAGGGAGGGGATGCCATCGCCGATCAAGGCTTCCAACTCCCGAACAAGCCCCCACGCATCTTCCTCTTCAGGATATTGTTCATCGGCAGAGGAGGAGGCGGAGGGGAGCACAGCCGATTCCGTCGGGCACGAACATTGTTCTTGTTCTCTCCAACTCCAAGACGGCAGCTTTCGCCCACCAAGCAGTCCAGGTCCTCCGCATTGATGCCCTCCCAGATATCATCTTCCTTGTACACCGCCGGCCGTCCTCTTCCGACGACTCCTCCTCCGGAGGGGCAGGGGAGTCCTGCGGCTTCTTCTGTCGCCGAGAAAGAGGATCCCCCACCTTCCGGTACTCCGGAGCTATCAGACGCGGTCACCGTAGTCGTTGTCTCCGGTGTTCCCTCCAACAAGAGCGACTGCATTGCGCCATAGCCATATTCTCCACTGGCGCCGGGTGATAACAATGGAAGCGCACCAGGAATCATCGTGTCTGCAGCTCCAGAGGTGAAATTGGGATCCCTTCTCTGTCTCTTGCAAGGATGTTGTGGATGTTCTTCTTCTTCTTCTGCACGGTCCATCAGACACATAGCCTCCTTCCAGACGCGGGGTCTGCTGCAGCGGATCCTGCAAAAGACCAACGTCTCCGCTTTGGGGGCAGCCTTTTCTCGGTGGAGCCTGAACTCGTTGAGGACCCAGCCAGTGTTGCGCCCTTTGGGGCTGCCGTCGGGAACCCTGAAAGAGAGGGCCGTCATATGGCCCAAGATCTCTCCGCCCGTCTCGATCTTCTTATCTCTGCCATTGGCAAGCCAATTGCCGGCTCGGGTATCACGGCAGAAGCCGGAGCCGCGCGGGGTGACCCGAGCGAAGCAGTAGAACCAGTCGGTGAGGCATGTAGGGTTGGCACAGCAGTCGTAAGAAGCGGTGGCGGGGGCGGCGGCGGCGGGGTGGAGTAACCAGGGTTGGGGAGCGAGAGATGAGAAGACATCGACCGTGGGAATCGCGGCGTCCACCACCGGAGGGAGTTCACCGGAAAGTTTTTTGGCGAGATAGTGGAGGATGATCTCTCTGGGTGTGGGTGTGAAGCGGAAGCCCCTTTCTTGGCCGAAGAAGCCGTCGTAGGAGGAGTCGGCCATGGCTGCTGTGGGACAGCTCGGGAGCTGCGCGGGGGAAGAAAGAGCTCCTGCTGCTACACGGCCGGGGAGAAGCCGAGAGAGGGATGGGGGGCAGAAGTACCGCTGCGCGGGAGAAGACGAAGATGAAGAAGAAGAAACTGGGTGAGAACGCTTTCTTCCCTAATAAGTAAATAAAGAAACCCCCCTCTCACGTGCACAAGAGATGTCGTTGATTTTGCCGGCGCGCGGGAAAGATGAAGGGAAAATTAGGTTGGGGTCCCTTGTCTAAAATTAGTTCAATAATTACCACTACTTGACTGTTTTTTGTGCGCAGGCAGTGGATGAAGATAACTTTGTGGGTTCTTACCTGTTACCTTAAAACTTAATTACCTCGGCATTCATATCCTGTTGACTAGATATATCCCATTTAAAAGTACAAATAATATAATGTTTGATGCAGAAAATATTGCATCTAATTTATATCAAGATTTAGGTCTAATACGAATTATAAATATTAATTTATTAATCACATCATGTTGGTTACATATAGTTTTAACTCTAAGTTATTATCATGTTTGGCGTGAAAAGTTGTTATTAGGATTACAAATCTATTTATCAGATCATATTTATGACTACAAAACACATTAACATGTTTAGAATAAAAAGTTATCATACTTTAGTTGTATCAAGAAGTGAATATAATATTAATTATTATTCTTTTTTATTATATTATCTTTTATTTACATTTATAAAATTGGATTGTGTTTAAAATAAAATAATACTACACTTGAATCATATCAACATTTAATTTTGATATAAATCATTTAATATTGATCTATTTATTATGTCATGTTAAACATTATATGATTTATGACTATGAAAATAAATTATTAAGACTACAAATCTATTTGTTACATCATATTTTTATACTACAAAATTTAAATACTATAGGCTGATTCGACATTTATTATATATTATTTATGATTACATAAAAATCAATATATCCATAGTAAAAATTTATTATTACATTTCAACCTATATTAATATTTAAATATAGTATAAATCATAATGTATGGTTATCTGTTATTGCATACTTTGTAACATTACTGTTTTTAAGTAAAAAAAAGAAGAAGAAGAGAGAATTAATTATTATATTTATTATTACTATTATTCCCTGTCCCTCCCACAATTTCCTCCTTCGGTTACCTTCCCTCCCATCAAACCCTCCTCCGCCTGCCGTTTTCTCCTCTCGCGACGCCCTCTTCTTCTTCTTCTTCTTTTTTTTCTCAGTCGCCGCGGCGTCTTCCCGAAGCCTTGCTAGTTCTGCTTTGCGGTGACGCCGCCCCGCGCAGCCGCCACCGTCTGCACCATCCGCCGCCCTGTCGCCGCGACGTCTCCCCGCACCCCACCGTTGACCTCGTGGCCCGCCAGCGCCATGCCTACCACCCCGCCGCCTTGATCCCCCCCAGCCGCTTCCCTCCGCGAGAGCGCCCGCGCCCGCGGCGCCGTGACGTCAGCCCCGCCGGCCGCGCGAGCCACGTCCGCGGCGTCGCCGCGTCACCGCCCGGCGCAACACTCGCCCCCCCCCTCCCGGCCGCCGCACCCCGGCCGACGCTGCGTCGGCGTTGACCCGCCGTCGCCCGCCCGAGCGCGCATCCGCGCGAGCGCGCAGCCACCGCGGCCACCCCGCGCAAGCCAGCCATCCCCCCCCGGTTGACGCCTTGCCAGCCAGCGCTGCGCGCACCGGCGTTGTCCGCCGCCTGCACCGGCCACGCCCGGCCACCCCGTGCGGCCGCCGTCCCCGCCCGCGCCCCTGCGACCGCGCGCGCACCCGCGCGCGGTGTGCGCCGCCGTGCGCCGCCCCCCTCCGCGGTACCCCCCTCTCTCTCTCCTATCCCCTCTCTCATATCGCGCCGCACACTATATCATTCATTCTTATTATTATCCCCTTGTTTCAACAGATCTTTAGACACCTATCCGGATCGATTTTCCAGCGCCGTCGTGACCGCGGCATTCTCGTCACCCAGATCGACTCCGTTGGAATTCCGTGCACCGTTCGTCGTCGCCGTTAAGGTAGGCGTCTCGGCTATTCTTAGCATCTTTATATGATCGATTAAACCGTTAAAATATATTTAGATCACTATGATTAGAATGATTTAATTAGTGGGTTGTTTTTGTTTTATTAGCATGATTAAATAGAGTTAGATTGGCTTGTTCAATTATGCATGGTTAGGTTGATTTAATTATCCATGTACGTTAGTCGGCATGATAGGTTTTTATATGTTTTAACCTAGTTAGTTTAGATGATTGCATCGCGATAATCTTTAACATGTATATCCCGATTTGATAAAAAGCCGATGTAAAGTATAGGCATAGTGGTGGTAGAGTTTAGTTTATTTTCTTTTATGTGATAGATAGTCTGTTTAAGTATGTAATTGAGGTGTTTAGGTTGTAGCTTGCATGATCCTATTTAGATGCATCATATGATAGTTGGTTCTTGTTTATGCTAGATTATGGTGTGGTATGCAAATATGGGGTGCATAGAACCATGAGTGTGCATCTATGTATTTCATGTTTGATTTGCCAATTAAATGTTCATTTTATTGTCTGAGTTAATTATATGCTTGCATGGTGTGGAATGTGGTTAGTGCAGTGAGCTGCATTGTGATGGAAATGTACTTCACCAGACTATAATTCGGTCTGTGGGCGACGGATGAATTAGAACAGTCCGGAGCATCCGTCGATCCCGGATACCGCGGTTTATCTTAAGTACTCCCCTGCCTATGGGGTACTATGAGATTTAGCTTACTATATGTTACTTCCTACTATATGGTAAATCTGGTGCTAGTTTTGTGATGTGACTACATTTATCAGATAGAGCATGATATTTACTCAGACAGGTGTCTAGTTGTGTGTTTTGGCATAGATGTTAGTGTTCTAGATGTATCATTGGTTGTATGTCAGGTTAGGTGTGTTATGAGCATACCTAGAGTAGTCTAATGTGTAGGATATGTTGGTTTTCATGCATTTAGAGTCTGATTATCATATGGAGTAGTAGAATGATCATGTAATCATTTAATGGAAGATATATAATTAGTTTACACCCTATGTATTAAATCTGATTTTTAGGCTTATTATTCTATTATACCATTAAAAATCATTATTATAGTGGGGTAGTTCGGGTGTAAGACCTACTGAGTCTGTTGTGACTCACCCCTTCCGTTGTTAATATTTTCAGGAGTGCAGGTTTAGCGCAGCAGAAGCGTAGTGGTGTTTTGGAGTCCGAGGAGCTAGTGGAGTACTTGTTCAGTGTTGGTATTATTTAGATTGTAATTTCATAGTGATAATTAGATAGAATTATTGGAATTGTTTATTTGGATTGTGATTTTGGTCTTAATTGGTTCCAGATCGATATTATTTCCCGTTACGTCGCCGGATTATCTTCCGCTGTGCATATTAAAAATCCGGGTCGTGACATACTTACATTCAACTTATATTAATATTGGAACGTAATGTCTTTTCTAACAGATAAAAAAAACGTCTTATTTTATTCGGTCGTATTCAAAACTTTGTGGATTATTTTATTGCACGTGCATCTTCTTCTATAAAAATATTTCAGTCACACATACGTCCTTTTCTACATGGACCCCTCTCCCGTGTATTTTTTATATTTTGAAACATAAAAAGTTTGGATTTTAGATGTTATACAGGGAATAGAACTATTGCAGCCGCTCTCCCCCAAGACCGCAATTTTCGGAGAGATGTTCACCGTTGGATCTCCATCTGATTTTTAAGGACCGTCCGGTCGTTCGGCGTCCTTTTCATGCCCTCCCTTTGGACGGTGTATCGTAAGGGCCGTTGCGACGATGGTTTCCTAAACTGAACTGTGAACTGCGAAGATGATAAGATAAGGTCGGTCGGTGAACGGAGGACCGTTGTTGGAGACGAGGAAGGTTTCCGAAACCGACGACGGGACCTTTCGGGACCCACACTTCGTTCGGCGAAACGTGACAAAAAAAATATAAAAAATATTTTTTAAAGATAATGTTTTTTCTTACGAATAAAAAGCTTTCTTGCCTAATAAGTAAATAAATAAACCCCCCGTGCAAGGACGTCGGTGATTTTGCCGGCGCGCGGGAAAGATGAAGGGAAAATTAGGTTGGGGGTCCCTTATCTAAAATCAGTTCAATAATTTTTTAAAGATAGTGATTTTTCTTACGAATAAAAAGCTTCTTATGTTATTTAGTCGTATGCAAAACACTATCAAGTATTTTATTACACGTGCATTTTCTTCCATAAAAACATTTAAATCACACTTGCGTCTCTTTTCTAAGTGGTCCCCACTCCCGCCAATTATATATATATATATATATATGTTTTGAAACATGAATACTTCCGTCTAGAAACACCTCAAAATATTGTTAATCAAGTCTAGGCGTTGATTGCTGCATCATGTGGGTTTTTTTTTGAAATGCACGTGGCCCAGCGGCCAAACGCCTGTAGCATAGCAGGCCAGTGGAGGTTCGAACCCCGCTCGAACCCCACTGGTCACCCCCCCTCCCCTCCCGCGGGGGTGCCCGGCTCGTCGCCGCCGAGAGACGTACCCACGCCCTCCGCCCCCCGGCGGAGGGGCGACGCCAACCGTGCTACACACGGTCGGCACATCATGTGGGCTGAGTATGAGAAAATTTTGTGCTTTCAACTTTACTAGTAGTGCACGGATTCTTTTGCCCTGCGAATGTCATACTTGTCTTGAGCATGACACATATTTATTATATTTATTTTTTTGAGGTGCTTATTCTGCTAACCCGAGCTCATAGGTTCATTGTCAGCTCGCATCATCGTAGAATCTTTGAAACTGGAGGTGACAGTTTACTAAAATAATGTTGAAGCTTTTGTTACCGAGGAAACAATACTTCTCGGTAGAACCCATCGTGACAGTCATTTTTGGTTGCTTCTTTTTTATGCTTTTATTCGATTGTTATATTTTGTAGTCACCTTTAGAAAACCTCACAGGTCAGACGACGTTTCCCAATTAATGCTTATCTATACCTATACGATAGAAGCGCGAGTAGCTCTTTTTCTCATCCTTCCTATTCAAACCATCCGATCAATCTATTCACACTTCCCTTCATTGGAGCTGCCACATTCCTGTCGTCCGATCAATCATCCCCTCTGCCCTTTCAGTGGAGCTGCTGTTTTCAATCATCCACGGGACTGTCCACCCACTTTTTCCTCCTCCCTTTTTTTCCAATCGACATTATGTATGTTGTGCACCCGCGAAAATCATATGATTTAAAAGCGCGAATACACTATTTTCGTCCTTCAGTTTTTACCATCCGATGTGTAACATTTGCCCTCGCCACCGTTTGATTGATCCATGCGTTCCCTCCTCCGGTGAACCCGTTATGCGAGCATCCCGTTCTCCTCCGGCATCGGTAGTGACAGTGGCACCTCATGCATTCTCTCCGCCGGCGAACCCATTACGCGAGTATCCCGTTCTCCTCCAGCATTGGCAGCTGCACCTCGCTACTGTTTCATTGAGCCATGTGTTCTCACCAACGTTTAAAAAAACTACGCCTCAAGACGTCAAAACGTACGTCTTAAGGCGAGGCGGTGTAAAGTAGCACCAAACAGAGACGTCGCGAGGCGTCGAAGCGCTGAGGCGGGAGAAAGGCGGAAGGGCATTTCCGTAAGAGAAAAGGAAGCCTGGTTCGCGTCCGTTGGCCTTCCAATTTTTGCATAAAAAGTTTAAAATATAAATGGCAAGTTCATTCACCTTCTTGTGCGGCCAGAAGAACCACGAGCCTCTTCAACTTCTTCGCCGACACCTTCCGCTTGTGTTGTGGCAGTGCTGTGGTGGCGGCTGTGGCGTGGTCAACTCCTTCCGTCGGTGCTCCAAGTGCGGAGGACCCAAGCTCCTTCCGGCAGCACTGCTCACAGGCCACAGCATCAAGAAGGGGACGTCGGGTGGCGAGGTCATCGCGTCGGCGTCGCAGGGTTGCAGGCTCGCAGCGCTAGGGCTTCGTCGTCGTGTGGTGGTGACCGGACTGGACTCTGGAGTCTTCGCCTCATCGCCACGACGCCAATACTCGTCCCGTCGTGACTTCGTGAGCGCGTGAGCCGAGCCGTGAGCGTGACCGGGTGAAGTGAAGACTGGGCCGCTGGCTGATAGCAATTAGCATACGTAAGTATTTCTTAATACTATTGTGCTCTGTATATTTCTTAATAGCAATTAGCATACCGTCGTTTTTAAACTATTGTGCTCTGTATATTTCTTAATCCTCTAAGATATCATTGTTAAATTAAATAGCTTAATAATTTTTTAGTTAATTTAATAGTTAAGTTGGTTAAAATAATAGCTGATAATAACTTACGTAAGATATTTAACAACACGTTAACAAACTTAGTTAACTTAGTTAAATTAATAGATAGCTTAATTTAATAGTTAACTTAGTGAAACTAATAGCCGATAATTTAATAACAAACTTAGTTAAATTAAATTATGTTTTACATCATTAAGTTAAAGTTAGTTTAATTGTTTAACATGTCCAAAACTTTGAAAAATAATTTTACGTTAACTTACCGGTTATCACTAAATATTAGTTAACATAATTAATGTGAAATTACATAGTTAACTGTATGCGTAAACTGTGTTTAATTACATGTGTAAACTGTATGTGAAATTACATAGTTAACTACATGCGTATACTGTATGTGAAATTACATGTGTTTAATTTACGTAAACACTAAACGGTATGCGTAAACCGTAAATAGTATACTGTAAATAGTTCTTTTATTAACAAACAACATACGTAAATTAAAATAAATTTATAACTTGATGCTTTTATTAATGCAAGTGGGATGTTTGGAGATAGATTAGCTACAATATCAAGAAAGATGAGAAGTCCAGGTACTTCTACAGATTCAGTAGTACTTAATTAGTTATTAGTTAAATTTTGAAGTGTATTTTATAATTTGATTATTTTATTTTCTCAGCTGATTGGTGGTTAGCATATGGTGATGAAACTCCAGAGTTAAAACATTTTGCTATCCGAGTTTTGAGTCTGACATGTAGTGCATCTGGTTGTGAACGCAATTGGAGTGCTTTTAACCAGGTAATTACATCTTATATTTACAATTTACTTTTCAGCAAGTAGCAAGTAACTAATTGTTTTGTGGCATAATGAGTAAAATGTTTTGGTCTTTGTTATGTTCAACCTGAAATTGAAAGAAAGAGCTGCAAAAAAGAAGGCAATGGAAAATCCCTTATATCTTGAGGGGAATGAGATGGATTCAGATGATGAATGATTGACAGGGGGGAGGGCTATGATGAAATTGATATTCTTAATCCACCAATTCATGAAGATGACTTAGAAGAGTTTGGAATGGAAACACCTGAAAAGAATTTTAGAAAAAGGAAACAAGGAGAAAGTACTAGTACTAGTAAGTTATCACTTCTCAAGTGTGTTATTATTACTTAATGTTTACAATGTAATAATTTTTTTTTATAGATAAAGATAAAGAAGTGATAAATCTGATGATAGAAGAACATTTGGATAATGATGAAGATGATGAGATTGGCACAAATGAAATTGAAGACAACGAGGATCGTGTTGTTAGATATATGGATGACTCAATGAATGACTCAGACCAGAGCGAGAATGAAGACATATATAATTTACTTTGATCAGTTGTTTACATATTTAACTTCTTTTTAAGTTGTTTTGAGTTTTGAGAATTAAGATTTGCTCTAACAATGGAGATATGAAATAATAGAGTTTTGAGTGTCAATTGCACCAACCGTTATTTCTTTTTGTGGACCTCTACACTAACCTATTTCTAGTTTCAATCTTTTGCATGAGTGAGTTTCACACTTTTTATATTATGTTTGAATATTATTTTATTCTTCCCTGCAATTTTTATAGTTTTAACCATCAAATAATTTTTTCCTAAACTTGGTAAGGCTTACGCCTCAATAAATTTTGAGGCTTACGCCTTGTGAGGCTTCGACAAACCGCCTCACGACCGCCTTAAGATTTTACGAACATTGGTTCTCACGGCCGGTGAACCCGTTACGCGAGCATCCCATTCTTCTCGGCATCGACGCGGCAGCGGCAAAACACTCCCTCTCGTTCCTCGGTGCTCCTCCCGTGCAAACCCTCCCGTTGCCACCATTTGATTGTGCCATCGTGTTCTCCCTCCATCGAAAATGTTACACGCTCATCCCGTACTCCTTTCCCCAAATCGCTTCCAACCCCTTCCGTTACTCCGCTATCCCTCCCCTCCTTGGTGGCCCCTCCGGTCCAAACCCTCCCACCCCTCCATTTGTGCAGCGCAACATCCCCTCCGTCTCAATTCCTACCCGATCCTCGTCTTCAATGTCTAACCCGTTCCTCTCGCACCGTTTCTTTGCTTCCTTCTTCCTTGGTCGCTCGGTTCCCTCTTCCACCTCCCCGTTATTGCATCCTCATTACTTCTTCTTCAATGTACTAGCCCTTCACGATGCACCTTCCCTCCTTCGGTTTCTCCTTCCATTGCGCCTGCCTTGAAAATCCAGGTCTAAAGGCCTCATCAGATTTACGTTTCAAGCCTTTTCGATTTCGCCCACACTGCAACGTCGCTCTCCTCATATTTGAGCATTCCAAAGCCTTGTGTCAACCCATTCCGTAGCCTTAGCCGGTTGACACAGGCTTTTCAGTTTTGCCCAAACCTCGTCGTCCGTTCGTTGATGCATACACCAGTCGCTACGTACTTCACGAGTTGGTGTATTTCTTTGACCTTCATTTCCTTAGTCGCATCTTACCAAGAAGAATTAAATTTTTACTCCTTGATCCTATCCTATGCAGAAGAATCGACATTATTAAAGGCCACATGTACCTCGAAGTGTCCTTTGATTTGTTGAGAGGTATGTTGTATTCCATACACATTTTTAATAGAAAGCTAATTTTGTTGTAATTATTTAGAGACAACAGTGACGTTAATTTGTTAGAAAGTTAGCATCTTTTGTTTTATAAAACTTACTAAATTTCTGATCTATGTTTTATCTACCTTCTGGCTATACACATACAAAATTTCATTTGTATTCCTTGGTTCTAATTTAGGAAATTTCAATTTCTAATATCAACCGAGAACTAATTGATATTTCAGTTTATGAAATTTAAATTCAATTTAAGAATTGATTATTTTTTTATTGTGGGAAAATCTGATTTGGTTATGAATTAAGAATCTTACCTTATTCAAAATTAATCATCTTATTTTAGACTCTAATTAAAATTTAGTAAATATAAATATGGAATGCCGGATGAGACTCGATCAGCTAACCCAGGTCTACCCAATCATATTTGGGCCTGATCAATCTGATAGGGACCTAAAATAGCCAATCCAACTTGGGATTGGCCGGCCCACTGGAGTAAAAATAAACAAAGAATGTTGGGTCGGCAACACGAGTTGGCCTTAACTAGTATATATAACCTCTCACCACCTTATGTTTGTCACAGGAGTGATATTCCACTACAAATACTGCAGAAAAGAGCCCAAGTCATTATTGTCCAGAACTAGAGGAAATCTCAGGTAAGAAGCTGCTCAGATGCCTTTTGTGTGGGGTAAATGGGCACCGCCAATGGTAAAATAATTCTCATCTAAATAACTTCTCTTCGGCAAGCTATGGAAAACTTGTTGAACATAAAGAGATAAAATAATTTGTCTGCTCTAGTTTAGGGGAGGGAGAGAGAAAGTCAAAAAGTTGGACGAATGGGATCGGGCCCACCTATAGATTAAGCTGAACAAATAACAAATATGTCTATGATGCGTCCTTGTATGCTGCTTTGCATCACGCGTCTATTCCTCCATTTCTTAGGTTCACCATCACTCTCTCTCTCTCTCTCTCTCTCTCTCTCTCTCTCTCTCTCTCTCTCCCTACCGAGAGCATCATATGCTTCTCCGAATCAATTAAAACCGGTCTTCGGTAATCCATGGGTCAACTAGACCACTGGGTCACCTAGCTCATGCTAGTCCAAGTAGAATCGCTAGAAGGATAAGACTTGCAAGAAAAATGACAATTTACGTGGGAGGAAACAAATAAATACCTTGGCAATTGATGTCTCGGGCAAATTTGTGGTTCACAGCAAGCGTAATTGTTGTCAAACTTCCCTGATACATGTATTTAGTATTTATGAACAAACATGCATTTGAAACATACATTTTACTAAATTTGAAGCTCACATATATCTGTGTTTTGATGGTGCTTTTGCATGTGCCCAGATGCTTGCAGAAGTACTATGTTGGGGGTCGATAATTTATTTTGGAGCGCCATCGGTTTACTCTTTTGTGTTCAAAAATGTTTGGCTGGCCTGCCTATACTATCATTGGTTGGACATCATGACTACTGAAGTGAAGGAAGGTGATTCACTGTGGCATAGTACACAATGGAACAAAGAATCAAAGATGAGCACTGCTTAGAACGACCGGGAATTGGGAATGAGGATTTGATCATTGCATACCTCTAGCTTGGAATTTGGATTCAACATCTCCATTAACTCTATGAAGTAAGCTAAAATGCTTCTATGTAAATAGAATCTTTCTAATAGGTGTAAGCTCGAAAAAGATACTATAAATTTCAAGACAAAAGTTGAAGCTATCTACCTGTTGTTGGCCATAGATATATTCCTCTGTAATTTTGACTGCAGTTGAACCTAATGATGTCTGGAGATGGCTCTATTTGCCATCATGGGCCACACAAGAATGGATGTCTCAAGGCATCTAAACAACTACAAAGAGGTATTGATAGCTAGAAATACACAACAAAGTCACCAATGATATGATACAAGATTGATTAGGTGCATAAATAGATTAAACTACTAAATAGATAACATACTACAACTTTATACCTTATCCTATCTGAAGGCTTTGGTGCAAGCAGCAAAGATAAAAGGTTCTATCCTGCACACACCAGTTCCTACCTAACATCTACAAAAGAGATTCCTTCCTAATTTTAATAGATACTAAAATTAAATTGAACATAAAAAGTGCAAATAAAATTTCTTATTGTACATGATTGAAGATGAAGAAGAAGAAATAAAATATGTATCGTAGACATTGAAGAAGCCCATGCCAGCGATCATGATCACCTTGAAGTGGTACCACTACTTCTCGGAGACATCAAGGGTGTTCAGTACCTTGAGGTTGTTGTACCGATTGGGCTAAATTGTCCCCCTGAGTTATTATTTGACATGGCCAGTTCCTCCTCCTTGTTCTTCCCCACCTTTGGCGCTGCCACCAACAAGACTAGCATTTAAAATTCAGTAATGAAATGAATCTAAGAAATTAACACCACCTGATCGATTGTCAGAAATGCAGATCACATGCCTTTGATTGATCGATCGGGAAAAAAGATGTGCGTATACGGTTCGGAGAAAGGACGTCGACGATGGGAATATGCCAGTTCGGGGAGATATTCCCCACCTTTGGCGCTGCCACCAACAAGACTAGCATTTAAAATTCAGTAATGAAATGAATCTAAGAAATTAACACCACCTGATCGATTGTCAGAAATGCAGATCACATGCCTTTGATTGATCGATCGGGAAAAAAGATGTGCGTATACGGTTCGGAGAAAGGACGTCGACGATGGGAATATGCCAGTTCGGGGAGATATTCCCATCCACATATGTGATCATATAAACCATTGACATTGAAGATGGGTGATCGAGAGGGCTTCCTTCCCCTGCCAAATACAACAAATGCCATCGGAGAGTAGAGGCCGCAGAAAGTTGGGCCTCAGAGGAATTGATGTGGGAGGTTCAGCACGATGTGTAGATTGGCAATTAGAAGGGCTTCAACGTGGCGCCAAAGATGGGTGATTGGGAGGGTTTCCTTCCCCTGCCTAAAAGAAGAGATGCCACTAGAGAGCAGAGGTTGCCGGGAGCTTGGCCACGAAGGAGTCGACACCGGAGCCTCATGTGAAATTCCAAAAACGCACGCGCGCTAAGGAGACCCAGGTCCAGGCTATGATAAAAGCATTGGACTATCCTCTGGTGGCCAATATGGGATAAAACCCTTCAACACTCTCCCTCTCGGCCAGCCACCACCGTCAGAGCGATGATATGAGTACACAGGGCAGGGCTGAGTGAAAATAGGAGCAAATTCACCGGAGGACAGAGCCTACAGCCTGACCAGCTCTGATACCATGTGAAATTCCAAAAACGCAGGTGCGCTAAGGAGACCCAAGTCCAGGCTATGATAAAGGTATTGGACTATCCTCTGGTAGCCAATATGGGATAAAACCCTTCAACACCTCAACACGATGCGTAGATTGATGATCGGGAGGGCTTCAACACGGCGCTGAACACGAGTGATCAAGAGGAGTTCAGCACAGCTAGGGCTTCAACGATTGAATGGTATCAAATGGTGTGTACCTGCATTAATTTACTAGTTCTGTAGTGCATAGATTTTTTGCTTTACAAATGTCGTACTTGTCTTGAGCATGGCACTATGTTTATTACATTTATCTTCTTGAGGTGGTTATTCTGCTACTTAAGTTCATTACCAACTCACATCATCATAGATTTTTCGAAACTGGACGTGAGAGTTTACTAAAATAATGTTGAAGTTTTTGTTACCGAGAAAACAATCCTTCTTGGTAGAATCGATCATGACAGCCTTTTTTGGTTACTTCTTTTTTTATGCTTTTATTTGATTGTTATATTTTGTAGTCACCTTTGGAAAATCTCACAGGTCAGGAGATGTTTCCCAGTTAATGCTCATATATATAACATTTCACCTCCTTATGTTTGTCACACACTGCAGAAAAGAGACCTTCCGCAGAGGTCATTATTGTCTAGAAGTAGAGGGAATCTCAGGTAAGAGGCAGCTCTCGAACGCCCTTTGTGTGGGGGCAAAAGGGCACAAGAACACAAGGACATGTAAAAAAAGTCGTAAGTTAAAAAAAATCAATTGTCATTTTATAAATACATTCGTGGACTTGAACAGTCTCCGGGGTAGATGGGGGGGCGGGAGATGATTCACTGTTATGACAACTGTGCACTCAAATAAACATCAAAATATGAGAGAAAACAATGTTTTTAGGCCTTGTGACCAGAAGCATCTAACTTCTAAGCGCAATGATATACCCTATATATATATGGTAAATATACACAGGTTTATACAAAATTATCTATTTGAATCTAAACATAAAACATATCGTGTTGTCATCCCATATGTGCATAGAGTACATAGGTATAATACACATACACTAAATATTAACGTGTCAATAATTACTGATATTTTAAATAACATCTAATTGAAGTTATTCTTGTTCCGAAAAAGAAGAAAACTTACTTACTAAATAGAAGATTATTCACCGATGTTTGTAAGAGAATAATTTAAGTACATATTGTGGATAATTACATTGTATACGCAGGAGGTATTTAGGATAGCACCCTATTTGATGCGTTAATCCGAGAAACGAAATCACAAAGCCCGATGTAACAAAGGTTTCATCCTAATTCATTTCAAAAAATCATGAAATAAATCAAAATCATATGCATATTATACCCAAATGTGCCCTAAGAAAAATATTTTTTTATGAAACAACTTTTCAGCGAAACCTAAAACTAACTTGTACATCTTGGTAATATTTTTCAGGAATCACGGACAAATCTTTGGTTATGCTTGAATCATCTTCTCCGAAAAAGATTAGCTCGCACATGCCTTTTTCCGGAGTATTCCTGTTTTCTTCGGTTCATGCCGGAACAACATGAAATCTCAGAACATGAAATCTCAGAACCGAAATTCTTACAATAAAAACTCGACTTTGTTCCAACTTTGTTAGATCTGTAATAAAAAGTTTTAGGCTGTTACTTTTAAAATTAAAAAAAATACCGTGTTATTTAAAAAAAAAACTCCCGGGAAAATTAACAATATAAATCATAATTTATGGGTATCTATTGTTTTATATTTACAAGAGATAAACTTTTATATCTTAAAATATCAAAATTAAAATTTCACATTTTTTATAGTTAATTAATTTTTAGTATAGATTGAACTAGCCAGAAAATTTATTTAATTATATCATAATAATCACTACGTTCAACCGTTTATTTAACTATATTATATAATCACTACGTTCAACATTTTTTCGAAAGTTTTAATTTTTACTAAACATCCATAGTAATCATAATTGAACTTTAAACTAAACCTATCCGAATTATATATAATGTAGAGTATCGTACGCAATAATCTTCAATTCTTTAAAAGGTGACGTCACCAATATATTATAATTATTTTGAAATCCATTATACATAACTCTAATCGTAATTGTGACATGTCCTGAATACATTATGAATGAAATCAATTCTTCTGTTAAATTTAAAAATCTTATCACAAAGATTGTTAATGTTCATCATATGACAACTTAAGAACTTGTTAGAGAGATCTAAAGCTTCCACTTATGCTCTTGTGCCTGTTATCCCCTCTTCGATCTGATCCAAATAACTTGTGGAAGTGACACCAATTTTCTCTTATAGGAAGAAGAGAAGATGAAGAAAAAAGAAAATCGGTAGGCTCTTTCACCTTGGGGGGGGGGGAGAGAGAGAGAGAAGACACACAAGTGCAAAAAAGAGGAAGAGGTGAAGAGAAGAAATGTGGAAGCAACGACGAAGAAGGGAGAAGGCGGAGAAGAAGGCCAAATAGAAAGGAAGCGACTGTGATATATATATATAGAGAGAGAGAGAGAGAAGAAGAAGAAGAAGAAGTGCGAGCAACATTGATAGAGATAGAAGGAGTCCAGGTGGTCGATGACGTTCACGAGGAGAATAGGGAAAGAAGAGGGAGGACCGGAGGAGTCTTTTTTGAACAGTAAACTGTAAAATATTAATTGAAATAACATATCTGTACAGAGCTGGTTCATTACATACTGCGGGAGATCAGTAGGAAAACTTAGGTCAGATTCACTACCTACAGACCATCTAGCTAAACTATGCACAGCAGAATTACATGTTCTGGATACAAAAGAAAGAGACATATGAGAATAGGAAGACAGTAATTCAGAACACCTGCGGATAATAGACTCCGCTCTCCATGGACAGGGACCTGATCCAGATACTGCCTCTACAATTCCCTTTGCGTCACTTTCAATATAGATAGGTTGAGGTGAGGAGATTGCCCAACCGCAAGCATCAAGTATAGCCTCGGCTTCCAAAACTTCCGGCCGCCTGGAAGAAGAGTGCTTAGATCTCCAGAAAACTAAATTACCGGCTGCATCCCTCACAAGGATAGCAGTAATACCCGCAGACTCTGAGATCGCACAATCCACATTAATTTTCAGTGTATTAAAGGAGGGAGGTAACCAGGATGGCCCATTCATTGGAGTGACAGAAGGACCAAGCTTCCTGCACAACTCTTTAGTACGCATGGCTTGGTTAAAAATACTAGACGGCAGAATAGATTTAAGAAGGATAGAAGATGTACATCGAGCCTTCCAAATGTGCCAGGTAACACATAAAGCCGTCAATCCCCGGTCAAGTAGAAGCAGATCTTTATCTAGCAACCACGTAAGCCAAGTGTCTAGCAGAAAAGAAAAAGAGATATTACTCCAAGAAAGATTATTACCTAGAGAAGTCATCAACCAAGTGGCCCGGCTTCTTGTACAATGGAGAAAAAGATGATCCATGGTTTCCTCAGCCATACCACAAATCCTGCAAAGAGGGCTAATATGGGAACAACGAAAATGTATTTCCTGATAAGTTGGAAGAGTGCCCGATAAAATTTTCCATAAACAGTAAATGACTTTGGAAGGTAAGAATTTTGCTACCCTGGGATGCAAAAGTTTGCGCCAGATTCCTTGATTGGAGGATCCTGGTGGAAGATGATGTTCAATGAGGAACCTATAAGCAGATTTTAAAGAGAACCTTCCATCAGTAGTAAATTTCCAAATAGGAAAATCATAAGGTAAGTGAGCACAAATTGGTGTAGCAATAATGCGCTGGACCGAGGAATCATCAAACCAGTCGGATAAGCATTGCGTATTCCAATTGCCCTGAAAAAGTAACTCCTTTAGGCAGCCTTGAAAAAACACACCTGAGTGTCTAGGAAATAGAGGACCATTGTCATCCAGCACCCAAGTATGGTACCGGGGTAGAATATTTGACCCATCTTTTATTCTCCATACGATTCCCTGTGCTAAATAAGGACGAGAGGAGAGAATGAACTTCCAAACCTGGGAGTCTGAGCTTTTGGCCTGCAACTGCCATAAATTGTCTTTACGTAAATACTTGGTCGAGAGAACCCGAACCCACATAGATTCCGGATGATGTAAGAACTCCCAGAGCAGCCTCATACCAAAAGCAATATTAAGAAGAGACAAGTTTCGGATACCCAAGCCTCCCAGGAGCTTAGGTTGAGTAATAACAAACCACTTAGTAAAATGAATGCGTCTATTATGCTGAGGAGAGTGGGCCCACCAGAAATTCCGTTGTAATGCTTCAAGTTTTTTAAGAAGAGAGGAGGGTAACTTAGCTACTGACATAGCATGAAGAGTCAGATTCCCAAGAGTAGATTTGATTAAAGTGGTTCTCCCCCCAGTCGAGAGAAGGTTCACTTTCCAACCAGCCAGCTTGTTTTGACATCTCTTAGCGAGACTCGAATCTTTGCGAAATCTTCCCTACAATGGGTTCCCAAGGCACACCCAAATAACTATCTTCCTTAACTGTCTTTTGAAAACCGAGATAGAGCACATATGTGAGCAGCTAAGTGATCGGGAACATTCCTACTAAAACAGATTTTTGACTTATGAAAATTAATAGCGACCGGATACGATTCATATTGGTGCAAAATCTGGATTAAATTTGTTACCTCCTGAACCGTAGCTTTACCACAAATAATCAAGTCATCTGCAAACATCACATGAGTAATGAGAGGCCCCGATCGAGCCACTTTGACCCCTGAAAGAAGCTTGGCATCAACTGCCCTAGATAACATAGATGAAAGAACCTCCGAGCACAAAATATATAAATAAGGAGAAAGAGGGCAACCCTGGCGTATACCCCGATTAGGGATGATAGTCTCAGATAAAAAACCATTCAAATTCAGGAGGTAAGACACAGATTGCGTACACTTCATAATGAGATTAACAATATGTGCAGGAAAATGCATGGAGCAGAGCACTGATCGTAGAAAGTTCCAACTCAATTTATCATAGGCTTTGTGAATGTCTAATTTGGCCATGAAAAAACCAGTCTTGCCCTTGCAATATTTAAACTTGTTTCGAATTTCTGCACAATGATGATATTATACGAACTTTTCTGGCGGGGACAAAAGCGATGCGAAGTTCCGAAATCGGATTAACTTGACATTGGTTTCAGTCGAACAGCCAGGACCTTAGTTAGAACTTTTAAAAGAACATTACAAAGACTGATGGGTCTAAAATGATCAGGTTGCATAGCATGTTCCCACTTAGGGATGAGTGTGATAATAGTTTGATTCAACCCAGGCGGAATGTAGCAATGTTCAAACATGTGAGAGATAAAAGCATGCTAGTCCTCTTTAATCAAGTTCCAATAATGCTTAAAAAAAAGGGGGGGAAATCCATCCATACCAGGAGATGAATCAGAGGGCATCGAGAACAAAGCTGAACGCACCTCATCGAGCGAAGGACTGGCCAGAAGTAGATCGTGCTGTAGTTGAGATAATTTAGGCAACTGCAGTGAAGAAGGGAGCTGGAACTCACAATTATAAGAACACAAACTATTATCTATGAAGATGTTCTGAAAATAAGCCGTAAAAACACACATGATATCCGACATATTAGCAGACCAAGATCCATCAGTTTTATAGACTCCTGAAATCCGATTCCATCTGCGCCTATTCAGGACCTTGGTGTGGAAAAATTTTGTACATCTATCCCCTTCTACATGCCATCGAACTTTGGCTCTCTATTGCCAGTAGGCATGCTCAAGATCTTCTAGAAACTAGAGTTTAGAAAGGAGAAAATTTTCTGCTCGAAGCTGGACCTCCGAAGGTTCTTGAGATTGAGTAATAGAGAGTTGACATTGGGTCTGTTTCAATTGGTTTCGAAGGCTACCAAACACCTTTCTACGCCAAACAGACATTTGACGAGCAATAGATTGCAATTTGTCCCCATAATTTGATGTCAGATTTGGAGAATTTTCCCAAGCAGAGGCAACCAAATCATGGAAGGACGGAAATTTTAGCCATGCCGCTTCTAACCGAAACCAGAACTGCTTTCTCCTAGCAAGAGGAGAAGTATTAAGATATAGTGGGGCATGGTCACTCATGTAGCATGGAAGCACATGAAGTTGCACAGTAGGGAACAGATGAAGCCAGGAAGCAGAAGATAAACAACGATCAAGTTTCTCGCGAATATGAAAACCCAAGGATCGTCTATTGGACCAAGTATATGCAGGACCTTCATTCCGGATGTCCAAAGAATCGATTTTCTTGAATGAAGAACTCAAAATTTTCCAGATGTGACCGAACAGGGAAAAGTCCACCTTTCTTTTCCATAGGAGATCTAATACAGTTCCAATCCCCAATGAGGCAAACTGGGAGGGAGACATCACGAATTAATTTAGACATACTAGACCACATTAAAACTCTGTTTCTGTCTAAAACAGGCGCATACGTCACAATTAAAAGCCAAGTATTTAAAGAGCTCTGCTCAGTGACGACACCCCCAATCCAAGAGCTATCCGAAAAGATAACTTGCAAATGGATACTGTCATCCCACCATAACCAAAGACCCCTCTCCGATTGACCGAAGGAACAATAAAGAAATTAGAAATGGAACGTTTTGAGAAAAAAACCTCACTAACTTGCCTGGAACACTTGGTTTTTGCCAAAAAGAATATGTGGGGAGTAATAGAACGGGCTAAATTATCCACATGACGAATTGTCGGGGACCCGTTACAACCCCGACAATTCCAGGCCACTAGCTTCATTGTGGTTACAGCGTGAAGGGCCGGTGCGGCACCCGTGATAAAAGTATCATGCCCATCGAGGCATTCAATCTTTGAGAGGGAATTAAGTTGATCATGAGAAAAGATAGATAATCTCACCCCATGATTAAAGGTCTTCCACTTGCGCTTATCCTTAAGACCTGACTTCTTCATGGAAGACTTGGAAGGAATAAAAAGTGACTTAGGCACTGAATGACTAAACTCACGAGAAGAGCAAGTAGTATCAGAAAAACCGGAGAGATTATTAACCATATTAAACTGTATATTGGAATGAGGCTTAACCGAAATAGGAACATCAACTAGAACCGAACCAGCAGATTCTATTTTGGCATCTTCAGGGGGAGGGGGAAGAGCAATGAAATTTGAAATACTAACTGCCTGCAGGTCTGCTGTATCCCCAGGTGGACCCGCCTGAGAGAAGTTAACTTCACCAGCCAGTTGCGGTATCGAGGGGCGTTTGCCACCGCAAGCTTCCCTACCAGCCGTCGAGAGCCACTCCCCATACCTGAAAACCAATTGATTTTTTAATTTGGACTGCAAAGGATGTGACAAAGTAGGTACGATCAGAGAATGTAATTGAGACAATAAAGGACAATCCCCATGTTCATGGCCGAGTTTGCCACAGAAAAAACAGAACCGTGTCAATCGCTCATATGCCAGTTCAAAAGATTTAAGATCCCCCCCCGGGGAGAATAACAGAGACAGCAGTCGGAAGAGCTTTAGAAACATCAAATCTGACCTTGATACGAGCATACTGGCTCCAAGAGGAAATAATTTCTGGAGGCGGATCCCACGGAATCCCAATTTGAGAGGCTAACTGCATCACTATCTTCTTATTCAATAATTCCTGCGGTAAATCAAAAATACGTACCCAGAGATCTCCAAGTTGTAACAGGTAAGCCGAAGGAGGAGTAAAGGGACGGGCTCGTTCCAGAACCACCAAGTCGTTATTGTAAAACCATGGGGTACGACGACAGATCTTGTCCACTTCATCTGGCGACTTGAAATGAATGAGATAAGAATCATTCGGAAAATCCAAGAAGGCCCAGGGGGTAGACGGATTCCACATTTTCTTGATCCATTCTTTCAGCCCTGCCGGGCGAGGTTTGACCGAGGAGTAAACCTTGAGAACTAAAGAATTTTGCCAAGGATGGACCGCAGACATATCGGAAGCTTCAATGGGTAGAGGAGGAGGAGACGTCGGACGCTGCAAAAGTTTCTCAAACTGAAACACGATCCGATCTTCCTCCGAAGACGAATCCATGGCAATCGACGAAGAGAGACGACCTCACAAAAAACCACAAACCGACACAACTCAAAAAAACGCTGGGAAAGAAAAGGAAGACAACCCCCAGACCAGCCTCGGGAACAAGACTAGACGATTAATACACAGAACTCTCTAGACTAACCGCGAACTCATGCTCAGCAGATACAAAGAACTCTCTGGAAGGCCTAAGCCCCACCCACAGTCAAATAAACCCTAGTTAACGACTAAACCAGACCACGGACGTCAAAAAAACGAAAAAAACGAAATGAAACTCTAGATTAGAATCCGAAGGGGTAAACACAGGGAGACCCGACCAGACCGACGATTGCAAGCTGCTCGCACAGACGCCCGGAGAGAGGAAGAACCGGAAGGAGAAAAGAGCAAGAAAAAGGACGAACAGAGAGAGAACAAATCCGATTGTAGCGAAGAACCGAAGAACCGTGAAAAGAAAAACACAAGTCGGAACCCAAAAAAAAAACCACCGAACCGTGAAGAAGAGAAGATGAACAAGAAAAAAACAACAAGAGGAGACAATAAGGAAATCCGCGGAATCAAAAGACGCAACACCGAAGACAACGGAAGAGTAAAAGAAAGACATCACACAAAAAACGACCCTGGAAGAGAAAAAAAGAAACGAGAAAAGACTGGACTATAACCGGGAACACAAGAAATCTACCCTAGAAGAAAGGGGTAATAGAGAAGCCAGGACCGGAGGAGTTGTTGGAGTTGAAATTGCCGCCTTTCGAAGTTGTTATAAGATAGAGTGATTCCGTTGAATGTTTTTGCTGCACGTAGCGACTTCTGAAATTGTTAATGGGGGTGTTTAGTTGCACGATAATGAAAACTTTTATTTTAATTTTTAGAAATTGTAAGAAAATTTGTTAGAAGAGGTGTTCGACAACCTTGATAAATTTATATTTTAAAAATGTTTTTCTTCTTAAACAAAAAAGAGTCTTACTTTTTTCTTTTTTCGGTAGTCTTCCACTTTGTTTGATCATAAATGATAGTTATTCTTTTTTGTTATCAGATCCCTCCAAATACGATAATTTTATGGCATGAGTTGGTTCATTTTTTATTTTAATATAATCTTTATCATAAAATATATAAAAACCTATTATGTAACCAAACACCTCGTAAAGCAAAATAGCAACTTTCAAATTGAAAATTGGCTACTACACCTAGCGTCTCTTAAGTTACCAAAGCAAATAGCAACTTCAAAAACTCGATTTTTGTTTGAAAGTCGCTCGTCCTTAGAGCGGCATTCAAAGTTGTTGTAGGGTTTAGCAACTTTCATTAAAGTGGTTGAAGAAGTAGTCGAAAGCTTCGATAACTTAAAATGTGTCTAGAAAGTCATCGACGGTCCATAAAGTACATTTTTTCTGAAAAAAAAATAGTGTTAGTTGTACAATTAAGATTTTTAATTGTATTATTTTAAAAGTTTTTCCATCAATGAAAATTATGTGAAAGTGTATTTGATGTGAACATGCCATGGCATACGTAAATTTGTGAGCATTTTTTTGGTACATGGGACAAATGCATAGTATTTAGCGAGGCTAATGGGTCAACAAAAATTTTTAGTGCATTTGTGAATCTTAGATAGTGTATATCAATATGGGTCAATGCTATGTATTATGAAATTGGTATAGTTATAAAATGTTATTAGATATGATGAAAGTGACATTATAATTTAAATATATAATATGTATACATAGGAAGATAAAGTATGTTCATCACAATGTCAAGACAAGTAACATTTTTTCATCACATGTTGTTCGAAGCAATTTTGCATGTAATAATAAAAAATGGCAAAAAACGAATTATGCTAAGCAAAAATTACTTACTTTGCCACATTTGCATGATTTTACGGATGTTCGTATAATTAAGTAAAAGTTATTATCACATCTTGTATGTAAGAGAACTGTTTAACTTTGAGCCAAACTGATTGTCTTTGACTTTTTAGTTATGACTATATTTTAATGTTATTTAAAAAAACTGTATTTGTTACATATATTTAATATTTTAAAGTCTAAATAGGCAAAATCGATGTAATTAGTCTACCGAGACATGAATCACCACTCACTATAATTATCATAACACTTTCAAGTCATCAAAGTAGGAATCATATTGGTAGAATAAAATTCCGATAGTCATTTAATATTTTGATTTTATTTGGTTGAAGATATTTTCAGACTTATTGTGTTCTTTTAAAATTATTTAATCATCAACCGAAAAGCTAATATTGTAACGATCAAATTAGAAATGGTCATGAGAAGTTAAAATGTTAGTAGACATAGAATTAATTCGAGTTTTGATATTTTTACGGCAACTAAAATGATCACAATTTTATGTCAATTATTAAAGATAATAATATTATACAATATATAGATAGGCATCTGTATTACAGATCATGTCATATTTACAATGTATTTTTTTTAAATTGGTATCAATGCTAATTTACATCCATGTCAACTTAAAAAACAATGTAAAACAGACCAAGATCATCATGGTCGTTTCGTTCGGAGCGGCGAAGGAAAACATGCTGCCCACCAGATTTTCGCCGCCCGCTTCCATCGCCTTCCGCCGGCTTCCGCCATTCCGTGGTCCTATCTGCTTGTTCTCCTCCTCCACCTCCGCCGTCCCATTGCCACCTTCGCCGTCTCCTGGCGCCAACTGTCCCAGTTGCTCTCACCAGACTCCTCTCTTCCTCCGGCCCCTTGTTTACTCCGCCTCGCCAGCGGACCTCCAGGCTTTCCATTCATGGGCCAGGTCCCTTGCACACTCGGCCGTCTCCACCCGCTTCTGCCGCCCCTCCGACCCCGGTGCCGAGCACCTTCTCCGCGAGCTCCGGTGGCTCCTCCAGGACGCCTCCAGCGGCTCCTCCTTCGACCCCTGCCACCTCCCCGACGCCCCGGTGTCACTGCGTGTGGAGCTGGGCGAGCTGTACGGACTGTGGAGGGAGAGGGTGGAGAAGAGACGGCCTCTGCAGTACATTGTAGGGTGCGAACACTGGCGGGACCTTGTGCTGGTGGTGAGAGAGGGCGTGCTTATTCCCAGGCCCGAGACAGAGGCATTGGTCGATATGCTTGCGGAGGCTGTCGCCGCCAACAAGGAGGAGTGTGGCGGGTTGTGGGCGGACCTTGGGACTGGGAGCGGTGCGTTGGCCTTGGGGATAGCGAGGATGTTGGGAGACTGTAAAAGAGGAAGGGTTTATGCGACAGATGTGAGCGCAGATGCGATTGAAGTGGCCAAGATAAATGTGCAGAGGTATGGGCTGGAGGTCAGTAAATTGTTTTGCATTGTCTTATGAAAATTATGCTTCTTTAAGCCCTTTGAATTTTATTAAATTGTGCGCCAGGTGTTACAAAAGAATAAGAGACCTTTGCGTCTATCGAATTGTTGGTTTCTCTGTCATTTTTGGTTCTTGACATTTTGTCTAAATTATGGACTGGTTATCTAACCGAAGACTTCTGTCACGGGGAATTCTGTTTGATGATGCTGAAAGATTTTTGGATGAGCTAACTAGATGATTACTCCCAACTCTTTATTGACTTCTGAATAATATCTAACCAATGTTCTCCTAGCATTCAATATATATGTTTTAGATTGTACGTAACTATGAGTTCCAAGTTATCAAACAGATTTATATATTCATGAACAACTGGGAGGTTTGATCTGAAGATGCTGACTGCATAAATAATCATGAAAAAACTGTTTATTTTTTATTTTTTAGTAAATCAAGATGATATTTTTTTCCTCTCTTCATCCACCACCCCATGTTATCCTTTTTCTTGATCAAGTGATGGATCTGCTGTGTCTTTACTACATAGGTACATATGTGAATTTAACTCGGCTCATAATCTTATAGCACTCTTGGCATCACCATTTAGCCTTATATTTGAGGTGGACCTTCATAATATACTGTTTATAGAGTTATATAAAATCGTCATGTGATTTTCTCCCTCAAATGTAGGTTATGTTATTTCTTTCTTTAGATATCGTTTACACTGTATATTCAATTCGAGAGAATATGATCCATATGTGGAGAATTTCTTCTATTTCTCTTGATCAATTTTGGCATGTTAACTAAAATGTAGCCTGACTTTCTGAAATTCTAATTCTGACACACTATAGGATAAAATAGAGATAAGGCAAGGCTCTTGGTTTCAACCTCTAAAGGATCTTCAAGGCAAGCTTGCTGGGTTAGTTAGCAATCCTCCCTATATACCAAGCAGTCATATTCCAGGATTACAAGCTGAAGTTGGGCTTCATGAACCAATGCTTGCATTAGATGGAGGAGAAAATGGCATGGATCATCTTTTCCATCTCTGCGAGGGTTCTTCTTTGGTTCTAAGACCTGGAGGATTCTTCGCATTTGAGGTGATGCATCTTTTTCATTTCTTCAAACCTTTTTATGTTGATATTTAGGTAGGTATTTTTTATTTCTTTAAACAGTATGCATGGATGTGAAATGATGTCCTTATTGTTCTATCTTTGTTCTAGCTGCTTATATTGACAAATTGTTTATTTTACCATTGCTAATTTTCTTATTCTAAACATTTTTCATTTGTCATGAGTAGAGACCTACAGCATATTGAGTAAACATCAGCAGCAAAGTCATCATTTACAATATGTACATGGAAACAACATATGTGATTTATATAGCTATGTATCATAAGTACTCCCGCTCTAGACCAGAAGTCTAGAATTACAATATTATTGTTTATTGTGGATGAATGTTAACATTGGGGTGCAAAGTAAGGGAGGCTGGATCAAGATCGACCAATCCAAGAGAAGAAAAACCGATCAGGGATTGGCCTGGATTGGCTCTTCGGAAAACAGAAAGAAATAAAAAAAATACATATAATGAAAGATTGGTTGATTCTGGTCTGATCTGGCCCCAATCAGGCCTGGTCGGCACTGAAATTCAGCCACAGGCACCACTCCCATGTCTTCCCTAAGGGCTGGGTCGGTGCAAAAAATCGGCCACAGGTGAAAGACACTGACATCTGGTCCAATAACTTAAAGTTATTAGATCATGGGGTATCAGGTCTAATAGATCTGTTACCCCCGGATTTATATTCGTTTTAAGTCTGATGGACCCAATACTGAGTGTGCCACCCTGTGGCTGATTTTCAGTGGGGTAGGCCCCAGATTGGTCAATTCAAGTTCATCTGGTTCTGAGCAGATTGATCCTAGGGGATATATGGGATCGGATCCGGGCTTCCCTCCATCATCGGATCAACCTGTGCCAATCTGATTCCGATTTGCCAATCCTGCAAAACCATGGTGCAAAAGTTCTCTTATTCTGTTGAATGTCAATCATTTTCCTTAGAAAATATTTCCAGCAGTGGTTCTGATGGGAATCAAATTGAGGGACAAGAACCGATTCATGTTAAAAATTGAATCGGGATGCAAGAACCGATTATTAGAATTCAATTTCATGTAAATTTTGATTTTTAAATTGATTTTAGGTCCATTTGAATAATTTTCTAAGTTTTAGAATTTTTCCTAAGATGTCTAGTCTTTTTCCATTATTTTAGGCATTTTAGAGTCTTTTGTTTCAAATTTCTAGTTTTAAAATGAATTTCTTTCACATTTTATTAGAGATATGTTGTTCGGCCCTATAAATAGGACCGGACCCCCTTTGTAAAGAGGATGGACGATGAATCATTGAATAGCGAAAATGCTCCCGTTGAACATTGTTCTTCCGGTTTTGCCCTCCCTTGTGCGCACTTAATCCCGCTAGGGTTTCCTGTTCTCTCTCCCACTTCTCTCGCGAGCGGCTGGCTTGGCGAGGAACTCCCGGCGACGGCTGGTCGCGATACTTCTTCCGGCAGCGGAGCTCCTTCTTCTTCCTGGTGGCGGATCCTCTCCTCTTCCCGGTGGTGGAGCCGTCTCTCTCCCGTTTAGCCCCAGCTCGGGGTCATTCTTCTCCAGTTCTCCTCGGCAGATCCTCTTCTTCGGAGGCGGATCCGTTTCCTCCAACGGAGCTCTAGCTTGGAGTTCCTCTTCATCAGTCTCCTTCTTCTTCCGTAACAGCGATGAAGGTCTGCGGTTCTGAATCTATATCCCTTGGTTGATGCTCAAGCGCACTCGTCTTCCTCTCGATTCAGTGAATCTCACTTTCTCGAGCTTGCTAATCCGATCTCTACGGAAGTTTTCTCATCCTCTGTGGTTTGAGATAGTTCGCTATCTTATTTTTTTCTTCCTTTCCTTGAAGAAAGTTGGTTTTCGACACATCTTCATCCGGATCCGGCTTGCTCGAATCTCTTTCAGTCTTCTAGTTTTTCCTTCCTGTTCTTGCTTGTGCGGATCATTGATAGTCAATACTGGTAGCCGTCCTCCTAATCCCTACGGGTCATGGAGTTCGCCTGTTGCCTATTAACAGTGGTGTTGTGGACTGAACGTTTGAAGATGTTGATATTCTTCTTAAACTCCGAGGCCATCTGCCAGTGACGATGAGATCCATTTCTCTACGGAATCGGTTAGGTCTCCGAGCCGCGATCTCTCGTTCGAACAGTGCTACACTTGAAAATGGATATTTGTCCCTTCTTTGAAATTGTCGGATCTATACCGTCGCTATTCGTTGAACGTAAACCGAGTTTGAAGATCGTTTACACCGATTCCGACTCGAGATTACATTATTGGATTACATCAATGCGGTTTCTATTCGCGATGATATTGAATATTGGTCCTATTACGGTCAAGAACGGCTCATTTTCGGATCCGAATATTCATTTATCTTGTATTAGTGGAGTTCGATTACTTTGCGCAGTAGGACCGGTCCTCGATCCGTCCGAGTCCGATATTTCCCTTTCCTTACCGACGTTTGGATCTCTAAGATTACTCGTTACCGGGTTGGAAAGTTAAAGTGAATAATCGTTGACATCGACCGGTCCTATTCCGGTCAACGTTTCAAGTCGTCGTTGATATTTGATAATGACCGAGATCGGTCCTCCTCCGGTCGGTGTTGATTGAGCTCTTGACTTCTCCTGGAGTTTGTTTTCCTGCCGCTATAGAGTTTGGATGATTGTTTACTGCAGCCTTGTTTTCCTTCCCGAGAAATATTCGGTTCGGTCATAAACATAGCTACGGCGATTGGCGGATAATTAAGAAATCTGCCTACATAATTGATGTTGGAAAATGATGAAGACCAAAGAAATTCCCATTGCCTTGGTAGCTTGAAAGCTGCATTTGCGAGCTAGTTCTCCATTGGAAGGGAATTCAATTTAAAAGTTGGTCTCTGATTTCCAAGATCGCGAGGAGATAAATTCTCCGAGTCTAAAATTACAGTTGTCGTCCCTAATCTTGGAATCGATATCATTGCAGGAAAATCAAGCAAGGTGCGATTCATTCGTTGTGATGAAGATTTTACGAGCCAACTTCATTGATACATCCATCCGTTCTCGTTGATATTATTCGATGATAAATTGCATATTCATTGGATGTCAACATACCGTTTTGTTGCAAGCTAATCTGCCGGTTTCATAGTATTTTCTCGTTCTTGGGATTGTCGGTTTACCATTGGTCGAGTTTATTACCGTTGGAAGTCTGTTCATTTTCTCGTACATTACCCGCCGGTCTATTTCCTCTATTTGGTTATCTGTTATTTTTCTGCTGGCATTATATCTGTTGGGTGATATCTTCCGGTTTACTTGATAACCATGGGACTCCCGGTTCCGTCCCGCATCAATTTGGTATCAGAGCTAGAGTCGACCTGTTTTGACAAGTCGGGGTCCTTAAGATGTGCGGGACACAATCATTTTGGTTTCGATGTCACCCTACCGGTGGACAATCATGCCACGGTATTTTTATCCGGGTATCCGGGCAGTTGCATTTCACAGTCCTTAGTGGATTTAATTGCACCCGGTTATGTGTTAGAAGAGAATGGAAAGGTCTATGTTCAGTTTGACCGTATGGTTAAAGGTCGAACCAGACCTTGGACTATTAGATATGTTGAGGATGCATGGTGTGAAGTAGTCCCGGATGGGAACTTCATTATTTTGGGTTCCGATTGGCTGATTGAACGTCAAGCCATTATTGATTTCACTTTTCAGTCACTTAGCTTGCGACCCAAAGATTATAGATATCTGAAAGAGTCTATATTCATTGAAAATCTGTGTCCTCAGCCACCTAAAGCTGAACACAAAGATATTGAGACTTCTATAAGTGAAACCGTGCATTTTCAGTCTTATATACCGAAAATTCTGACTGATCCAGTTATTGTTGATATTCCAGTCGTCACCTATGAGGCTACTCATGAACTCATAGCTGAATATGAGTTAGAGTGTGCCAATGAAGTTGACTATGAGCTGAAATCTGAACAGTATGTGTACGAGCAGGTCCCTGGAAACAGAATTGGCTGAACAAATGTTTGAATATCTTACTAATCTGATTTCTGAGCAGCAATGTATAGCTGGAGTTTCTCCTGAGTTGACAGCAGTCCCGACTATGGTCCATATTTCAGATTTTCCAGAATTGAACCCTAACTGTATGTATGATACAGTTTGGGTCTTTTCGACGATCGGTTTGGAAACATCAGCTGGTATTTCTGCTACATTCTCCCAGCTACATCGGCATCGTTTATGAGTTTTGTAGTTGCCTTTTTTATTATACGGCATTACAAAACTCGAGGACGAGTTTTCCTCAACCAGGGGAGAATGATGGGAATCAAATTGAGGGACAAGAACCGATTCATGTTAAAAATTGAATCGGGATGCAAGAACCGATTATTAGAATTCAATTTCATGTAAATTTTGATTTTTAAATTGATTTTAGGTCCATTTGAATAATTTTCTAAGTTTTAGAATTTTTCCTAAGATGTCTAGTCTTTTTCCATTATTTTAGGCATTTTAGAGTCTTTTGTTTCAAATTTCTAGTTTTAAAATGAATTTCTTTCACATTTTATTAGAGATATGTTGTTCGGCCCTATAAATAGGACCGGACCCCCTTTGTAAAGAGGATGGACGATGAATCATTGAATAGCGAAAATGCTCCCGTTGAACATTGTTCTTCCGGTTTTGCCCTCCACGCGCGCACTTAATCCCGCTAGGGTTTCCTGTTCTCTCTCCCACTTCTCTCGCGAGCGGCTGGCTTGGCGAGGAACTCCCGGCGACGGCTGGTCGCGATACTTCTTCCGGCAGCGGAGCTCCTTCTTCTTCCTGGTGGCGGATCCTCTCCTCTTCCCGGTGGTGGAGCTGTCTCTCTCCCGTTTAGCCCCAGCTCGGGGTCATTCTTCTCCAGTTCTCCTCGGCAGATCCTCTTCTTCGGAGGCGGATCCGTTTCCTCCAACGGAGCTCTAGCTTGGAGTTCCTCTTCATCAGTCTCCTTCTTCTTCCGTAACAGCGATGAAGGTCTGCGGTTCTGAATCTATCTCCCTTGGTTGATGCTCAAGCGCACTCGTCTTCCTCTCAGTTCCGTGAATCTCACTTTCTGGAGCTTGCTAATCCGATCTCTACGGAAGTTTTCTCATCCTCTGTGGTTTGAGATAGTTCGCTATCTTATTTTTTTCTTCCTTTCCTTGAAGAAAGTTGGTTTTCGACACATCTTCATCCGGATCCGGCTTGCTCGAATCTCTTTCAGTCTTCTAGTTTTTCCTTCCTGTTCTTGCTTGTGCGGATCATGGATAGTCAATACTGGTAGCCGTCCTCCTAATCCCTACGGGTCATGGAGTTCGCCTGTTGCCTATTAACAGTGGTGTTGTGGACTGAACGTTTGAAGATGTTGATATTCTTCTTAAACTCCGAGGCCATCTGCCAGTGACGATGAGATCCATTTCTCTACGGAATCGGTTAGGTCTCTTGAGCTGCGATCTCTGTTCGAACAGTGCTACACTTGAAAATGGACATTGGTCCCTTCTTTGAAATTGTCGGATCTATCTCGTCGCTATTCGTTGAACGAAACCGAGTTTGAAGATCGTTTACACCGATTCCGACTCGAGATTACATTATTGGATTACATCAATGCGGTTTCTATTCGCGGCGTGATATTGAATATTGGTCCTATTACGGTCCAAGAACAGCTCATTTTCCGGATCCGAATATTCATTTATACCGTATTAGTGGAGTTCGGTTACTTTGCGCAAGTAGGGACCGGTCCTCGATCGATCCGAGTCCGATATTTCCCTTTCCTTACCGACGTTTGGATCTCTAAGATTCTGTTACCGGGTTGGAAAGTTAAAGTGAATAGCGTTGACATCGACCGGTCCTATTCCGATCAACGTTTCAAGCCGCCGTTGATATTTGATAATGACCGAGACCGGTCCTCCTCCGGTCGGTGTTGATTGAGCTCTTGACTTCTCCTGGAGTTTGTTTTCCTGCTGCTATAGAGTTTGGATGATTGTTTACCGCAGCCTTGTTTTCCTTCCCGAGAAATATTCAGTTTCGGTCATAAACATAGCTACGGCGATTGGCAGATAATTAAGAAATCTGCCTACATAATTGATGTTGGAAAATGATGAAGACCAGCAAATTCCCATTGCCTTGGTAGCTTCTTGAAGCTGCCGGCTGTGAGCTAGTTCTCCATTGGAAGGGAATTCAATTTAAAAGTTGGTCTCCTGATTTCCAAGACTGTGAGGAGATAAATTCTTCCGAGTCTAAAATTCTGGTTGCTGTCCCTAATCTTGGAATCGATATCATTGCAGGAAAATCAAGCAAGGTGCAGTTCATTTGGCTGTGATGAAGATTTTACGAGCCAACTTCATTGATACATCCATCTGTTTCTGTTGATATTATTCTGATGATAAATTGCATATTCTCGTTGGATGTCAACATACTGTTTTGTTGCAAGCTAATCTGCTGGTTTCATAGTATTTTCTGTTCTTGGGATTGTCAGTTTTACCATTGGCTGAGTTTATTACTGTTGGAAGTCTGTTCATTTTCTGGTCTGTTACCTGCTGGTCTATTTCAGTCTGCTGGTTATCTGTTATTTTTCTGCTGGCATTATATCTGTTGGGTGATATCTTCCGGTTTACTTGATAACCATGGGACTCCCGGTTCCGTCCCGCATCAGGTTCACCCTATCCAAAAGATGGCATAGTTGTGAAGGGATCACTATGTGATTATGAACCTTCAATACATCAAGCCACTTATTTTCAGAACAAATCATGAGCTAGACATTTCAATGACTAGAGATAGTAGGATTTATTATTATATACTTCATGATTTAGTCGATCTTTTTTCAGTCTGATTAAATTATTTAACTAGTTATTTATTTCAGTTTTGTTTATTTGTACCATGCTCATTGTTATGTTAGTTATCCTTTGAGAATCAATACTCTATATACTTTGGTGTTAACTTGCCTAATTCTTTGATTTTGAGGTGCCGCCTGACCACTGCACGAGTTGTTGCCTTAGTAGTTAGGATGTGCTTGAAGCACTCTATATGTTAGCTAAAAGAACATATTATTCATTCTCCAAAGCATGATGATCACAGTCTCATGTTACAGAAACGTTAATGATTGAAGAGAATACTTTCTTTTCTTTGTCAATTAAAGCCAAATTATTAGGTACTACGAAATTACCTAATGCCTTTTTCTTTCTTTTTTTTTTTGCTTAAGCATTTAGACATTACTCTATATTCTAACGGCCTTAGTTATCTGATGTGACCTCAATTTTGTTTTAAAAAAAATTAAAAGTTCATGTTTTTCTTTTTCAGAAAAGAATTTTGGATCTTTTATTTAACTTGAACAATCATGATAATAGGTGGTATTTCATAGAAGTATTAGCTATTTCATGGTATGTAAAAATATGTATTGAGATTGTTTGGGGTTCTTGGATTTTTTTTTGAAATTTTTTGGCCTCTTCCTATCGGACTTGCGAAGTACTAATGTTAATTATATTGAGTAAATACTTGTATACCCTTGATTATTTGTCATAGCAATCTGTTAATAAAAATTATATGTCCACAAAAATAAACAAGTGGGAGCAACGACTGTATGAGCTTGTTTAGGATGCAATCCTTAGCAATTTATTTGCTTGTTTGGTTTAATTTGATATGTTTACAAGTTTAAAAGTTCGATTTGTTTTGGATTAAGACTTTGTGTCTTTTTTTATTTTTGAGGCTGTTTAAGATTTAATCTAAGTTGATTTGTAATTTGGTTTTATTTGTTTTTATCAAGACTTGATGTCTTTTGTTTTGAGGATTTGTTTTGAATTTAATTGAGATTCTGTTGTGATGTGTTTTATCTGGATTTGACTTGATTAAGACTTGGTGTCTTTTATCTTTGGGGTTTGTCTTGAGGTTGATTAAAGAGTTCACTTATTTTTTTGGAGTTTTTTTAATATTTAGCATTTGTTATCCTTGATTAGACTGTCTTGTTTATTAGATTTATTATCTTTTGAGAGTTTAGATTCTTATGATTTTTGGTTTGTTGTTTTAGGATTTCGATCCTAGATTCAGATTTTTTATATTTAAGGATTTGTTCCTTTTGAATTTGGGACTCTAACTTAAGTGTCCTTAAGATTGGTATTTTGAATTACCCATTTCATAGAATCTGAAATTTCATATTTGTGTTTTGAATTTGAAGTTTATTTTTGAATTCAGCATTTTTTAAAATCTGAATTTTCAGATTTGACGATTTTAGACTTACTTCCAGGTTTGAGAATTTTTAATTTGAGATTTCAATGTTCAAAATTTTCAGATTTTCAGATTTTGAAATGCAGTTTCAGATTTTGAGGAATTTTTTTATTTTTAGATCTGAGATTTCTTGATGTTTAGAACTCTAAATTTCAGGTTTGGGTTTATGGGGTTTTAGGATTTGAGATAATTGGATCCGAACTTTAGATTTTAAACTTTCAGAGTCTGAATTTTTTAGATTTTGGAGATAAGTGGATTTCTTGAATTTTGATTATTGGATGACCGATTTAATTTCTCTATTTGATTTGCATCCTTTCACCTTCATAGGGCCATTTGAACTCCCTACATCATCATTCATAGCATTGAACATTGTAGTTCTCTTTTATCAACATGAATTACATATATGAGATAAGGCATAGGAATCGGAATATGGTACCGATCCAATTTGAATCGGATCGGAGCAATCGATTCCTCGGAAGGAAAACCGATTCGGAATCGGTCCAAATCATTTTTTATTTTTACTTAAAAATCAGAAAAAATTTTAAACAAAGGAAAACACCCATCCAAATAAAATCTTAAAATAAAATTGTAACATTTAACATGTTTTTATGACATAACATTGTAAGATACTTTCATTTAACATATATAACATGATAAAATTGAGTCATTGAAAAAAATGTAATTTTATATCTTTTTTCATCATATATATGAAATTAATTTTCATCCTCTTCTTTTTGAATCTCTTGGCTACTACATTGAGATGTGCTTGTCATTATCGGCCCGTATCCATATGAAAACAGTGAATTGACTATATCACTAAAATCATATACAATGCCCTGCACATACACTAGTGATGTAACTGGATAGTATGGCTGAAAATCATCTGGAGAAGCTGATTTTAGATAACGAGCTACTGCGTACTCATCAAACAAGTCTTCATTCCATTTTTGACTTCTGCCACTAAAATGTTGTCTCAAGGCCAAATCATCTGCATTTGTTCCACTAGTTTGTGCAACCTCCACCTCCTTCACCTAGCTAGTTGAGTAGTATAAACTTCTCATCATCATCATTTGAGGAATGTGAGGGTGGCTGTGTACTGCCTGTTGGATTTACAGGACCTCGTCTGATATCTAACTTTCTTCTTTTCACTTCTACTGTGTTATGTGATGAACTCCCATGCCTTATGTTTTTCTTCAACTATGCAAAGTATTTCATTTTTATTGTTGTTATTTTTGTCTTTGACCTCATTAGACTGGGATTTGGTTGTGTAGTTGACGGTGAGATTGGAGTTGGGGCTAAAGCTGGAGCTGCATCTAAGGTTGCTGGGGCAAAAGATGGGATTGGTTGAATCGTTGAGTAGTAGGAACTTTCTCTTCCATGCCCTCAACCTCAACATCCTCATCGACCTCTTCATCCAACCTACCCTCGTAAATATAATTCGAGGTGGGAGCTTTCAACCCTGGCCCAGCCTCACCAATGGCATCCACTATTGTCTGAAAATATGAATTGGTCGCGGTATGTGCTAAGACACCTACATGACATAAAACAAAAGAACGTCCGCTATGATTAATAAGTAATTCAAATACAATTACAAAATTAAAATGTCAATTGCATAATTCATATGTTTGCGTAAAGAAAACATTTGACTTTATGTTTGATCGCTTTCTTTGCGGCCCTTATTGTAGTATTAACTCCTCTTAAGGCCTACCTGATGCCCCTCTGGCCTCTATCACTCTGCCTATATATGATCATGTCTGAAATCAGCGGAACATAAGAAGAACTTAGGAACGCACTCCCTCGAGAGCTTAGACAAGTTGAGGGCCTTCCCCCACATAACTATGACGGACAGTGACTATGGCTCCCGAAAGAGCCGAACCCGAACCTCTTGCACCCCTTCTTCTCTCATCCTCACTGGTTTGGGCCCTACTAACTTCCATGGCTCTCTTGACCTATGTTGCTTCATCATCATCACCATCTGAAAAAAATGAATCAACTTGGACATGACCTTTTCCTTTTCCCTTATTGCCCTTTCCAGACATCAACTCGGTCTCTCCATCCTATCAACTCATGGTGAGGATTTTGTCTCTCGCTAATTCTAACATCCCTCTGTCAGGCTCTCCCAGTCAAGTAGTCTTTCATCTCCTCCCCAAGATCTGTTGGGACCTTGTCACACTTCAAATTTCCACCCCACACTAGCTGTATGTTGCTTGAGCCGGTAGACACCTCTATTCATCTCCTTATTACATCATTTGCATATCACTCTCTTCTTCTCCACTTCCAACAAAAAGTCATGTTTTCATCCAATGTCACGACTAGCAACAACACCTACCTCCTCATCTGACATTTTACCTACATCCATATATATTGTACACATTAATGACTAATCAATAATAACCACTGATCAGGGGTGAGAAAATTAAAAAATCACTCCCGAATGGGTGAAGAAGAGACCCCTTCGGGGGCGAGGGGATCAAGTGCTGACAACCACCCTTCGGAGGTGGTTTGTTCTGGCCAAAAATAGGCACCGCGAAGGGGTGCTTGTTCCTATTGGTCACACGCAGGGGGGGGGGGGGCTAGAGGGGAGCTGGAGGGAGGGGAAAGGGGGGATCGAGGAGGGGAAATGGGGATTTTACCTGTTTTAGGGGGATCGCCACGGGAGAGGGGGGGATTGCCGGAGGAGAGCAAGGATCACCAGGGTAGGGGTTCTATAAGGGCACCGAGGGGAGGGGGGAGACGGGAATCAGGGGGTCGGGGAAGAATTTGGTCGATCTCCCCCTTATTCGGGTCCCGGAAGGATCCAATTTTGGCCGTTTCAGAAATCCGGTGGATCGCTTGGGATCGAGTGATTCACGATCCAATCCAACTAGATATATTAGATTTTGAACGATCCTGACGATTCCGATTGATCTGGTTGGAATTCGGGATTGGATCGGATGGTTGGGCCAGAATCGGATTGACCATGGCTGATCCGATTCAAGAATCGGTTGATCCCTACCTGGATTGACCGATTCTACAAACCATGGGCCCATGGCCCAAACATGGGCCACGGGCCACCGGAGCCCATTGACACCTCAACTAGATAACATGAAACAGAAGATTTATGTTCACTTTGGAATTTAGGACCTTTTCTGGGAATCTTTAACTTTTCTACTTAGAAAATGGTGACTCATGGATACATGAGCAAGCACCCACCCATATGAATGTTTTTAGATTCTTGTGACTAGAAACCCTCTTTTTTCTTGCAGACAAATGGCGATGAGCAGTCTGAGCTCCTTGCAAAATTCTTGAGTACAAAGTGGAGAAACCACTTCACTTGTATAAAAATATCTATGGATTTTGCTGGAGTTAGGCGCTTTGTTACTGGTTTTCGCCAGTGAGCATGCAACCCTACAGTTTTTGTAAGTGATATTTTGATGATTGAAACACAATTTTGTTATCATGTGATATCTTTAATACTGTAAAGTTTGGAATGATATCATGCTTGAACCATGAAAGAGCAACTTCATTTTCTCAGAGACTCAAATTATCCTGCTGTTGTGTTTTGAAAAGTAGAACTAGAAGCATGAGCTTCGCATGTCACTGAAATAAAAGAGCAAATAACAAGATTACAAAGGTCTTGCAAAATTTGCAGGCAAGGAAGATGAAAAAGCAAAGGTCACATAAAAAAACTTAAAAGAAAGGTACATTACAACAAAAAAGTCAACTTTGAAAAAAGAGTGAGGTCTCAATGGATCTTGATCCTAAAACCTTTTATATACTGTGTTTGCATGTCTTGTTCATTTAGCTTGTAGTCAGTTACGTAGTCCTGATCTGTCTAGTTTTCCACACCCTTAGCACCATGCAGACCTAAGTTGGCAACAGCAAATACCATTATTGTTTATCTTCTTTAGTTATGTTGCTGCATCTTTTATCTGCTATCAATAATTCAGTACTTTTATTATGTCCTGTTTCTGTTTTTCTGTTTCTCAGGGTCCTCATATGCTATACCATTGTATATTACTATAAATTGTTTCCAATGACTATTATTCAAACTGATGCTGTTATTTTTGGTCGATACTTGTATATGGAGGACCTTTAGTTTCAGGTATACTGTGGCTTTGTGCTTGTCGGCATTGTGATTCCCTGTCAGCTGTCCCTGCAAGCCCTCCCTTTGTTTTTGAGTTTTGGACCTTTATGTCTGTGGAAAGAAGTGGAGGTTGATTCATGTATGAACTTCACCTGGTGATGCCAAATGCATTCAAAATGAAACTATGTTAGTTTAAGATGGACGTGATAAATGAAGTTTAACTAAGGGCTCTGTTTTCACGCTATCAAGATTCCAGAGTCAAATTATCATTGATGCCAAATTTGGACATGTCTGGATCCTTCAACTATTCATGCCTACATTTTTTTTTTGATGAAGCAAATTGCTTGATGGGAACTGGTATGGTTCAGATTGACCGCTTACTCGGAGATGGCGTCTTCCTGGTTTTGAGGAGACGACGTAGTTATTTCTTTTATTTCGTAGTATTATGTTTTTATTTTTTTATGCATTTTATTTGAGTATTTAGAGTCCTTTGAGTCCTTTTTATTTTAGTCTTTTAGAGGACATATATGTCATTAGAGTCTTTAAGGGTCCATCTTGTAATGTCCAGCTCTATTTAAAGAGCACAAACCTGATGAAAGAAGATAGAGATGGATGTTTTGAACCCAAGGAGCTCCTGTTTTTCCCCTTTTCCCCTCCGACGTCGGCGTCGTTCCTCCACCTCCGAGTGCTCCCGGTTCTCCCCTTCTCCCCTCCCGGTGTTCCTCCTCACCTCCGGAACCAGGTCCGGTGCCTCTCCCCCCTGTCGCGTTCTGCTCCCGACCTATGTCGACACTTTCGTCGATGCTGCCCTAGGCCATCTGGACCTTCCCCACCTCTTCCCCTCTCCCCTACGGACCATCCCCTTGCTGGAAGAACCACTCGCAACCCCCCCTTCGCTGGAAGGCTGCGAGCCCCCCTTCCGCCCCATTCCGGTTCGTCCGCACCCGCGGGGACACCGCGCGAGCCCTAAACTGACCACCCTCCCCTGGATGCCTCCCTACCCCCACAAGCCACCTCCCACGGGCTCATTGGCATCCCCACGGACCCATTGACCCCCTCACGGAACCCCTCACAACAGTCCCGAGCCCTTCCATCGCCATTTCCCCCGCCGGTTAAACCCCCTTCCGGAAGACACGACGGAGGCGAAGACGGAGAGGAAAGAAGAAGGAGACGGTGGAGGTGACGACGCCCGCGGGCGAGCTTCTCCGGCCCCTCCCCTCCGGTGACGGCGACGTCCGGCGCCTCCTCCGGCACGACGAGCCCGCCGCGGATGAGCTCGCACGAAGCCCGTCTTCGCGAGCATCCGCCCGCGCTCGACGACGAGCCCCCGCCCCCCCCCCGATTGGGGTACGCGATGGCCGGCGAGCCATCCGCGTCTTCCTCTCTCCGCGGCGAACGATGGAGCGCCACCCCCCTGTTAAGTCGCGGTTCAGCAAACCGGCACCGGTTCGCCCCTGCTCGCCTGCCCGGCCGCCCGGTCGGTTCAAACAACGTGTTCGCGCCCGGTTCAAGCCGGTTTAGCCCGGTTCTGGGCCGGTTTAGGCTGGTTCAGGCCCCCAGAGGCCGTTTCAGCCTTCCTGGACTTGGTTCTGACTGGTTCAGGGCCGGTTCAGCCCTTCCAAGGCCATTTCAAAGCCGTTTGGGACCGGTTCAGCGCTTGTGGGCCTGGTTCAGCGGCCGTGGTTCGGTGGGTTTTAACCCCGATTCAGCGGTTTCCAGCCTGGTTTGACGTGGTTCAGCGCTGTCCGGGTTGGTTCAGCGCCCACCGGGCTGGTTCAGCTTGGTTTCGGTTCGGTTCAGAGGCCGTCAGCCCCGTTTGGGAGTTTTCAGCTTGGTATTTGCCCAGACGTGCGCCGAGATGGCGGCACCTCCTTTCTTGTCCTGCATCATTGCTATTTTGTGGTTCCTCCAGCAGATATTGGTGGAAAATGCGATCTTGTCATGATGTCAATGATGCAAGATGTGAATTATGAACCAACCTTATGTTAAAGACCGGACGTTGGTTTACTCTTGCTCTCATCTGGCCTATCTGGGAGAGGTTTTTTTTAAGGGCAAATTTATTCAATTCAGCCTTTTATTTTACTAGTTTTCTGAGTCCATTTATCTCCTTTGTAAATGAGCACTTCTCTTCTCTTTCCCCTAATTTCTGTATAGTCTCTTATGTGTTAATGAAAAATTTGGCTTTTGTGGGTGGCCATATTAAAAAAAATATGAACCATCCCTTTTGAGATTTCCACTTCTTAGTGGCAGAGTCTATTTTAATTCTTGTGTTCCTCTTGGTTGTCTTTTCTTTTGTCTATGGCTGTCATATAACAAGAAAAGCCCCATTTGGTATCAGCATTGATTGCAGAATCGGTGGGATCGGATTGGAATCGGATCGGTCGCCTGCGGAAGGACTGATTCCAGGGGGGAATTCCCCCGGAATTGGATTGAATCGGCTAGATTGGTCGGAATTGATTCGATTTCGACCGATTCAACTTGGAATCAGTCGATCCGACCGATTCCGCCGGAAGCTGGTCGGTCCGGTCCGGTTTGATTCTCAGTCTGATTCCAGACCGGGATTCGAACCGATTTTGACTCTAAAGGGCCAGGATTGACACTTGCTGGTCGATTCCCATGAAGGAATGGCGCAGTGGCGAGCTCCCCGGCGATTCCAGAGTGATTCCTCTCTCGGAATTGATCAATCTGGCACAGGATCGCTTGATCCCAACTATTTGCGGCGATTCCAGTACCGATTTTGGCAATTCCGGTGATTTCAGCGGCGATCTCAGACCGGTTCCGGGATTCTAGCGATCCCTTCAAGGGATTCCGTCAATCCAAGCTCCAATCACCTCGATTCAACCTGTTTTTCGGTCCTTGGAAGATTGTCGGTAAGATTTCTTTGCCGAAAACCCCGTACACCCATTTTTATGCATTTTTGACGACTTTGAGCATGGTTAAACTTGCTGAAGTTCGACCAAACAACTTTGTTCAAGTTGTAAGAACATTGATTGGATGTTGTTTGTACGAGAAAAATTCTTTAAACCCCGTACGCCGATTTTTACGTGTTTTCGACGACTCTGAGCATGGTTAAACTCGCTAATTTCCTTCCAAACAACTCCGTACAAATGGTAAGAACATCGATTGATTGTTCTTGGTATGGGAAAAATTTGGAAATCTCATACACTGATTTACGACTCTTTTCGGCGTAGACTTAACACTCTAAACATACCGAATATTCTGTTTAACGGGTTGTCTACTTCCTGAACAGCCTCTAAAGCAATTTATAGGGTGTCTAACAATTTGCTATGAATTGTTTACAAATATTGTAGGTATAAGCAATGGTCGATCATAGTGATGTAGCATCAGTACGTCCTTCTGACGTGGGTTGGGAATACAACCACATGGTAGACATAGGTAGAAAGATAGTATAATACAAGTGGTGTGGGAAGGAGATGAATATGGTTGTGTTTTGGTTTAAACAACATATTGCCGAACATGTGGGAATGTTAAAAAATGTGATAAGGTGCGTAGGGAGAAGAGTGAGAAGATTAGAAGTTACATGACAAGTAGAGTCTCTCAGTAGTCTATTAGGATTGACCAGAGAGAAGAGTTGTACGATGAGCTATTTGAGAGGAGGAACCGAGATTTGCCTACTTACGAAGGGAAAGGCAAGGGGAAGGCACCAGCCAAGCCAGAGTCGGAGAGTTCGGACGACTCCACAGATTCCGAGCTTAGACAGGTTAGACATGCTAGCAAGCGTACATAGTTGTCAAGGCGACAAGGCGTACAAGGCGCTCGACGGCGACAAGGCGTACAAGGTCAAGGCGACAAGGCGTACAAGGTCAAGTTTAAATTAAATTGAAAGAAAGTAAATAATTAACAAAGAAGTGGTGATGGTAGCATCCTCTTGTAAAATTTCATCACCTTTATGAACTATGTTCGAGATGTCTTTAATCAATCCACTCACAAACTCAATCTAGATCTTGCAAGCACATAGGGTCATATTTCTCTGGATGATTTTTCATATCTCTAAATTTTTCATAGAGACGCTTATTATGTTGCACATAGACCAAATCATTCAACTGCTTGTGCTCTGTTGGCGTCAAGATTTTTCAAAAGGAAAAACAAACAATTGGGCCAAAGAAGAAATGGACTTAAGAGTAGGGTGGATAGCCCATAATTGAGTCAAATCAGGCCCAATTGGGCACCCCAATATGTGTTCTGGTCGGCCAGCCCATAATTGGGTAAATTCTGGCCCATGGAAGAGCCCTGCACACAGCCCACAGCAGAGGAGGGGGACTGGGCCGCGGCTACCTGCAGGCCCACCCGCTGGCCCACCTGCAGGCCTACATCAGGGCTAGATCTGAACAGTCTTGGTGTGGACATGCCATGCTGGCTATTCTGCCACCTCAGCAGCCCAGCCGCACCAGACTGCCAACCCAGCCCAGCGGTCAGTTCAAGAGAGGGGGAAGATGAAGAGGCAGCCAGTCAATAAAGTCGATTCAATGCAATGACTGCATGGGGGAGGCCAAGAGGCCTGCGTACAAACCCAGGCCCATGCGCAGCCACCTGCTAGCTCTTCACCTCCCCTCCAGCCCCTATAAGAAGAGGGGGGCGCACCAGCATCTGGAGAGGCTGCTGAAGACGCCGCCAGGCTGCTGGTTTGAGCCCTCATCCTGCTGCCACCTGCTGCCTGCGACCAAGAAGGAGAAGAAGAGAAGAAGAAGACAAGGTAGGAAGGAGGCAATATACGTATGCTTATTATGTAGCCCTTTAAGGGCTCCTTTTCTATCTGTTCCAGCAGTCATCTTCAGCCCCCCTGCCCCGTCAGCAGAAAAAAATGCCCCATTTCGGCCTGGTCAACCCACCCTGATATGCACTGCTTCGTGCCTCCTTTTTAAGCCCAGAAATCCAGCCCCTCATGTAGACCATTTTCAGTCATCGACAGACCCCTTGGCTCAGCCGAACACTCCCTCCACAGGTGTCTAAAACAAGCCCCATTTCAGGCCCATAACTGGCCCATACTCACTCCATAATCAGGCCCCTTGCAGCCCATTCAAGAAAACCCCCGAACTGCACCTGTTTTAATTCAAAACCCAGGCCCATGCGCAGCCACCTGTTGGCCCATCTCCAACCCCTGGTCTGTCCTCAGGAAAATCCTCCTGTACAGCCTATGTTCGGACCCAAACCAGGCCCCTAAAGCCCCCCCCCCCCCGTGCAGGCCTATTTCGGTCCAACCAAAATCCTAGAATAAGCCCAAATCCAGCCCCAACATAGCCTGCTAACCAAGCCTCTCTGCGGCCCATTTAGCAGACCCCCCTGCAGGTCCACTTTCGGTCTAGCCAAGTGCCATTGTGCAGACCCATCTCGGTCCACCTGCGGCCACCCAAACACACCTTTGTTCAGGCCCTTGTCAAGCCCATCCAATAGACCTTCAAACCGGTCACAAACAGCCCCTTTGTGGCACCTATTAGAGCCCTAGGTGAGGGTGGATGACTCGGGGATTCTTGGAGGCCGTCCGACGGGCCAAGTCTACTCCGGGTGGATCCTCATTTCTCTTACTCAAAACAGCCCCTTCGTGGCTACCCTTGTCATCCTATTTTGGTCCCCTTAGGAGTACCTTCAAATGCCCCTGTTCCATTGCCCTTGAGCAAGCCAAAGCAGGTCCGAAGTTGCCCCTTTGAGCAGTCCCAAAAACAGGTTATTTTCAGCCTCTTCTGCCCACACTCTATGCCACTGCAGCAGGGGAGAAAACTCCCAAAAACAGGTTCTGCAGAGGTGAAATGAAGCAGTCAACAGCAGTTCAAGTGTGGGCCGACTTGAAGGTGACGGCCCGGCACCCCTTGGAAACCGTCCGACGGGCCAAGGGCATAGCCGGGTGGCCTTCCAAGTCGGTCCAACCAGGCAGCTCCAGGGGTGCAGCAGCTCTCCAACAGGCCCTTTTGGCCCAAAACAGTCCAAGACAGGCCCGTTGGGCCTATGAAGATTGAATGCCGGCTCGGAACGCCGATGAAATTGAACCGGCCTCCATGACCTTGTTCCAAAAAATGAACAAATAAAAATTCAGAATGCGAAAGCAATATTAAATTAAGGAGCTCCACCCTCCGCGAGGACTCCAACCTTAGACGACTCCCCCCGGGTCCGCCCCGGGATGTCGATCTGGACGGTGGTGCGGGCATGCTCTCGTAGCCGGCGATCCTTCCCCCACTATGGCTAAGCTAAGGCTGGCTATTTTGGATGGGTAAAACTTCACTAAGTTGGAAATGGCCGGCATGCCGTTGTAATGCCGAAAATTTCCAGAATTGGTGAAGAACCTATGATGGGGGACAGACTACCAGACAGGGACTCAAGTGCCGCGGAAAAGCAATGCTCAAATATAATATAATAAACACTGAGTCAATGCAGAGAGCAGGGACACAAGCAGTTAATTCAAGGAAACAAGAAGGTCAAAGGTACCGAAACATGCTGCAATCAAGAGAATAGATATCATGCTTAACAAGATAAACTCCCGGATCATAAAAAAATATGCTCAGACTTTTAACGCTGGTTCCTACTCTCAAGCCTCTACCCTACTGACCTCTCTAGCCACTACAACAAATATAGGCTGGTTCCTACTCTCAAGTTCAAATTCGTGTTGCCCAGAGATGTGCAAGAACCGGGTATGGGTGGTCACTACCCTACTGGTTGTCTTCCTTGGCTGGCTTGAGGAGGAGGGTGCAGTTGGCACAGCAGCCCCGGAGACACCACTCAGGGGACTGGTTTCAGGGGCATAATCAGTCTGGCCCTTCATCGGGAGGGGCTGGTTTGACTTGACCTCTCTAGACTCTCCTCCCTTGGAATTTGGATTAACCGGATTGAGGACAAACCTCTTGCCCTCATGGAGGAATTCACACGCATTAGATCTGCCATGTAGGGTGGCATCAACATCAAACAACCACGGACGTCCAAGAATGATGCTCCCGACCTCCATAGGAAGAACATCACACCAGATGTTAGCGGAGTAAGGAGGGAAACATATGGGGACAAGACATCGGTTATGGATAGGAATTGAAGTGGAATCCACCCAAGACACCTTATAAGGGTGGGGATGGTCTGCGGGGACCAGTCCCAACTTCTGGACTGACGAGGTGGAGATAGCATTTACACAGCTTCCACTGTCTATAATCAGTTTGCACACCTTCCCTTTGGCCCTAAAAAAAGTGTGGAAAATGGCTGTCCTCCTCCAATCATCACGATGGACGGGTTGGGTGAGAGTGCACCTGACAACCCCTAGGGTTTCAGGTTCGACTGGGGTATCCCCCCCCATCCTCTTCCTGGAATTCAGCCAGGAGGTTCGGGTCAGCTTCATAAACTACTTCCTCTATATCCTGGTTCAGCTCTCCTTGATCCTCAGGGTGAGGACCTTCCATGCAGATGTTCCTAAGTGGGCAATTTGATCTTAGGTGTCCTGGCTTCCCACACACATAGCAGTGAAATCTAGCACTCGGGTTAGGCTCACCCATGACCACCTGTTTACCCTTGTCCTCCCTTCTAAAAGGTTGGGCAGGGGTGAATGGTTTAGCTGGGGGAGGAGGGAGATACCCAACAGGTTGAGGATTGGCAGCCTTTGGTGTAAAAGGAACCCGGTTTCCTGGTGTGTCTATTCTGGGTGGGGCAACTCTAGTAGATCCCTTAAAGTTAGGGTTCGGCTGTGAGAACCTCCCCCTTGGTTCATTCATGTTCTCAAACTGTTCTAGCTCAGTAACCACCTCATAGGCCTGGTCAAGAGTTGTGACACATTGTCTATACAACTCTTTTTGGTAGTCCACCCGCAGTCCCTTCCTAAATCTGGACAGGGTAACTAATTCCTCCTCTTGAAGCCCACATCTTAGGAGGAAATTATCAAATTCCTCAATGTAGGCCACCACTGACCTATTTCCCTGGTATATCCGTTGCCACTTATCCAACATCCTTTGTTTGTATGAGGCTGGTAGGTATTTCTCCCTAAGCTTTGCCTTCATTTCATCCCAAGTTTGAATAGGTTCCTGTTGGCATTGCCTAAGGAGGGATTCGATGGTGTTCCAATGGAGCTTGGCAGATCCTAGCAGCTTCATCTTGGCAAATCTAACCTTTCTGGCCTCCGACAATTCAAACCACTCGAAATAGTGGTCCATACCACCCTCCCAATCTAGGTAGATCTTCGGGTCCATGGATCCCTCAAAATCAGGTGCTTCCACCCTAACACCCCTAAGTGCCCTATCCTCAAACTCCTGTTGATTTCTGGGTTGTCTACACTCCCCAAAATTGTCTTCAAACTGTGGGTGGTGAGGTCTTCTATCATCTTGCTGATCCAAGTGATTCGGATTCCTCTGGTTAAAGGTTCTGGCAGGAGGTGGTGGAGGATTCCTAGTCCTCCCTTCTACTAGGGTCAATCGGTCAGTGAGGTCCTGTATGGACTGCTCAAACCTGTTTCCCATGTCTCTGATTAGGTTTTCCAGGGTAGCCAACTTATCAGTAAACTGGGCTAGATGCATGTCCAAAGTAGACGACTCACTACCAGACATCCTATCAATGGGTTGGTAGACAGTTCCCCTACGTGTGGACATACACTTGACACACAGACTTAACCTGCTTAAACTTGGCTGACTCAGACTTACCCTGACTTAACCTGATGCTCTGATACTAGAAATGATGGGGGACAGACTACCAGACAGGGGCTCAAGTGCCGCGGAAAAGCAATGCTCAAATATAATATAATAAACACTGAGTCAATGCAGAGAGCAGGGACACAAGCAGTTAATTCAAGGAAACAAGAAGGTCAAAGGTACCGAAACATGCTGCAATCAAGAGAATAGATATCATGCTTAACAAGATAAACTCCCGGATCATAAAAAAATATGCTCAGACTTTTAACGCAACAGATTTAATAAGACTGGAGTAGGTAGCATATGACAACCTCTTTGAATATACCCAACAGCAATTAGCCAACAAGCTAGGACCTAACTCTCGAGCATGGCATATTCGAACAAGAATAATAGACCATCAAGTGAACCATTGCAGGGAGGGTGACCGAGATTACCTCATACGCCGAATATAAAACATATCAGAAATTACCAGAGGAGAATGGAGCAGTCCCGATGCCAATGCTCAGACGTCGCTCGACTGCTGGATGAGCTACGTAATCAATCTGAGAAATAAAATTACTGCAGGTACGCAATTCAAACCCAAAGAACCAAGAGCAAATGCAACGGCTCACCCCTTTCACAAGAGTGAGGGGGAGGGAATGGGGTCGGCGGATGCCTTCGGAAGTCATTCCTCATTGGGATTTGTGGGGTTTGATACTGGCATCCGGAGGGTCACCTGAGTATCAATCCAGCCAGACCGGTGGGGTCAGTCCGGGATTAGTCACCCTCAACAGGCACGCGAGTGCTTAGAAGCATCAACCGGGGTCACTACTGAGAGCCAACCCAAAACCCAGTCCAACCAACCATCGGATGACAGAGCATCCCTCATCATCCCCCTATCGGAACCGATGGAAACCAACCAATCACAGCCGTGGAGGGAGGAGATCCACGCTGAATGTTAAGAGAAAAACCGAAACCCTCAGTGATCAAATGGGGGACAGAAACGGGGGGAGGGACATCTTTCCATTTCCGGACAGGGCATGATCTGTCCATCCATCGAGTAGCCTGGTTCCAACTTCCTCATCATTGTTTGGAGCATGCGCGTGAAAGAGCACGTATGCAGGAACCCGCACTTCGCAGTAAGTACCGCCACAGAGGAGAGGAGCTCGCGGGAATCACCCCGACGACCAGGAGAACCAGCCGACGGCACACAAAGATCAGCAGAACATTGAAAACTTACTGCAGAGGAGACCGATCAAGGGACTTTCCAACCAGATCCATGCTGCTGTTGCGCAGTTACTCACGATCGGGATCAGAAGAGACAGATCCACTTGAAAGAGGGGGCCGGTCCGTCGGGAGGAGGAAACGGATCCGGATCTGGCGCCCTGAACCCGCCGGAGAGTGCAGCAACAGAAGAACCTGAAGAGGGGGACGCGAACTTGGGGAACATAGGAGGGGTTTTCCCCTTAGCAGCAAGGCCCGATGGCCACCACAAGACGGAAATCTGAACGGGGAGGAGGGTATAGGGGAATCGCCATCGCCGGAGCTCGGGAGCGCGGGGTGGGAGAACACGAGGGGGAAGTGACCCGCAGACGTCGCGTCCGGCTGAAACCCTCGTGGACGCCACACACCATTCAATTGCGCTAACCGAACGGGAGGGGAACAATCGCTGGGAATGCGGGTACCGAGAACAGCCGAAAGAAAAAATTCAATCCATCTCTTCTTCTTCTATTCAATATGTGACCTGAGGCGCCCATTAAATAGGGGCCTGAGGTGGGGAATTACAAAAAGGACCTCAAGAGAATATGAAATGCGTCTCAAAATTGTTAAGGCAAAAAGGGACAAACTGTAAGCATCGACCAGGGATATAAAATAAAATAACGTAGAGTATGCATAGGCATGCAGCTATTTGACCAAAAAATGCAATTAAGTGATTAGAGACCGTATAATAAAAAAAATTAACTATCAGGTATGCATATTTACGAAGGTATGTATATATATATAGGTATATGTTAAATTTCAAAAGAGAGGAATATGTTCAACTTTCAGAACCAGAGGGATCCCAGTCTCTGCGGTCTCCTTCTGTAGACCTTTGAGAAGTAGTCAAATCTGTCAAGGGACCTGGTGTCCGCACCAACCTATGTTGGGGGAAGAATTGCCTATCCTTTCTTACATCATTGTACTTCACCATATATGAAATGAAAGTGACCTTCTATGTCAACTTTGAGGTGTATGAAACCGGGCACCCAATGGTAGCCCGATGGGTCGGAGGCGATGCAAACCGTCAAACCAAAAAAAAAAAAATCATTTCAAAACCAATCTGGAAATTCAAACAGAAAACTAAAACAGAAAATTAAATCTGAAAGTCAAAAAAAACAGAATCTGAAAGTTAAGCTCACCCCGGTTCAACAAACAATCGATCTTTAACAAGAAGGAACCGATTTCAAACCAAATTTCAACAACAAAATCAGATTTTGAACCATACTGAACATCAAAGATCAGGTTTCAATAAAAATCTGTCAACTACAAAAATCAGGTTTCAATAAAAATCTGCCAAAACAAAAATCAGATTTAAGCAATCTACTAAAATAGATTCTAACCAACTTCAAAATCTGATTTTAGCAATTTAAAAATCCACTTAAAATCCACTAAACTTCTTCCCAAAAGAAATCAAATAAACAACACTTTGAATATCCAAGTGGCTCAAAACCAACATAAAAGAAACCAGAAAATCCAGATTGTTAACTAAATTTAAACCAAAATTCAGATTGTTAACAGCAAAAATCAATCAAACCAAAACCCCACAATGTTTTAGAACACTTCAAACACATCCAAATTGAAATGAAAACAACCCAAACCGGTCAAACTCAAATCAAAAAGTCAAACTGAAACCAAAATAAACAACAAACAAATCAATCAAACAAATTGATTCAAACCCCAAAACTTAAAACCGACTTTCAAGTCGATCCAAAAATCAACCAACAAACAAATGAAATCAACCCGAACAAATCGGTTTGCATCTCATCGGACCCAAAAGGCCGCTGCCCTTTTGAGTTCTTTACTTTTTTGTGGATGTGCACGTCTTTGAAAACAGGTTGCCGCGACGGTTAATCAAAGGCGTTCGAGCCGTTGCTCGATGTAAGCTAACGCCGGATACTCGCACCATCCGGCGGAGAAGGGTAAAAAATGAAAATTTCAAAGAACCCGAAGCTCGGTTCTTATATTTTTAAACTATCACTGGGCTACCTAATATCTTAGGTATCATCTATTTTCTTAGATAAGTCTGTGGTATCAAAAATGTCTTTCTTTCTAAGAACAGACGCGTAAAAAAGAGGTTCACACATGCTCCAACCGATTCCTCTTCTTAGAATGAATCTATATAAATAAATTAAAAATATGTTAGGTGGCATCATAGTTAACTATAACAATTACAAAGTACCAAGAGAATAACTTACATGCTCAAATATGCTTCAATTGCGTTCACAACCGGATGAACTACAACATAGTCTTAAAATCTTCAATGCAACAACTTTCAATTCTGGTGTGTCTCCACCAAATTGCATCCACCATTCCACTTCATCAAAAAAAAATCATTAGTTTAAGAAAACTAAATTTGACATGAACATTTGATATAAGTCTTAAAAATATACTTACATGGAAGCTTCTTATCACGTGATCTTGTAGCAAAGGGAATGTCAAAATTCCTCTTTCATCCAAGGACATTGAAACTTGTTCCCTTATCTTATCTTGCATTTTCGGATCTGGCAACAATCTCTCAACACATGTACAAAAAGTCTTCTCAAATTTTATAACACCATGCATATCTTTAGATCTTGTCTCAAAATAACATTTGGGATTTAAGAAATAATCAGCTGCATGTAGAGGTAGTTGCATTTGAACCTCCCATCTACGGTCCACAATTTTCAAGATAGGACCATACTTAACTATTTTTGAACCAAAATTTTCAATTATCTTTTGTCTTGCACACTCCATGACAGCATAAATATATCCCATAGCTGGTTTTTCATCTCCATCAACCAATCTCAAGACCTGTAAAAGTGGCTGACATCCTCTGAGTATTTCCTCAACCCCGTGCCAAAATTTAACTTGGAAAACAATTAAAGATACATTCTTCCCTGCATTTGTCTTTCCTCATACACTTTTGTGCCAAGCATCGGATGAGAATAACTTTCGCAAACCTCTTTTGACAACATCATCAAACAACTTCTATAAGGTGAGAAAGGTAGTGGCAAATCGGGTGACTCCACATCTAACAAGTTTCTTGCCTTTTGTCTCTTTTCTCATAAAGTCCAGCAATCGAGTATGATTATAGATATAAGTGGTCAACTTCCTAGCCTTCAAAATGATTGGTGCATAGGCTTTCAACTTTCCGATGTCCTCTAAACATAAGATCAACACAATGAGCTGCACAAGGTGTCCAAAATAAGCTCTTTCTTTTGTCCTTCAATGACCTTCTCCCAAAGAAGAATATTATATGATGCATTAATCGTAACTATTTGAATAATATTAGTCTCGCTAACTTTCTCGATCATGTTATCTAATAGTTGGTACAAAAGGATAGCATCCTCTTTTTTATTCGAAACATCAACCAACTCCATAAAATAAGTACCCTTTGGATAATTTATTAAAAAATTGATCAATTTTCTTTGTCTTTTGTCAGTCCACCCGTCACACATAATAGTGCAACTATATACCTTCCAATGCCTTTTGTATTCTTCAAGTATTTGACATGTGCGTTCCACCATTCTTTTGAGGAGAGGGACTCGTAATCGATGATAGCTAGGAGGCTTGCAACCAGGTCCTAGACGTCCTGCATTCTCAAACATAATTTCTAAACTTCTTAATTTAGCAACATTAAAAGGAATTCCGGCTTCATAGAACCATGTTGCCATAGAATCCTCAAAGTTCTCTTTCTCTTCTTTCTTGAATTTACTCCCCAAAGTACCTTGTCTACTTTGGCCACTTCGTCTAGCATCAATAAATTGTCCTGTAGACATCCTTGCAAGCATATCCATTAGACCTTTACCTTTGGCTTTGACATGTTTTGAAGTGTCTAACATCCTTTTCTTTATTGTAGAAATAGCCCTCGGTCTGGAAACTGCCTCTGTTTCCTCATCATCTACGTCTTCATCTTCATCTTCCTCGGCGTCATCAACATCAGTTATGGAAATAGTCATTTTTCTCTTCTTATTTTTACTCATCTATGCTAACATTTCTTCAGCAATGTCCTTTGTGGTTTTTGGACATTTCTTAACATCACTATATCCTCCTATCAGGTGTTCCTTTTGCCTCTTTATCCCGCAATTTATCACCAATCCACATAGATCACATTTGACACGGTTTTTATCGTTTTCCGCTGGCCAATGTGCATATTTCCATCCGGGATCATTGGATTTTGCTTTTTTCTTTGCTTTTGTCCCAGATGATTCCATTATATTGTTTCTACCAGCACCGGATAACCCTTCCATGAATATAATAATAATATGCATTGCCAAATAATGAAATGAACAAATTAAATAAATTCCACCATGAAACATTCAAAACATGTTCAAAACGGACATAGACAATAAAAAAAGTACTCAAAATGTTCAAAACATCGGCCCGGAGACGTTCAAAACATTGGCCTTGAGACCAAGGATCGCGGGATCGGGATCGGGATCGGGATCGGTGACCACCGATCCGATCCGGATCGGGATCGGATCGGTCCGGATCGGCCGATCCTCCGGAAGAAAGGGCATCCTGGATCGGTCTGGATCGGGCAATTTTTTTTATTTTTTTAAATCATAAAAATCCTCAAAAATCAGGAAAAATCATAGAAATAAATAAAATTTTAAAAAAATAAAAAATAATGTGGATGACATTTTATCAAACAATGCCATACAACGTAAGTTCTTTTCAAGAAACTATCATGTAAGTATAAATTATTATATAAAAGAGAAAGAGAGAAGAGAGTTAAATAAATTTTTATGTAACTTTAAGTATATAATATATATTTATGATTATGAATCTTCTATATATGTGATAGTAAAATATAGTAATATGTTTACACTATCATCAGCGGGGCGCAGAGTAGTCGCGGATCGGAGCCCCCCCTAAATTTAGGGTGGGATCAGCTAATGTTCAAGGTGGATTGTTGGGGGGAGGGGGGTAGGGGGAGCCCTAGACAATGAAGGGGAGGGGGGAGTGAGAATGAGGGGTGGGAAGGGGGAATCGGTCCGATCTCCCCCTTATTGTGGGGGGATCGGACCAGAAAATGGTCCGGAATCGGGTCCTGAATCGATCCGATTCTGGACCCTTCTGGGTTCTAGGGAATCGGTCCGGATCAACCGATTCCCGGATCGATCCGCCTGGATCAGTCCAGGATCGACCGATCCGGTCGATTCAGACCGATCCAGCTGGGAGTCCCAGCTGGATCGGTAGTTCCAACTGGAATCGAATCGGTGGGTACCGATCCGATCCAAGAATCGGCCGATCTCAATCCGGATCGGCCGATTCTACAATCCATGCCCGAGACGTTCAAATTTGAAACTTGTTTTGTTTTGAAGTATAAGAAGTGTATAAGATGATTAAAATGTGCCTAACACATGTTGAAAGATTAAACTTGAAGAAAACAAGGAGGAAATATGGATGGAAGATTAAAAATAAATCAAACTTTACAACCTAGGTTTATCGGTCGCAGAGGTGAAAGAGGCATCAGAGCTTTTTTGAAGTAGAAAGACTGGTGGAGGAGGAGGAGAAGAACCATAGAGAGGCGTCGGAGCTTCCTCTAAAAGCCACCGGATCGAGTGACTACGGCGGCGGGCAGCTGCGGCGTCAGCGTCGGCGTCTGTGTCTGTGAGTGAGCCGCGGCGGCTTCTGTCGAGTCGAGGTACCGAAGGGGTAGTCGGGTCACGCATTCAAGAGGGTTTAAGTGATAAACCGGTGCCCGCAAACCGGTGAGGTGAACCGGTGCCCGCGAACCCAGTTCGCGGCAGCCGCTCGCCCGGGCGAGAGCCAAGGCGCGGTTCAGCCGCCTTGTGCGCCTAGGCGGCTTGCAGCGGACGTCTTTTCACCCATCGGCAAGGCGAACAAGGTAGGTGCTAGGAATTTAGCGCCTTCGTGCATAGGCGGCGCCTTGGCGTACGCCTTGACAACTATGCAAGCGTGTAGCTGCCGTGGAGGAAGAGAGGAGGAGGGGAGCAGGAGGGTCCAGAGCTGACCCAATTCTTGGTCAATTAGCATTGGCTCGCCCTACTTGGGATCGGGAGACTAAGGAAGGGAGATAGAAGCCACACCGCCATTCTGCCAATACGAGGTTTACACCGAGTGATGAATATCTATTTTGGAAACAAAGTACTGAACATATGGGGATTAAACAAGCCATGAAAGGGGTGAAGGCAACAGGAACGGCTGCAAAGAGAGCAGTTCGCCACATTGTGAAGTGATTTTTGCATGCATGTATCACTCTTAAAATAGAATGTATGTATGTTTTATTTAATTAACCTTATTTTTGGCTGATCCAATTTTATTTTAACTTAACGTAGGCATCGCAGCACATGCAACCACCAGCTCTTACTTTCAGATTACGATAGATGTCGTGGTGAGGCTGGACTGGGTCTACAAGCCCCGAGCAGCAAGCATATATGTGGTGGTGGGTTGGAGGAGGTGCAGGAGTTGAGGGAGTGAATGTACGAGTTTAGATTGGTATGAAAGGAGAGGGGTTGCACGATTATGTGTGATGGGGGGACAGACATCACCAAGAGGAGCATGATAAACTTTTTGGTGTATTGTTCCGAGGGCATGACATTTTTGAAGTTGGTGAATGCTTCTGGGAAGATAAAAAATGCCGACTATATTTTTTCTTTGATGAATGCTGTGGTGGAGGAGATTGCGGAGGAGAATGTGGTTCAAGTGTCACTGACAACGAACCCTCCTATAAGGCGGTTGGGAAGAAATTAATGGAGAAGAGGCAACATCTATTCTGGGTGCCTTGTGCGGCACATTCTATTGATCTCATATTGAAGGATATTAGGAAGGAGGAGAGTGTTTCTACACTTGTCAGGCAGACCCAGACGATCACTTTATCTATTTATTCGCATTCCCGTCTGCTACATATTATGAGATCATACACAAGAGGGCATGATGTTGTTAGGCCCGGTCTGACTTGTTTTGCCACAAACTTCATTGCATTGGAGAGCTTACATTGGCACAGGCATGCACTTGTCGGGTTCACCGAGTCCGAAGAGTATTACAACTATATGGTGGACCACCTACAGAACAAGAAAGACCAGCTGGATATTCTTGTCAGATTTGAGAAGCAGATCACTGACAAGGGATTTTGGGAGAGGATTGCCTACTACTTGGCAATCATAGAGCCACTGGTTGTTGTGTTGAGGTTAGTAGACTTTGATGACAGGAACCAAATGGGCACCCTGTACGATGCAATGGATCGGGCAAAACTAAAAATCAAAGAGAAGAATCCCAGAGGTTACAAAAAATGGTGGAAGATTATAGATGACCGATGGGATAAAACTTTGCACCATAATGTACATGCTGCAAGTTAGTGGGTGAATGAAGACTTTGCCCTTCTTCTGCCCCAACAACTGTACAATAGCCACCTCTAGTGTTACCCCAGCTTCAGCTACAGCCCTAGCTACTCAGCGCATTCGTAGTTTAGGCAAAAAAACAAAAGTGATAGCATAAAAAATGGGCAGATTTTCAAAGTTGAAAAAGTTTTAGGTTTGGGTAGAACATCAGAGATGGCTGAAGAAGTGAAGAGAATGAAGCTGGAGATTAGACAACATCCTGTGAACCCAAATGACAACACACAGGCTCCTTCTCACTCCTCAGTTGATGATGACGAGGAGTGCATATCAGTCACGCAGCTATCAACTCCACAGTCACTTGATTCACGGCAGTCAAAGCCATATTTCACGCTAAATGAGTAGACACCACAACATCATTATATAGAGTCAGAATATTCAACATTCTATGATCCTCAACAGCCGTGAATTCCTCCACCTCAGCCTACCTACGTGCCACAGCACGATGCCTACGATTTTGATGACATGGCATCGTCATTGTTTTCTTATAGATATGGCCCGGCAATAAATAGAAGATTATGTACAACTGAGGAGTTTCAAATGTAGCTAAAAGAGGATGAAGGCCAATATCCATATCATGGATATTGGTGAAGATATGATAACATGTATACTTTTACTTTTATGTTTTCATGTGATACAGTTAAAATTTATTATAGTTTTTGCATCGCACCATGTACTTTTATTTGATTCTAATTTGACTTGACCGATTCCATGCTTCAATCCATGTTGATGCATGCTAATATTATTTTTGAAAATTTTTTAAACCATTTCCTATTTTTCAGAAATTTTTTTGATTTTTTTGAAATTTTTTGTTGAGAAAAATTTTAAAAAAATTTGATTCCAACCAATTCTTGGGAATTGGAATCGAATCGGCCCCTACCAATTCCGATTCTAATTCCATTTTTGGAATCCTTGGGTATCAGGATAAAAAAAGAGGATAGTGATAAGTCATTCCTTGTGACTCTCTCTATCCTCATTATGTTTAGTTTGAGTAAAGATAGACTTTAAGGAAAACCCCAAGGAAGGCCGGGTTGGCCCAAGTCGGCCGGGGTTGGGACTCGGGTTGAGAGTTGGGTCAATCAGGGTCAGAATAAAAAATAATAAAATAATAATTTTAAAATATGTATGGGGTCAAGGTCTTGGGGTCGGGATCAGGTCGGTCGGCCCGAAAACCGACCGGGTCGGGCTTGTGTTGGGACCTGGGTCCTGATTCGGCATTGCATGTCATAAGCCTATCTATGTTTGGCATGATAAGGATAAATTTAAAGTTAATATTTTCATAAATACATAAATATTTATTGAATGTAACATTATAGTCAACAAAATACATTACAATTTAACACCCCATGCATGAAATATTTATCTTCTTAAAATAATTTATGTAACTATATAATGAACATAGATGTTAACAATTTCACACATGTAAGCACTATCACTTGAACTAAAATTAAATTATCAATACAAAATCTCATAAAAATACAAAAATACGATCAACATGTTCATTCTTTGTTATTTTGTTTCACAACAAAGACACGAATAACCAGCTGTTTCTTGTGAATTTTCTTATAAAAACATTTTGTTGTAACGATTGCAAACATTGTCTAACAAATTTTGCTACAAAAACTCGATTTGTAACCAAAATTGAAATAGTTAATTTTATTCACCCACTGGATGACGAGGAACTTCTAGAAGAAAGGCAATAGAGCTATTAACGAAACCGGATAATCCAAACCAGTTGCAATAAAGAACAACACAACTGCAATGAGAAAGCATGAACTTCTCTTCTACTTTGACCTCCCAGGAAGCTAAAATATGGCTGATTTAAATTTTGAGTTGAATCATTTGAATCATTTTGCATCCAGCAGAGCTTCACCCTCAGACGTATCCCGTTCCTCAATTAGGGCATTCACCCTCTTCTTCTTGACCTCATCTGGAATCATAGTTGTCAAGGCGATCAAGACGACATAGTACCGCCTTGGCGATAAGGCGAGGCGTTAGGCGACGCCTTGTTTTATATAGTAAAATGGATAAAATAGCAAAGATATATGTAAAAAATGATGCAAAATAACTTTGACACCATGCAAATCAATTAATAATGTGGGAAGTGCATAATTACATACACTAAATAACTTGACACATTAGTTAATTTTACTATTTAAATTATATCATCTATTAGTAAACACTTAAAAAATCATTTAAACCTAACTATTATTTCATCAAAATATTAATTTATAGTCAAATTAACTATTAAAACTACTTGTTTTTACTCTAAAACAACTTAAGTATGTGATATTGACACTTAATTAGCATTATTTATTATTAATATATATAAAATAGTTATTTAAGGCAATAGGCGCCTAGGCGCCCATCGCCTTGCCCCCTTTGGGGGCGCCTTGTCGCCCAGGCGATGCCTTGAAAACACTGTCTGGAATGTTCACCTTTGTCAAATTATACCATGCATCAATAAAGAATTGTAAAATTTCTATGGTGTGGTTCAATCGACTCGAGCGTAAAAACAATGAAAATACAATCTTTGGATAAAAAAGAGAAGATATTCCATTAAAGAATCTGCTTAGTGATTACAAGAAACCTTATGTTAGATACAAGAACAACTCCAAACAACCTTAAAAAGTGCCAAGTGCCAACTGATAATATTTCTACTTTCAATATGAAATACTTGCTGCTTTGCCATGCGTCTTCTTGGAGTACCTGATTGTCATTCTGAACCAGTATATGAGACATCACAGTGGGGATATTCCTTTTGAAAGATCTGTATATAAAGTAGAGACTTATCAATAGTGCAAATAGTTTTTTGAATCATAAATTATATAAGACCAGGATAGGTGCATCGACAAAAAAGAATTGGTGCATATTAGGAAGAAAGCTCGAACTTCAACCAAGTGCTTAAAGTGTTAAACACAAACTTGATGATCTGTTCGATAATGAAAAAAAGATTTATTATGTCAATGTCAAAAAGCAATTTGACCATGCGCAAACTTTTATCTAAAGGACAAAGATAGCAAGATCAGCCACGTAAGTCGAACTATATGAGAGACCATGAAAATTGGGGTCTCGACTAGGTTTGGCATGGTCACCTGACCCAGTCAATTTTGGTCACCACCCCAAGCCAGTGGAAAGGCCCTTTGGGGGCAAGGGGCCAAGAGGCCTCTTCTCCTCACACCTTCGTCACTCTCTCAAGTTCTCTTACTCAAACTCTTTTTCTCAGGAGTTAATTAGTGTTAATTCTCTCTTTTAAGCATCTAATCAGTGCTTATGTGTTGTCTTTTTTTGTTGTGTTGTTAACCCCTTTGTTGTTTAATTGTGTTGTTAGCCTCTTTCTAAGTGTTCTCTTTATTTTTTTAAGTTTTCTTTTTTAACTTGTTTTTTCCAAGTTATGACACTTAAACTTCTAGGTCGACCTGGAATGATTTGTTTTGGCTTTATTACAACTTGATATCTTTGACATAGAGAAAAGTTCAATGTAACTATTGTGAAAAAATTATTTATTTATTAGTTGAAGCGTCACCTCGCTGGGATAAAGGGTAACATTGCACCATGCATATGGATTCCACTCGAGGTAAGAGTTAAATTTTGTAGGTATTTACAAGCATTGGAACTAACAAATGGAGCTTAAAGCGACATAAAATCACCATATGGGAAGAAATTTTTGAACTTGCAAGGTATTATGCTCATATATATGAGACAGGATAGCAATGCTCAGAATTTTCTTATAACGAAGTTTTTGATGATGGTACATTGCCATTAAACTTTATTAAATGATATCAATATCAATGTATGCATGTAATCTTTAATATTTAATTATTGTGACAAACATATGATTTAATATAGGTGATGGAAATAAGTCGTAAGTCATTTGTGAATGAAGATATGTATCGGCGTACCAGTCGCTTTATGGGCCAAATTTCGGGAGTAGGAGTGGATGCGGAAGTGGTAGAGGATTGAACACACAAGAAGAAGAGGAAATTTATGACCTCACATGAGATGATGACCCAACAGAAAGTATCATGGATCCCGTCATCACACATCCGCAACAAAGACAAACGTTCACCATGACAACATTGAGAAATTTACAGATATGCAAAGAGAATATTAGGCGGGTGACATCGAGATGGTTTTTCCACAGTAGCATACTGATGAATGCGGCAAATGGGTCATATTATGAATCTATGATCGACACCATAGCTGACGTCATTAGGGGAGTGTCGAAACCGACTTTGAAAGAGATATACAACACTTATCTTTCAATGAAGGTAGAAGATATTAAATAATACGTCAAGTTATTTAAATGTATTTGACAAGAAAAATGGTGCACATTGAGAATCGATGGTTGAACATATTGCTAACCTTTGATTTACAAACTTATTACCTACATTTTTTTAAACTTTAAACTATAGAACTTATACATATTCTTTTCTTCGTAGATATAACTAGAAAGCTAATGATCAAATTCTAATATATTGTTAGCCGAATTGTCTTTTGGAAGTTTATGAATGCATCCAGACATGTAAAAAAATACGAACTATCTCTTTGAATTAATTGATAGTGTTGTTGAAGAGATAAGAGAGGATCGAGTTATCTAAGTAGTAACTGACAATACAGTTACATACGAAGTAGCTGGACAACCTAATTCATATCATTTTTTATATACAACCATAATTTCATCTTTAACATAATGAGGGAGCATACAAAGGGTCAAGAGCTTCTATGACTCGGGACAACTTAGTTCGCTTCCCATTACATTTCTTTGGAGATTATAATGTAATTAAGATGTTCCCTTTCCCAAATGATACTTTCACTAGGATGGGTTAGTTGGATTGTTAGGGTTAGTTCTTTAGATAAGAGGAAATGGAGGACAGGTAAGGAGACCTTAGAGAGTGGAGACTTTTAGAGAGTTGTAATGAACACTCTTCATCTAATGCAATCATTAGTCCAAGTTTTCAGAATAGTAGATGGGGATAAAAAGGAAGACATGGCCCATGAGCTATCTATATGATGTACTTGAGTGGGCAAATGATGAAATAGCAAAGACGTTGTTAGACTTCAGCAAGTGGTGATATATTATTGACCATCGGTGAGAATATACGTTGTATCATCCAACACATGTGACCGGTACTTTATTTGTGATTAACTCAAATCATACATCTTATTTTTTATTATTATGTTCTCTACTGACATGGATATGTTGCCACTTATTAGGCCATTTTTTAATTGTAGATATTATTTTAGTTTGATATTCAAGTCAATTAATAAGTTTTTATATAGTATTAAAGGAGTAATTCTCAAAATGCTTGCAATTGACAATCGATCAAGTATAACATACAACAAGATGTACAATTATAGAATGAGGTCATTTCACTTTAGTGTATGTTGGCACTAAAAAAAATTGATACGTATATCACATACGTGTTAAAAAAAAAGAAAAAGGAGAAAGAAAAAAGAGGGAAAACGGGCCAGCAATTGAGAGAAGAGCGGCCGGGCCAGGAACTGAGGTCCGAAACAGCCCAAACGGGCAGCATCCATGGAGCCAGCAACCGGCCCATGGATGCCATCTCCTCTATAACCAGTCCACGTAAAAAAAAAAAAAAATTAAATAAAGAGAAGGAGCTGTCGGAGTAAGGAAGGGAATCGTCTCCCCATCGGACTCTACCCCGGAGTCAAGGCTAGCAACGACAAGGAGCTGCCGTAAGAAGGCAGTTGAGGATAAGAAGGGAAGGGGAGGTCAATCCCATAAAATCCGAGATTGCTCCGAGTCCTGTTTGGAGCCGCAATCTCCGTTGCGGGAAGTATCCCGACGGAGGAAGGATACCGCGCCAAGCCTATAAGAAGACCCCCCGAGTGTGTGTGCAGAGACCGAAAAAAAGAGAGAGAACAGACCCCCCAAGGAGAGCCATCGAGAGACCGAGAGGAGGAGAAGAGAAAGAGGACTTACCGGAGTCGCCTTCCCCTTGCCGTCGCTCGGAACCACCTCAAGCTCGTCTGTCCAGAAGCCACAGCCGTTGGAAGCCCCTCTGCAGAGGCTCGCCGTCGCTGGAAGTACCTCCGAGAGCCGCCGCTTCCGTCGCCGGACCCCCGTCCGGGAGCTTCCTCTGCCGGAGTCCCCTCCGCCAAAGCCTCCGCCGGTAAGACCCAGCGCCGCCGTTAAAGTCTGCAATCTGGGAATTGGTCTGGTTTTCGGGAGTTTCAAAGTTTGAATGCTACATTTCTGAAATTTGAAACATACAGCAAAACTGAAATTAAAATAAAAATCTGAACTTTGCAGGGGGGGCCGAGGGCTGTAAACAGGTTTCTGCACAAGGTAAAAACCGAAATCTGAAATTTGAATCTGAAGTCTGAATTCAATCCACTTAAAAATCTGTAATCTGAACTTAAACCCACATAAAAAATCTGAAATTTGAGAATTGAGGTGCAGAATCCACATAAATCTGAAATCTGCAGGGGAGCCGAACACTAAATCTGAAAATTGAAGCTTCACCAAAAATCTGAATTTCACATTTTTCTGAAATCTGAAACATACAACAAAAAAAACTGAAATAAGATATGGGGTTTTAAAATCTGAAGCATATGTAAAATCTGGAGTCTGGACCTGAAAATTTTGGAATCTGAGTTGAGATCCGGAATTTGGAACAGAATCTGAATTCAGAATCTGAACTTCACATTTAGAAATAAAAATCTGAACTTTACTCAGGTAACAAACAGAAAATTCTGAAAGTGAACCTAAGCTGAAATTGGAGAATCAGAAACCCCAATCCGCAAATTTTCAACTTGTCCCAAATACCATCTTCAACAAAAATCAAATGACAAGCCAATTTCACAGGTCGAACATTAAAGCAAATTAACCTTAAACTAAAACAAACCAAACTCAAAATCAAACAGTAAATAAACTGTCCCAAACTTAAACCAAATCAACCCAATTCAAACTTAAATCAATAACCCAAATCAGGTCATAAAATCCATAATTCCAGAAACTGTCAAATTCATTCAACCCAAATCAATCAAATCAGAAATCTGTAAGAAAATCTGAAGATCCCAATTAAACTCCCAAACCAGAAAGATCAACAAATTGTAAATCATTAAATCTTAATGCAGAACATTAAACCAAATTGAGAACAAATCTGTTAAAAGAAATTTCAAGTTCAAAACAATCTGTCAAATTCAATTTCAATTAACTAAATTCAAGTGAATTCTAATAAAATAGAATTTAACTCAAATCAAATTAAATAATTCACCGAACACATGCCCAAATAAAATCCACCAGGTTCAGAACAAATTCAATCAAATTCAAACTCAATCAAATTAACTCAAATACAAATTAAATCAAAATCAGACTCAATAAAATAAATCCAAATCAATCAAAACAAAATTCAAATTCAACTCCAATCAAACTAAATTTAAATAAATCAACCCCAACAAAATTCACTTCAAACAAAAAATCAAACAATAAACAAATCAAATCAAAATCAAATCAAGTTTAAAATCAATCAACAAATTCAAATTGAACCAAACTTAAATAAAATGAACAAATCAAATTTCAACCCAAATTAAAAGCAATTCAACCAATTAAATTCAACTCAAACTAAATTCAACTCAAATGAAATTCAAACCAACAAATTTAATTCAACCAATTCAATTCAAATCAAATACAAATTAAGATTGAGTGCTTGCATTCCATCAAATTTCATGGGATTGTTTTCTCCTATGTCCATATGTGTGTGAATGTTTATTTATTTTTGTGGATGCATGTTTTCTATTCCCAATGGATTGCTATGACGTTTAATCAAGGGTATTCGAGTTATCTCGATGTAATTAACGTCGGATCTTCGCACCATCCGACGGGGAGAGGTCAAAACAAATTTTCAAAGAACCTAACAACCTCAACATATGATTTCGACCCTAGTTAGTACTTTTATGGAATACCATCTATTTTCCTAAGAAGTCAATACTAAGGTCTAACCAAATCAAATCCAAATTCAAAAGGAAAATGAATTTCCAAAACAGAAAGAACCAATCTTTTGAGATTTTTGAGGTTACATCAGTGTATCAAGGGTATAATGAAAAGTTGTACTCTTATATCTCAGTGCATACCATCTAATTGTTTTGTTTTACGATTCAAACGATTAACGTATTTTAATTATCTTCTAACATACAATAATATCATGCAATTATGGTTTACAAAATCAGTCGAATCAGATCGAGATCGGCAGATTTCGAAATCAAATCGGCTGGCTTCAATTTGATTTCCACTTAGAGGAACGATTCATAAATTATTCCCGATGGAATTAGTTTGAATAGGCCATCAATTGAAATTAGGCAGAATTTGCCATAATCAGAATCAAAATCTTTTATTTTTTAAAATAAATATTGATTTTGAATCAAATTTCTTCCAAAAAAATCAGCTAATTCTGACCAATTTGATCTGAATTGGTGCCCATCAATTCCAATTCTGATTTTGCCATCTCGGATCAAATCGATACCCACCGATTTTGATTTTGATTCCAATTTTGTCATCCATGCATGATGCTGTTTAGTGGATGGATCATGACAAAGCACAAAGTAATGAAGATTTGGTAGAACGTTGCAATAAGAGTCTTAAGTCAAACCACATCGGCTTTGGGATATGAAAGAAATTTGTCAATGTTTAGTTTTATTCATACAAAGCAGAGAAATCGGCTGATGTCAAGAAGACTAGTGCAATTGGTGTAAAGAATTTGGAAAGGATGAGGGACAAGTAGAAGGGGAAATAAAAGTGGAGAGAGAAAACATCTGCACAGCAATGTGAGACAGTGACTATATAAGAATCCGACATCGATTTGGAAATCTTCGACGAGCAAAATCTGTTGCAAGCTTGGGTGGATGATCAAGAAGGATTATATGAACTTTGAGTTCAACCCAAAAGATCAAGAATGAGCTTAAAGAGAATTCGATGACATATCTCTATCTGCAGAATTTCATATCCCTTCTTCAGTGGCTAAAAGACAAAAGATCGAAAAGTTTTTCCTCAAGGTAGGAAATCAAAGGGTAATGGTAAACATGTTGTTACTGATCCATTGGACATTGAATATCATGAAACTGACAGTGAGGGACAAAAAACATGTTGGAGTAAGCATCCAAATTCAATATCAAACATTTTAGACTTCAAAGAGTAATAATGATGGAGCATTGGAAGTGAAAAGAAGCACGATTGTTCCAAGGAGGTCAATAAATCCATGGATATATTTTACAATGATGCAATTCACCGGAGAGGAACAAAACACACATGTGACGTAAGATATTGATCATGGTGTGCAATCACAAGGTGATCAAGATCAGCACATACAATGGGGCAGTGGTCAATATTGCGAACAATCTTATGGAGTTGATTTATCTTAAAACTCTTGACTTTCTACATATCACCAAGAAAATTTTAGGATGACTCAACTTACTTATGAATCCTTATTGAACATTTTCATACACTCCTCGTATGATAGTAATAGTGTATTTTTCAGATCTTATTCTACGATGATTGTACAAGATAGTGACAAGTATACTCATCAGGTATAATGTTCAACGTTATGTATTCTTTTCAAATGTAATAGATAGAGTATATAAATTATGCAGAAGAACAACAAAATGTAAGTTGTGAATAGAAATGAATGGAACTTTTTCTAGTCTTATTCCATATTTTTCTGAATTTTTTATATTTTTTGCATTTTTATATTTTTTTTATTTTAAAAAACATTTTATCTGGTCGTACCAAGTCTATTTTAGGCAAGACCAACCCCAGCCCTGCCTCGACCCTTCATTCCTTATGAGAAATATTATGAAGTATATCTTTCTTGCCAAAAACACAGCGAAAAATTATTAAAATGGCAAATAGTTTTGAAATAGTAAATTTCTCTGATCGGAGCAAAACTAAATAGAGAACCTGATCAATCCAAAGGGAAAAAACCTTATCTACATAGTAACAACCTTATTGCAAGTTGGAAATATGGTAAGCTAGAGATCTACAAATAAAAATTAAAGTTTTCTAATCATATGGCAGGCGTAGGCACAGAAAATGTGTTCAACATGATACTTCGTCATATTTGCTTACATTTAAAAATCAATTATAGGAAACAACAAGGTTGCACCCAACTGCCACACTATCATCTGACCAAGTGTGCATATTTTGTGGAGTACACGAGATACAAAAGAATAAAATGACTAAACTTCACTGATAAACACTCTTCACGAATGGCAGTTAGATGCTGATTAATATCCAAAAGGTCATTCCACTGTCATGAAAAAAATGTCCAGCTAGACAGACTATAACCAACGTACATTTTCCACTGCAAACCACAAAATACAACCGGATAAGTACATTGGGTAGGTCACACTAGTGTTCATCTCTGAATCTCCAGTAGCTACATTAGGTTAACATTTTCATGTGTAATATTTTAGGAGCAAACGAAGTGGCAGTTATTTGGTGATGGGGCCTTGATAATCTCATAGATAGACATTTTTCATATCCTCCGACTGAAACGAACCAGAACAAGAAACATGTTGCAAGATGAATGTCTTATTAGCTTCATAAACTAAAAAACGAAAGTATAAAAAATATGAATAACTATGTAAACAAGAATAAGATTTAGTTTGCACTTATTTATCAGTCTCTCTTAATAAGATAAAAAGAAAGTCAGCATTTAAGCATTACGGAAGAAGCTAAAGAAACTATGTTTACCAAGGGAGTTGATGAAACAGGACATTGAGGAAGTCAAGCAAATGTCATTAGGTCCTGAGCCTGAATACAAAGAGTGGAGATGATCAATGGAATACTCTCACCAACTTTTGCAGAAGAATTGTTGTCTAATTCTAGGTAGTCAATTCCATTATTTATGAAGTTTAAATTGATAATTTTCACGTCTAAGTTTCAACTAGACATAAAAAGTAAAGACATCTTGCCAGCTATTTGCACGTTGACTTAACCGTCTTAGGGTAAATTCTGTTTATAAAACTACACTCGAAGAGAAGGTTCTCAAATATGTAATCCAAGTTTACCTTTGTTTGTTTTACTAATACACGTTTAATCTGGTTTAAGTAAATACAACTTATCTCCAAAATCAGGGATAATGTCAAGGATAAATCATCCCATGGAATCTATAGGATAAAATTAGGATTTGAGGATGCGCTACCCTCCCTTAACCCTCCCCAAATGCGACGCCTCCTCGTGAGGCTCCTTTTCTCTCAGTGATGGTGCGCAGCGGCGCTGCCTCTTTTATCAAAATAGTGGTGCACCTTCTGTCTTCCAGTTACACGGCAATGGCACGAACACCATGGTGGCTAGCCTCCATCTTCCTCCATGACTCCGGCTTCTTCCTTTGTGCTCCGGCATCGTCTTTTCTTCTTCTATGACTCAGTCAGTGTCTCTTCTTCCTCCATGGCTCCAATGGCATCTCTTCTTCCTCCGTGGCTCTGACCATCATCTTCTTCCCCTGCAGCTCCAGCAACCGGCATCTTATCTTTTCTTCCTAGCTGGTCTGGCATCATTTCTTTTGCCTCAATAGGATATCGAGGAGGGCACATGTTGTCGCCAGCACTTCTTTGATGAATGGATTGAGCACAAGTTGCTGGGGAAGGAACTTTGTGCTATCTTGCATGTGTTCAATGGCTCTTCTGTTTCTGAATTCCAGTGAGATTCATTTATCGTGCTTTTATGTCGACTACTTCTCTTAACAAGGGGACAATGTTTTTACCTGTTGAGCGAGCGAATGACATTATCTTTGGGAAAAGAGTTCATAGACATGTTTCTCTTCCAAATTTCAGGGGATACTTCATGTAGAAGCTAGAGCCGTGAAGCTGTCTATAAGGTCTTTTTGTTGTTTTTTTTCTTCCTACTTACAAAAGCCACCTTGGGTTTCTAAAGAAACTGGGATCACTCGAAAGGCTTGTCATGTGTTTCTTGTCAAACTTGTTTATCGCCAGCCTCATTCTGCAACCTGATGATGAAACTGTGAGCGTGATTTTTCCAAAGTTTATTATGATACACTTTGTAAACTATGATACACTCTTAGTAAACTACATCTAGAGACGTCTAGTTAAATTTATTTTTTTCACTTCCTTCCTAGCTTGACCTTTGAATGTAGCTTGTGATGTTTGGATTCAGGTTAATAGTTCACCGAGGAATTGCAGACTGCAGTGTGTTGAGATCAGGAAAAGTTGACAATTGATGTTGTTGCCTTCTTCTAATTTTGTATCACAAACATTTATGTTCAGATTCAGTTCTATGATGTGATGTTAATCTTATGTACTCAGAGATTAGGAGGATTGGCAAATGTGATTGTTTTACTCTTCTAATTTTATAACACGAAATGTTGTGTTTCAATCGAGTTTAATGGTATTGTTACAGTTAAGAATCATTAAGCGTTAATCACTGAAACTTGTGTATTTTCTAATTGTATGTCGACAAATAGTAGTTGTCTAGTTATATGCTATCATGACAAACCTGACTTGATCTGATCTTAATTATGGGGTGTTTGGTTGCAAGAGTAATTGAGTTTCTGTTAGAAATATTTTTTTTGCAACAAAATTTGTCAACAACTATTTTGCATTCATTATAAAATATTTATTTTTGTAGAGATTGTCTACAAAAAAAAAAGATGAAACTTTTTGTTTGTTGTAGCCCCCCATTTTTAAATGTTATATATGGTCTTTACTCTGTTTCGTTATCATGCCTCAGCAAAGATCAAATATGTCTTTAGCTATCTTTTTACTTTATTTAAATATATATATATTTATCATTAAAATATATAAAATGTTTATGCAACCAACCACTCCATCAGGATGGAATTGGGCTAGTCTGATTGAGATGACCCCTGGGTGATGTGAAGTACCGTACAACGTCTTGTTCACATAGAAGTTTGAGATTTTTCGGAATATCTCGTAAAACATCTAATATTTAATCCAAAACGACGTCTGAATACATCTCTTAAATCTTACAAATTAAATAAAATGTTTTTTTATTAAGTATAAATTTTTGATTCTCTTTTTAAAAAATTAAAATAATAGATTATGTGGGAAATTATCATTTTAAAATTTAAAACCACGTCAGATAGCATATCACCTTAAATTCATTCTACCCGTTGAGATCATCTATTTGCGATTAGGTTGACTTATTTAAAGTTGTATTCGGTTAGTATAAAAAAAAACAATCTTTAGAATCCCTCACAAGAAGCAATATTCCTATCAAAGTGCACCTTTTTTATTTTTTATTCTTAAATTGTTTCAAGATATTTTCTCTATATAATTCCTTCCTCCAAAGCTTACGTGCACTCAAGTACAAGCTGTCGTCAGCTTTCCCGAAAGAACTGTTGCACGGTAGCCGGTTTTACGAGGAAACAAATGGGGTTGACGCGATTTTCCCAAGGCCATGTCCGCTTGTGGTGTAGACCGAATCGGAAATTGTGGAATTTCATTTTGATAAAAATTAATGAATCTAAAATTTACTTTTATATTTTATAAGTTATTAAAATCGGATGTTAAATCCGTTCATTCTGCTTCTATTCAACTAATCTCAATATACAATAATAAATTAAATTAAATTAAATTAAATTAATCATAAAAACAATATATAAAATAATAAAATATAAGATTTTAAAAATATTACATCGCAATTTAGTAATTACATATATTATTATTTTTTGAATTAAAATTAATATTTAATATATATTTCAAAAATTATTAATTTCGATTTCAATTTCGATGACAAACCAGAATCAAATCAAAGTTGAAACATAGTGGTTCCAAAATATATTATTAAAAATATTTTATAATGATATATTCGACGTATAATAACTAGAAAAAATAGTCAATTTAAAGTTTTTATTTTTTAAAACTCTAATTAAATTAAGCTTTGAGGTATAAAGTTGTAGAGAACGATTTACAATTGTATAGGTTGCTTAAAATATTTTCTTAAAATGAGTTATGGATAGCTAAAAAATAAAATAGGAATTTCATGAAAAAGAATTACACCTAACCAGGTGGTGGATTGTGTTTGCAATTTGGTTGGAAAAATCATTTCTTAGAAAACGTTTTACTCTATTTTAATTTTACATGAATTCAAATGGTCTCTCGCAGAGATGTTTGATAAAAGATTAATTTGTATTCTCTAAATTTTGGGACTAAATCAGATTTATCTTGTCAATAATTTGGTGCCAAAAGGACCTGAGAGTATATCCGTAAAATAAAATAAAATTTTTTTGTTCTCAGTCAGTAGGTCCGTGAACAAGTCATACTCGGCAGCAGAATTACTAGAATTCGATTTCGATTTCGATAAGCGTTAAAAAATTCTGATTCTGATTCCAATAATTTTAGAATCACTGTGTTCTGATTTCGATCCAATTATAATTTCATTATCGAATTGAAACCGAAATTTGATAATTTCTAAAACATATATTAAATATTAATTTTTATTCAAAAATAAGTTAATAATTCACATATAATTATTAAATTTTGATATAATATTTTTAAAATTTTATTTTTATCATTTTATATATTATATATTTTATTTTATTTTATTTTATTTTATTTTTATATATATATTTTTATTAAAATCAGATGGAAAGGGAATCAATTGATTCCGATTTTGATTCTGATAATTTACTGAAATATCCGATTCCGACAGTCCAAACTCATTAATTTTTATTAAAATTAAATAAAAATATCAAAATATCAGATTTTATTTATAGCTCGAGAGAAAACTTAGGTGGCATTTGATTAGACTTAATCTAAAAATCTAACCTCTTAATTTCACCTCTAATATCTTAACATGTGGTAAAAAAGTACTTGACTTTATTAAGATATAAGTGAAAAGGATGTTTGATAAAACATCTAAATCAACATCTAATTAGACTAAATTTACATTAAACTTTTGGATCACATGTGCACGTGTTCATAAAAATATAAATTTTTTAAAATTTGAACGTAACATTTAAAATTTATTATATAACGAGTCAAAAATATTTTAATAATTTTTATTATAAAAATTATATTATAGTAAAAACCTAATAGAATGAGTACTACCTAGACAAGTGCTAAATATATACTAATTTAATATATATAATATTTACACGGAACATTATGAGAAAAACATAAACTTAAATAAATAAATATATATATATAAATATATGTTTTCTCAAACGAATTTAACGATATACATTTTTATTAACGAGTTAGGTAATAAAGTTTGTATCACTAATAAAATTTGATATATTGTGTTTAGATTTTTATTTCTCTTTTTAACATACATATATCTTACTTAAATAATTTTAATATTTTAAACTTATTCTAAATAAAAGAATAAGGTGACAATTTGATTTAGTTTAATTTGAAAATTTAAACTATTAATTTCAAATTTATTTTTTAAATAAGTAGTAAAAATATTTAATTTTATATAAGTGATTATTTTGTTTGACACCATTTTTTGGTAATAATCATAAAATAATTTTTAATAAATTTTATTGTAAAATCATATGTTTATATCAAAATTTTTAATTTATTATTCGATCATTTTTATTAAAAATAAATTAAATTAAATTTTAAAGCAAATATGTACATAAGGCGTAACACCATCGTTGGATTTGAATATTTAAATAAAAAAAGTTAATCACTCGCGTGCATTCATGGATGTTTTTGCACGTACTCTGTGAGCAGGGAAACGTCTAAATTAAACAAAGTTATATGTGAACTGCTCAGACCATTTTTCATATATCAGATGTTCAGTCAGAACTTAGCTCAGACATTTTATTAAACACTTTGAATAATTTGATGTCTGACCGAATCAGACATAAGAGGCTTGTTAAGTGTCATCAAACGGACCCTTAAAAAAGCAATGTCCATTGGATCCAAAGAAAATCGAATCAGACCCAAGGATTTGAGGCTACAAGGACAAACCACTTAAAAGCGTGGGTATCATTATAAATCTATACTTTTACGTGTGTCGTCGATAAATATTCAACGATATTTGCATTAGATGCCAAAAGAGGCGCCGAAGCTTGAAGATCCTTGTCCTGCCGAGGAATATAAAAACGCGCGGTCGTTGTACGTCTGCGACCGTCTGGAAGCCCACCTGTTCCGACTCGCCCGAGCTGGAGAAAGAAGGCGCAGCAAGCGAGATTTCTCACCCTGGCAGCGAAGTCTTCCTGCCGAGAAAGGCAGAACTCCTGCTCACATTTCGGCCAGATCTTGTCGTCGGCGGCGCCTCGGCGCTCTGTTGGAGGTTCGTCGTCGGGTTCGTATTCGCGATTCAAAGTTCGTCTTTCCTGCTGTGCTACCCGTGATTTCCCGTCCTTTTCTGATGGGTGATGTGCTCGGGGCGAATTTATTTGAATGATGTGTCGGATGCGTGCTGAGCGCTCATTCCGTCGCCCAATTTGATTGGGAAAAGTGATATTGTGACACGTTCAGGAAACGTTTCGGATAGGGAATGTTCGGTGGTCGATTGTTCTCGCCTGATTTTTTAAGGCTTTAGCGGTGGCTTTTTCGTTGTATGCCGTCAGAAATTTTCTGGCTTGATGTTCGGTAATGGAAGCACTCGAGTTCCTTAAACGGGATGCTAATTATTAATGTTGGTTAACGGGTTTATTTCTTTTGATGATAATGCATACTGGAAATTTACTTTAAGGAACTGAAACACGAAGATTTGGATTCAATTCACGGTACGCACTTAGATAAAATAGGACGGACTTTATGGAGAAGGATGTGTGTTGAGAAGTACAGCCATTTCTCTTCTTTCGGCTTCGGGACAGTCATTTCATTGAATACTCATACTTTTCACGTATCCTTGCTTTCTGTTTAGAGTTTTTGGCACGAGCGCCATAGAAGAGTGCAATAGTACGTAAAACCTTTTTATTCCACTGCGTGCAATGTTGTCTGTCAGTTCTGCGTTCTTCATGTTTGGAGTTAGTTCCCAGTTCGAGAACTTGTTGGCCCATGTTTTTTGTCCTTGCGTTGTTTAAGTTCCAATTTCTCTGCTTGAGTAAACACTTTGTAAACCGCAGATTTTGCTTCAGTCAACTTGAGAAGTGGTGTCCTCAGAATTCTTTTCTTGTTACCTTATTGTGTGCTGAATTAGACATTTTTAGTGAAGTTGATGACCTTTTGCCTTCCTTCTTACTGGGCTTCTACTGGTGTTCTCACGTTGGAGCTCATTATCTGGTGATTACAGGATCCTATCTAGCTATTACTTTGTGGCTGACGGAGGCTTGTGAAATTGAGGATGTCTACAGGTGCATATGACTACGGGCAAGAATCAATCTATTTTCGTTTTCTTTTTGACAGACTTTAATTGCCATTGACCAGAAATTGATAAGGAGAAGTTCATTAGTGTGTAGATGGACTGCTTCTTTACTTAGTTGGCACCTAATCGACTCTTTGTTTTGGTGTAATGAGATACCATAGACTAGTAGAAACCTTCGTATCTGTGCTAATTATGCATTATTTTTCCTATTTTTTTGCTACGCTTAATTCTGTTAGGATAAAGTTGAGAGACAAAACTTGAGAGAGTATTATTATTTATTTTGAAATTAGTAAAACTTCTATGTGGTGAACAAGATTTGAGGATGTTACCGTCTAAAGAATGTTACACTCGGGAATGGACGCCATTGGGAAGTGCTATCTTAGGTATATAGTTGTCAAAGCAGGCGCTTAGGCGCACTTCACACTTTTGCCAGGGCACTTGAGCTAGGCACCCAAGTCTTTATACATGACATAAAAAGAAATTCTTTAAGGGGTTTTACAACCCCCCTAGAGGCACTGCACCGTTGCCCCCTTGGCCCTCGTGACCTAACCACGTAGGTCAATCTACAATTTGTGGATGCCTATTTAATGATACTGTAATCATATTAATATATTTTACTATTCACTTATACTATCACATCTATTTAAGATTTTTTAATTATAAATATATGTTATATGCTTAAACTTTATAAAGTTCTCTCTTTTCTCTCCCTCTTATTTAGCTTATCAAGATTAATTCTTTTTCAAAAAATATATACCTACACATACATAATTACGTAAATAAAATCAGATTTACATGTATGTACAGATAAACATACACATTCAATTATAATATACAAATATAATTATATTTATGTATATTTGTTTGCATGTGTACATATATTTTATTAACCATGGAAGACCATGTCATCACTGGGCTGGGCCAGATTGGGGGACCCGGTCAGAATTTTACCTACCCAGTGGTGACCTGCTCAAGCCGACCCGATGAGCGGCCCATGACCCGGCTTCGGGTCGTGTGACCCAGCGACCTGGTCGGCCAATCAGTTCGGGTCGCTTGAACGGTCATCGTTAGCCGCTTGCTAACAATTTTATGACCATTACCAACGATGGAGGGGGGGAGAGGCCACTCCCCTCGAGGTCCTATTTAAGGTCCCCTCCACCCTCCCCTTCCACCCTACCCCTCTCACTCACTCTCTTTCCTTCTCTCTCTTGCTCTCTTGCTTTCTAAGCTCTCTTGCTCGTGCTAATCTTTTTAGTGTTCATCAATAAATAGTTAGTGCTAGTTATTTTAAGTGTTCAAGTCTTGTTTTTTTAATTGTCTTACTTCTTTCATGTCCTTAATAATTTTGGAAGTATTTTACTTAGTTTCTTAAATTTTAATATTTGATAATTGATATGTCTGTTATAAACCATGAGAGATCCGTTCAAGAAAGAATGACCCGGCTTAGTTCTATTGCATGGTGATCTCAATGGAGTAAATAAAAATGAAATATAAGTATTGCCATAAAATTATTTATGGCAAAACTTATTGGTTAAAACATCATCTTGCCAATATCAAGGAGGATGTGACACCATGCACACGGACTCTGCCTGAGATACGAACGCAATTCTGAACTCGTCTATAAAGTTTGGAAAGATCAAACGGAGCTTCTAAGGGATATAAGGACACCGTTCGTGAAGAAATTGTAAAATCAACTAGGCATTCGATACATATATATGATACTAGACTAGAACGCTTGGAAGTCACTCAATATGAAGGTTTCGACAATGGTACGTAATACGTAATCTTTTTTAATTCATATCAATGTTAATTTATGTATATAATGCAAGGTGTTTAATTATTATTTTACAATACAAACAAATGAGTCAACACGAGCGATGGAGGCAAGTCAAAGTCATTTACTAACAAAGACATGTATTGACATACCAGCTGATTTATGGGTCAAAGAAGCGAGAGTGGACAGAGAAGTGGGAGAGGATCAAACCCACTAGAAGGCGAATGTCCATGATCTCATACAAGATGACGACCGCGCAATGGGTCTTGTTGATCCCGTCATTGCATGACCACGTAAAAGACAAACAATCATCAACACGAAAATGAAAAATTTAAAATTATGCAAGGAGAAAATCTGCTGGGCGACTTCCAGATAATTCATAGTAGCATATTGGCAAACGCTGTAAAGGGGTCTTACTACGAGTTGATAATTGACACTATAGCCAACGTTGGTAGAGGAGTGTCAGGACTAACACCAAAAGAGATATACAACATGTATATACCAATAGAGGCTCAATGCATTCATGAATATGTAAAGTCCTTCAAATGTATTTAGGATGAACGAGGATGCACATTGATGACGAACAGTTGAATATGTTAGTCTCATTTAAATTTAACACCTTTAAGTCTACAAGTATTTGTCCATTTTAAATTTAGAACTAATACATTATCTTCTTCTTAATATGTATAACTAGGAAGATGATAATCAATTTCTTAGTCTACTGTCAAACTGGGACTATATCTCTGAAAGTTTGTGGATACATCCGGACAGTTAAAGAATGTCAACTATCTCTTTGAATTAATTGATGGTGTAGTTGAAGAGATAAGAAAGGATCGAGTTATCCAAGTGGTGATGGACAATGCAGCAGCTTATAAACCCACCGGACAACTGTTGACAATTAAGAGATCAAAATTATATTGGGTCCCATGTTTTGCTCATTCATTGGATTTAATGTTAGAGGACATTTGTAAGAATTCTCAAATACAACGAGTAGTTACCTAATGCATTTTATCATTCATATATAACCACAACTTCATCTTTAACCTAATGAGGGAGCACATGAAGAGTTGAAAGCTCCTACAGCCCGGGCCAACCCAGTTCACTTCTCACTATATTTCTTTAGAGATCATTTTTCAACATAGGTGTATCCTTAGCTAAATGATACTTTCGCTGAGATGGGATAGTTGGATTGTAGGGGCTAGTCCATCAAATAAGTGGAAAGGGAAGAAGGTAGAGGTGACCTTAGAGAGTGGAGATTTTTGTTGACTTGTAAAGAAAACACTTGAGATAGTGGGACTATTAGGTCCTTTGAATAGTAAATGGAGACAAGAAAGTCGACACGGGGTACTTGTACGATGCACTTGAGTGGGCCAAGGAAGATATATTGAAGAAGGTCTCAGACTTTGACAAGTAGTGGAATATCATTAACAGTCGATGAGAGAGAACATTGTATCATCCCATACATGTAGTAGGTATGTTGTTTTCGATTAAGTTGAATGTTATATCAATTAAATTCTTTTGTTTATTCTCAATATTGGCAATGATCTTTTTAATTACAATATTCAAGTCACTTTTTCAACTCAAGGTATTGTTATAGTCCAATCATCAAGCTCATCAATGAATTTTTAGAGAGCGCGAAGGATGTCGTTCATCGGATGCTAGATGATGATGATTGCACAATTATAGTAACAAATAATATGCATGACTACAAAATGAGGCTATTCCACTTTAAAACAACAAGAGTGCAATGAGCAGTTATACTTTTTTAGTCTCGATATATATAATCCGATTATTTCTTTTTCAATTTAGATTATAATCCAATCTTCAATTATGTTCTAACATATAATTTCATAAAGCGACTAGTCGATGGATCACGATAGGACATCGGGATACGAAGATTTAGTCAATGTTGCAATACGAGTCCTAAGTCAAATCACATTGGCTTCAAGTTACGAAAGAAATTGGTTGACATTCAGCCTTATTCATACAAAGTCACAAAGTAAAGAAATAGGCTAATATCAAAGTGACTTGAGAACTTGGTCTATTGCCATTACAACTTGAGATTAAAGTTAAAGAATTTGCAGAAGATGAGAGACAACCAAAATGACGAATAAAGGTGGATAGAAGATGCAAGTGGAAGACAAACTGAGACGGTCATAGTACAAGAAGCTGATGTCAATTTAGAGGACATCTTCTAAGAGCAAAATCTTTTGCAAGCTTAGGTCAATGATCAAGAAAGGATGAGTGAACTAGAGTTTAATCCGGAAGATCAAGAATGGGCTCAAGGACAACTAGACAATGTTCCTTTATTTGATGAATTATGGATCCCTCTTTCACTGGAAAAGTGACAGAATACTAGAAAATATTCTCATCAACGAAGGGGTAAAGGTAAACAATTTTGACTTATCTCTTGATATTGCTGATGCGGAGCCGATTGATGAGACTCGAGAAGACACAACAGAATCAAACATTCGGGTGCAATATCAAACATTCAAGGATTCTTCGTCAAAGAACAGTGATGATGGAGCAAGGGATGAAGAATGCAGAGGCACCACCATCAGCACCGCAGAAAATGGAAGGGGGAGTACAGTTCTGAAGACGTATGCTCCGCAACACTTCACTAAAGAGGAGTATTTCACACCTGTCATGCAAGATCACGACCACAGAGTGAGGCAACAACATGAAGATGGAGGAGCCAGATAGACACATGGGGTGGACTTCCACACTATCAGTATGGATTTGAATCATCCCAAAATTCTTGGTGTCCTACATATCACCAAGAAGAATATGGGATGTTTCAATCATCATATGGATCATCATATGATAGTTCCATACGGTCCACATATGATAGTTATAGTAGATCTTTTACATCATATCATTTTCTTCCACAATGTCACGAGGAGTGTACATGCAATATGTGAAGTAACAATACAATGTAACATTTGAGTGAAAATTGAATGAAATATTTTTCTAGTCATATTTCCCAAATTTTAATTTTTTTTGAATATTTTCTTAATTTTGTTGCATTTTTCTATTTTTTTAACATGTTTTTAAAATAAATAAAATTGACTCGGTCTGACCAGGATGGGTTGGGAGCTGACCAACCTAGAACCAACCCCAAACCGGTCTTCCTTGCTATTAACATCTAATTATCTATATATGATTATGTATATATATACACACATATGTATATACATATATATATAAATATCTAATGTTACCGTCTTGAAAGTCTAAGTAGCCGCCTTGTCACCTAAGTGGAACTAGCACTCTTGAACTACTCAAGTGTCTTGTCACCTTGACAACTATAAAAAATAATATGATTGATTGTATTCTTTAATTAAGGATACAGTAGAAAATGATGTCTAATGTCGCTCTGGAAACTTTGTTTTCTCAGCTTCAAAAAATATCTTTTAGTTTTTTTTTTACCATCCTAGCTTCACTTTGATCGAGCTTCATGCCAACCATCACCTCATGCTGGCCAAACTTAATAATTAAAGGGATATGCTTGATTTCAATAACGATTATTTGTTTAAACAGCTAACAGGCCCCTTTTGGAGTATTTCTTGTACATGTCCTGAAACTAACTCTTCTCTTTGTTTAAACAGTCAACAGGAGATTAAAAGATTTGCTGCAAAAAAGTGAAAATCGCATTTGTGCAGATTGTGGTGCTCCTGATCCGAAATGGGCGTAAGTTTCAGAGATATTTCTATCACCGCATATCTTTCTTATCTGCAACTATAAATTGGACATTTCTTTTGTATAAAACAGTGAACCAGTGTTATATTTTTCTTGCTTTCACAAGTTCTGCAATTGATATTTGCCTGAAGCTAATGAGTTTATTTAACTTTATGATGGGGATCCGATCCGGTCCATTTTGGGGTCTATTTGTATTTACGTCCATTTGGACATATTTGTAATTATTTGAAGTCTTTTAAGTCCATGTCTTTTATTTTTCGTCCATGTATGTAAATAGTCCTTTGTGGTGTCTTATTTGTAATAGGCTCCTCTATTTAAGAGGGCACATTGTTGGAATGAAGAGAGAGAAGTTATAGTGTCAATTTTTGGAACCCTAGGGGCTGCCCCTTGTGCTGGGGCGCTGCCCCTTCCCCTTCACCCTCTCCACGATGGAGGTCTTCCGACCCCACCTCCGGTGCAGACCGGTCTCTTCGCAACCCTCCGGCGTGGGTGCCTTCTCCTTCTCCTCCGTCCAGCGGCCTCCGAGCCATTCTTGCCTGTGGGAACCTCGGGAATCATTTTTGATTCTTGGAAATTGTGTTTAAAAGATTTGTTTTTGAATGTTGAAAATATCATACCTGAATTTTCTAGTAAAATAGGTGATAGACCATAAAAACTACTAGATAGTCCAGGTGATATTAGAAGAGTATAGAACCGAGGTTCGGGTTCTGTGAAAATATTTTTTGACCTCTCCCCATCGGATGGTGCGAATATCCGATGTTCATTTACATCGAGCAAACACTCGAACACCCTTGATTAACTGCCATAGCGATCTTGTTTGACGAGAGCGTGCACATCCACAACATATAAAGAACACAAAGGGCCCCGGCCTTTTAGGCCCGATGAGATACAAACAAGTTTTATTAGATTTTGTTTGAAGTTGATTTATGTTTGATTTATGAATTGATTTTGATGTGGTTTGAAATGTTGATTTCAGATTTCAATTTGACTTAGATTTGGATGTTAAGTGTTTTGAGCCTGTTTGGTTTGTTTGGTTTGTTTTACTTTAATTGGTTGAAGTTTATTTTATTTTTTGTTTGAACTTGATATTTTAGATGTGTTTATCAATTTTGACTTGTTTAAGTTTAATTGACAATGTGTTTAGTCATTTTCATGTGATTTTCTCATGTCGGTTGGTGTTTTCATACCAATTCGGGTGTGTTTGGTATGTTTTAAATATTTTGAAGTTTGGTTTAAAGTGATTAAACTTTGAACTTCTAAATTAGACATGTTTTAAGATGAATTTCAGATGCATTAATGTTTTCTTCATATGTTCTTTTCAATTGGTTGTGAATTATTTGATTTGCACTTGTTTATGAAATTAAATTCCAATGGATTAAGTTTATTGAATCAATTCTTCCAGATTGTATTAAATCTGATTTTTGTTGAATGTTAAAGCTTTAATGATCTGTTTTAAACATGTTTTAAGATTAATTTGAATGTATTTTCAGATTTAATTAAGTTAACTTCAGATTTGTTTAACTCTTGTTCGGTTTGCATCACATCCGGTCTGTCGGGCTAGTGTTGATGCCCAGTCACATGCAATCAACTCGGCACTTGGAATGTTCATTGAATATTCATGTTCATGCTGGTGTACATCAGATGTGGCAGTTCATATGCCATGAATAATGCTCGTCGAAGTGCAAATGTGTGAATGTCCTTCCCTTGTTGTAAAACCCACTTGATTGAGAAAATTTTGGCAGCATGCCGCCTTATTTTCCAATCGGTGTGGAATTTTACCCGTCCTACAAGGCATAGTCATTTGACTTTCCAAGTAGTGGGAATGGTCCTTCTGCAGTGGGAAGCGTGTCCCATGCCTACGCCCGGGTCAACATACCGGATACGGGTCCGGGCTAGCTGCCCAAGGTGGAGCGCCCACGTGGTGGTGCTAACTCCTTATTTAATTTTGGCATCTCGCCCTCAGATTTAGTTAAGTGTGCTTTTTAAATGTCCAAGGCCCAATGGGCCAGCTTCATCAGCACAATGGGCTGGTCTTCATGTCTCATGGCCTGAGAAGGCCGGCTTCATACCATGTCGGCCCGGTTGGCCCAATCTTGAGCTTCATGGGCCCGGGCGGCCTGCTTTGAGCTTCATGACCCAATGGGCCTGATTTGCACCTCCATGGCCTGATTGACCTGATTTGCACTCCATTTTGCACCTTGACATCTTGCGTCGTAGCGGCGGAGTAGGTTAGCCTCGGAGGGGCTGGAATGGGTTGGCTAAGGTCTTGTTTAGGTGCGCTTTTGGTAGGGCTGCACAAGGGCGAGGTTTAGGTGTGAACTAGGACTGGTTTAGGAATGCACGAAAGGGCATTTTGACATGTAGAAATCGGGGCCACCCGGCTTAACTCTTGGCCCGTCCGGCGGATTCCAAGAGGCCCGAGGCTGTCACCCCTCCTTCCACACATCAAAGAGGATGTTTGGTTTGTTTGGGGAGTCTTTGTAGGAGCTGTATTGGGTGTGTTGCACATAGGGCAAACTAGGTGACCATCAAAGGGGCCTGACATGAGTGCTCACAACGGGGGCAGAACTTGGGCCAGCAAGGGGGCCTATTTTTGCATGCCATTCGGGGCCTGATTGGGGGAGGCAGGAGGTGCATGTCCAAGTGACCATTAGTGTGGTCAAACCAAGCATGATAGTAGAAGGTTTAGAGGCCAACATGGAGGGCCAAAAAGGTGCACAAAGGGGTTGGTTCAGAGGCCTGTTTTAAGGGGCAGCAATGGGCTGTTTTTGTGATGGCCAAATAGAGGGTACACTTGGGGCTTTCTGTAGACAAACATGAAGGGCACTCAAAGGGGCTGAATGGGCATTACTCAGAGGGTATGACACCATGGAGAGGGGTAGAGAAGAGAAGGGGAAGAGTTGAATTAAAAGGCTACATTGGAACACACTTTTTCAACTCATCAGTTTTTTCTTTTCTCTTGCACTGCAGGTGGTGTTGAAGATGATGGGATGAAGGTGCCACCAAACCCTTATTCTCTTGCTGTTGGATGAGAAAAGGGGGTCTTCTCCTTGCTGATGTTGATGGATGGAGCAAAGGAATGAAGAGAGCTTGCTGCACTTGCTGAAGTTGGCACACCAATCAGGTGGGCTGGTTGCACCTGCTGCTGGCGAGCCGCTTTGGAGGGAGGCCTTTTCTCCTTCTTCTTCACTTGGAACACCACAAGGGGGCTGGAGAGGTTGCTGACTTGATGATGAAGACGTCCAAGCAAGGAGAAGTTCTCTTGGTGCAGGGTAGAGGGAGGAGAGGCAGGGCTTCCGCAGGGTGATCAGCTTTTCCTGCACAAGGCCAGCTGAGGGGGCTTTTATAGGGGCTGAGGGGCGCCATCTCCAGGAGGAGATAAGGCTGGAGGTTGTTGAGAGAAGATAAGGATAACTCAAGGGAGGTTGGGGATGATAAAGATAACCCATAGTCGGTTGTTGAGGATGATTATGCGCCAACTAGAAAGAGAGGGAGAGAAGGGTGCGCACCATCTCCTCCTTTAAAGGAGGTGTGCGCACATGACAAGTGGAGAGAGGGCTGGTTCGACCAAGGCTTGGATGAGGATAAGCTTGGTTAGTTGTAGGATTAGTTAGGATTAAGATAAACCAAGGGAGAGATAGGGATAAGCCATGGGAGGTGGTTGAGGGAAGTGGTTGAGTGGGACCCACTAGCCAAGGAAGGAGGAGGTGGGTGCGCCTCCCTCCCCTATTTTCTAGGGCTTTCTGCGCACATATCAGATGAGGGAGGATGGAATTCGACCATGACGGAGTTGGGTTAGCCCATCTTGGGTTAGTTTTAACCCTGGTTTAATCAAAGTGCTCCCGATCCAACGGCTAGCATTAACTCCGACCAAAACCAATTAAATAAATATCAAATTGACTTTAAAAAATTTCGGATCATGCCACGATGGCCATTGATCTTATGCTCCATCCGATGTGTGGTTGAGATCACTTGAATTGCAACGGATCTCCTGATTTAGCTAGTTTCTCTGATCGGTGCGATCTCGGCCGTCGGTAATGCCAGAAACTGTAATTGAATGCAATTGCCTTCTCCCATTGGCCAAATTTATTTTTCATGCATCAATATTCATGAGATAAAAGTTTTGGTTCATGAAAATTGAAAATTTCAGCCCATGGGTCGATCCAGAGCTAATCGGACCATTATGCCCCTGGTGCGAGAACATACGGCTTTCCGTCCGGATTTGCTCTTTCTTGCATATCTCTTCATCCGGGGGTCGGATTTTCGATCCGTTTCGAGCATTGCCTAGCTCTATCCAATCTTGACAATGTGGTAAAGTTGGAATTCCATGTTAGAGTCCCAATTTGTCCTAAAGTTTCTGGGGAAAAATGGTCATTTTGGCCTTCCGGTGTCCGTTTTTCATTTTTTGGGCACCGTTGCGAAGCTCTTGACCGGGGCTATGTAATGAACACATTATCTTGGACATTTGTAGCATGTAAGGCCATGCCAAGGCATTTCCAAAGCCTATTTACATCATCTATTCACGAATTTTTTCGAATCTGGGTCAGATTTTCTGCACCGGCCTTGGCATTGCTGAAACTTGTATTGAGCAAGCTAAGCGGAAAAATTTGATGCCAACATTGCCCCTTCCCCCTTCACCGGTTCGATTTGCAGCCCTATCGACACCGTTCACCCCCGTCTCCGTCCGTTTCGACGTCTCCGACGGCGTCAATCTCCACCCCTCCGTCCACCCCCGCCTCCGGCGATCCCCAGAGTACCTCCACCCCCATCCCGGTGCTGGAAACCCTCCCTCGGAGCCCTATCAGACGGAGAAGAAAGGAGGAAGAAGAGGAAGAGCCGCGTCCACGGCTCCGTCTGTGCGCACGGCCCCGCTAGGGCTCCGACAGCCTCCGATTCCCTCCTCCGGCAACTACGGCTTCTCCAACTACCCCGGCGGCGTCGGCAAGATCCAACGACGACGGCGATGGCCGACGCGCTCCCCCCGGGTGCCTCCTCTTCCGTGCGGACTCCCGGCACCCTCCGGCAGATCCGACCTTGGCGAAGACGGAAAGGAGGCAAGAGGAAGACGAAGACGGCGCCGACGACGCCGTTGGAGACACCCTACCCCTCCGGCGACGGCGACGTCCGGCGCCGATTCCGGCTTCTCCTTCTCCCGCAAGCCGTGCCACCGCGGCCGCGGCCGCGGCCGCGAAGCGAAGCCCTCGCGAGCTCGCGAGCCCGCCGTCGAAGGCGCCTCCCGACGGGGTACGCGGCGGCCGGCGAGCCGGCCGCGTCACCCTCCTCTGCGGCCAACCACCGAGGGCCACGACCCCTCCCCCGCGTTAAGTCGCGGCCGGGCGAACCGACGCCGGTTCGCCTCCGCCCGGCTGGCCGGCGCACCGGCTCGCGCCTCCCGGCCGGCCGGTTCTCCCGATCAGCTCGAACCGGCCACGGTTCGCCTCCCAGGCCGGTCAGACCGCCGGTTCGGCCCGGTTTAGGCCAGTTCAGGGCGGGTTCGGCCCGGTTCGATGGTCCAAAGGCCGGTTCGGGGTCTAAACCGGCCGGTTCACGCTGTTTGGGGCCGGTTCAGGCCGGTTCAAGCCATTTTGGGGCCGGTTCAGGCCCGTTTTGAGGGTTTCGGGCACGGTTCGACATATTTTGGGCCCGTTTTGACCGGTTTAAGTCCGGTTTTGCTTATTTCCTGCACTTTTAGGTATTTTGAGCCTCTTGAAGGCCCGCTGCAGCGCCACGTCGCCGGTCCGTCCCGCCTCGTCCCGCATCACTTTATTATATTCTTTCATAGTATAAATATTTTCAGTTGAAATGTTGACTCTAAGTGTCACACTCCCGACCGGATACATGCAACAGAATATGCCCGGTGATGTAACCGGAGAAAATAACCCCCAAATTGCATCAGTTTGGAAACATGGATCATATCACTAAGTTGATAATCAAAATATTATAGTGGGCTCAATAATAACTTCAATGCAAGTCAATCCTTCAATTAACTGATTGAATTTCAATACACTACGTTTCCGCTACACTAACTTTGAGTATCTCAAAAATTTTGGAATACTAGAGTGTGTCCAACGGGACTCACTAGATGTTAACCCTTCTCTCGTCAATCAGTTATGTATATAGACATGCACAGATAAACATCATATAAGTAGACCTACCTCATAGCATATATAGCAAATAAAGATCAATTTGTATTAGATGATGTATTTTTATTAATTTTTATGTATCAGAAATATGGGACAAATTTATCAAGCAGATATTCAATATGTATTAGAAATGTTGCAAGACATGTTGTCATCTTACATTCCCACATCACTTTTACCAGACTTGAACCAAATCTAATATATATAACGATAACATATAGTAAACTAAGCTCGAAGTACACTAGGCAGTGATGTACCATGGGATAACCATGGTATTCAGGATCAGCAAATGTTCCAGATTCATTTAAACATTCCTGCTGCCCACGGGTCATATCGAACGTGGTGGTCTGTTGAAGTGCAAGTCACACAAAATATAGATCTACATTCTTTCATGATGTCATATCACATGTTTAAGTTATTGTATTCTAGTGTAAGTCAATTATATTTAATACGTATTTCTAGCAGGATTTAACATGGATCTGTCATGAAAACTTAATTCTCTAGGCTAGAGGTAATATCATGTTCATGATATTCTATTTTTTCAGAACTAACTTATACTCAAGATATTGTATACACACATGCCTTCTAATTTAATTGTGCAGGGCTTGTTAAATTGTACACGCAATATTAATCATACTGATAATATAATGTTTATATATAAAATATCATAGTTTTTGCTAAACCAAAATTACTAGACTCTAGCACATATTCATGACATCATTAACAAGATTTCATGTAATATTTTTATAAGAAGGGTCAAATATATAGATGAGACTGAGATAACACCTACCTGAACTTATTTGAATTTTTCTTGAATTTCTTTTCTTCCTTTATTTCTTCCTCTAGGATTTTCTTATTCAAGAATACCTCTTTCTAGTACTATAGCAACTGGCTACCTGGGCCAACGGGCCTGATGGGCCGACTGGCACGGTCCGGTGTCTAGACGTAGACCATGAGGCGTCAGGTGCT